>CM060624.1:12120619-12610619 GCA_030578275.1 Meda fulgida | reverse complement strand
GGTTACCATTCCCCTTAAACTTTGCACCATTTTTAATTATCTTTTAGCTGTTTTGCTGTTCACTTTCAATAGCCCTGATGTATTAAAGTGTATTTTGTTTTGTCAAATATTTCTCTCAATATCTGTATAAAAAAAAAAAAAAAAAGTTTAACAATTATACAATTAATTTAGCTGAAACTTTTGCAAACAATTGCACTACTTTAACACAGGCGTGCAACCCATGCGTTTCTGCCAAACTCTAGCCTCAGGCGCTCCTTTCAATCTGGTCGAGAAAGAACTCGCTGTGGAAGGAGAGAGAAAAGAGGGGGTGGGACGGAGGTGTGACTGTCGTGGATAAGTGCATAAAGTGAATGATTTGTAAGAGAGAGAGAGAGAGAGAGAGAGAGAGAGAGAGAGAGAGAGAGAGAGAGAGAGAGAGAGAGAGAGAGAGAGAGAGAGAGAGAGAGACTTTATAGGGAGCCAGTGGAATGTTATCTTTCAAATCATCAGAGGCAAGAGGACAAGCACGCGTGGTCGTAAGGATGGCTGGAGCAACATTATCCTAATCCGCGGGAAAAAGAAAGGAGGACAGCCGAAGACGACACTTTCTTGTCGCATCGATCTTATCTGAGGACGCGTGTCCATTGTTATCCGCTCACGGGTCAGAGGGCAACCCATCTCAGAGCGTGCGCTCCCGGTCCTGTTATTATAATATCCGTTCTGTAAGACTGCTCACGGAAATTTCATCATACAACAACACGAATCCTACGATTCCGCCTGCGTTATAAGTGGAATTAGTGGAGAGGAAAATATTAGGCTGAGAAATGCTGTTGCTGATGCTAAAATAAAAATCCAAAAAGCACAATGGACAGATGAACATGAAACACTAAAACAGATTTGATAAAGGAGATTTTGGGAAATTAACTCTCGTCCTATTCATCATCAACAGAGGTGAGTTTCAAAATCAATTTCAGAAAATATTGTGGTTATTTTAAACACTTTACAGTAGTGTTAATGATACATGCATTAAATTGCACTATTTAATTATTATCTAAATAGCAACAGTCTGTAGCCTAATTATGGGCAGCTCCGCAAAATATGTATGTACATTGATAATGTATATTTTCATCGTTTTATCATAACAACATCTTAATTTTCGTTCGTTTAAACTGTCGTAATTATGTCTACTTAAACCTAGCCTTTATTTCTACTTTATGAGTTTTCAGAATTTCAACTCGATCGTCATCAGTAATTAAAGTGTTTGGAAAAGTGCAATGAACTAATCTGCAGGCTGTCACTTTGGCACAGCTTTGATTTTTTTCTTTAAAATTTAAGACCGCAATTAAAAGTAGGCTACGTTTTCAGTTGTAATATAATAGAATTTGTTACAGTGTTAGTTCATTTGCATCACTTGGGTAATAACATTACATTTTTAATGTACAGTGTGCTCAACAAATCTTCGTGTCGTTATACAAAAAAAATTCAACTATCTTATAACTAAAAAAAAAAATATATATATATATATATATATATATATATATATATATATATATATATATATATATATATATATATATATTTATGATTCACCATGACTTGTATCATGCACACTTGTGTCATCTGGAGCTATAGGCTTTGCATTTGCGACAGATGGTCTATGACTTTGGTTTTGTGACAGTAATTGATTTCCATTAACTTTTGCATGGAACCAGTGAATATCCCATCTACTGATGGTAATGAGTAGCCTACTGAATAAACTAAATTTCAAAATGCACACGACAACCATTTTACAAACATTTAGGACCTACTAAAGTGTTTTTAAAGTCACAAAAACGAATAGCATGAATCTGCATGCAAACACTGAGTGTTACCCTTAAAATTGCTAGAGGTGAAATGCCAGCATTACATTTATAATATTACAATTCATATGTGAAAAACATAAATCCTTTGTGTCTAATTCACCAGGGCAATTAACAATTAGTGCACTTTTGAAGCTTTTATCAAACGGATCTGAAAATGATGCTAAGCCCCGATCAGACGGATACGGACCTCACCTGGGCACAGCCGGACACGGAATGTCTGAACATCATGAAGGTGGAATGTGTGCCTCGTGAGTCCTTTGAGGCCGAAGATGGCAAGACTCGCGCACTCGTGCCAGCCGGGCTCACTAGAGAGGAGAAGAGACGGAGGAGGCGCGCGACAGCGAAGTACCGCTCTGCGCATGCCACGCGCGAGCGCATCAGAGTGGAAGCGTTCAACGTAGCATTCGCTGAGCTTAGGAAGCTGCTACCAACGCTTCCACCCGACAAGAAGCTGTCCAAGATAGAAATACTTCGTCTTGCTATCTGTTACATTTCTTATCTTAACCACGTTTTGGACGTTTAGACTAACTTTCAGCACATTATACAGCATTTTGAAACAAAATCCTACAGGTGAAGAATACTTACTTTTATTTACGTGACAACACACTTTATAATTCAGTAATAGGCCTATGTATTGGTATTGAATTGACCTTAAGATACCCAAAAGAACAAAAAAGATAGAAGGAAGTCATAAAGTATGTATACTGTTAGACAGTGTTTTCAAACGTTTCAGTAACCACAAAACAAGGCTATTTAGCCTTGATGCAGGTTAAGATAAAGAGTTTTACGTGTTGCAATAAGTGAAGCTTGTTGTTTTTGACACTATAACAAGAGTTTAGGATAGCCATTCAAAGAGTAGCTATCCTGTTCAACACATTAAATCATAAGCTCATTTGTTGTGGAGAGATTTGACTTGGACTGGATCTTCATACATCATTTGGCCTAAGCGAAACAAATAACATTTACCTTTCGCAATCTTGATATAAATCAAGCGGATTTTATAGGCAACCATCCGTCTGGGGAGAATAAATGTATAGGCTACATCTGTGCTGGAACAAATAGTAACCTTGTTGTTAATTTATTTATTTATTTATTTTTGGTTTATTTTATTTATGAAGTAAGTTAAGTTATGTGAGTGTCCTTAAAATATAAAGTGTTTACGTACATGTGAATATGTAATGTTTTATTATTATTGATGTCGCAGAGTTTGGGTTTACTGTTGCTTTTCATTTGCACTTTTCATTGGCAGTTTTCTTAGGAGTAGGAGGGCCTTCGCTGTGTGTGCACTACGGTTATTATAATGGTGTTGCTGTTGATGTCCTGTCCTATGATAACAAGAAGCACTTCCCATCGGATAGGATCTATTGCTGTACTGTATTGTTTATTTTGTTTACAAAGTGCTCATAGATAGCGCTTTATGGGTACCAGATGACTTGTGATGAATTAAAAGTACCATTAGATTAAAATAAATTAAATACATAATGATCAATGTCAGATAAATAATTTGGTAAAATACATAAAAAGTTGCTTGATTCCCATCCAAGTCTGTAAGCTACCCATAGACGCTCTCTCTGCTGCGACCAAAAATGATCTCAAACTAGTTTATTTTTTCTTTTAGAAACTATTTATAGAGATTATTTCTTTACGTGATTCTTGTGAACCTTTTGGAAATTTTATAGTGAACAAATTATCTCGCATCTGCCACATATCCAAAGATTACCCTGTTAATTCGGGGTTTTGTCCGTCATTTTGTAGTGGAATATAGCCAGTACACTGGTTTGTATCGCAGTTTTTCATAACTATTTTAGAATAAATAGTAAAAAAAAAAAATAATTCAACGCCGAATCGTCTGTTGTAGTTTTTGTATAAAACAATATGAAATTAAAGATATTGTACCAATAAGATGTCCTCTATCTTCTCTAACAACTTTTACGCTTGTAATTTCAGACAACTGCATTGAAATAATGAACTATGGCTTGACATTTTAACATTCACTGCCGTAATAATAGTATTATTTTACTATTTTAAAGAACATGAAAAAATACCTTTTTCATGCTGTCACACATTCACAGTCCGCTCTGCTCTCGGCCCAAAGGCGACTTTCTCCCCAGAGAGGAGACAGGTGCTTGTCCAGACGGGCCAAGGCAACCAAATTACGACCCGTCTGCTGCGTCCCGTGGGAAAAAGCAAGATAGCATGTGTGCTCGCGCGTGTGTGAACGTTTCCCATTCTTGATTCACATTAATGACCTTTACTCAGCTGATGATGCCGCAACTTTTAAATTATATACCGTCGAACTCAACTTGAGTCACTCAATCAGAAAAAAATGGCTTAGTTTAGGAAAAGATAAATATCTTAACTTTGAAAATTAAACATATCCCAGGAAGTGCAGCATAAAGCTGCTGATAAGTTTGTGTGCCCCAGCATGCTAGAAATGAACAGGCCTAAAAGGATTACCTTTGTAATGAATGTCCCTCAGTCCCGCTGTAGCCTATACCATATGTCTGAGAGTATGTCACGGAGAAGGGTCGAATACATTAGCCTTAAACTCAGGTAGCCAGATTAGACGCTGACCCTTCATGCAAAGAGCCAATCTGTCGTCTCTACATGTGTCTTACATAATATTAATTAAAAACAAAACGGCCGTACCGGGCGTAAAGTAGGCCTAGACTATAGGCTATTTCATCAAACACGTAGCTTATATAGGCTATCTTCTCTCCTCTGTTTAATCTATCTATCTATCTATCTATCTATCTATCTATCTATCTATCTATCTATCTATCTATCTATCTATCTATCTATCTATCTATCTATCTATCTGTCTGTCTGTCTATCTATCTATCTATCTATCTATCTATCTATCTATCTATCTATCTATCTATCTATCTATCTATCTATCTATCTATCTATCTATCTATCTATCTATCTATCTATCTATCTATGTCCCGGGTCAATCCTTCAATTGGTTAAATTATTTAGGAGCCAGATGGAAACGGACGGATGAGAGACAGATGATATTAAGGGTGTTTATAAAGAAAATAATAGAAAGAAACCTGCTTAGAGGGTAAAACGAGAGTCAGTCTGTTCTCATTAGCTCGCGCATAGAAAGTGTCACACTCAGAACAATGCGACCCGGCTGCGCGCGGCTTCCTGGACCATCTGTGCACGCGTCAGACATACAATGATCCGATTTTCATCACACAATGACACACGGACATAGCCTAGTCGGCGCATGCATTTGTTGATACGTGCATTGAAGCGGCTACAGATTTATAACCTTCCTTCAGATATCACAACACCCACATTAAGGCTACCAGGATTTTTTAAGAGCTTGAAGGGAAAAATACTTTTTTCATACACAATAAAGTTGCTGTTGCGCTACAGGCCAATAGTAATTCCAAAAGGTATTTGGTAAATGTATGAACACTATTGATCAAATCTAATTGCATATATTTTACTAGCATGCAGCTTGACACATTAGGCCTATCTCTTTTTAAAAAATATAAATAAAAATGCATATCTTATTGACAAATATTGACACCCATCAAAACATTTTGGATATCACAATAGAATGTATCTTGAATTTTTACAGAAACCTGAAACGACGACAATAATAAAAACAACACATAAAAAACATGACACCTCTAGTGTTGGGTGCACTACTTCTATACGCACAACAAATCAGTCACACATTTTGTAATAGGCTATGTAGCCTAAGTTCTCCTAACTTTCTCTTTATATTCATGAATGTTCAAATTATTTTAGGGCCAGAATAAATAAAACAGAAAAAAATATCCTTCCATTTAATTCTGGTCTTGGGCACTGCACATTTTTTACTTCTCTTCCATTTACAGTAACACCCCTGAGATCACCAGCTCATTAGCAGAGAGCTCCACTGAGTTGAACGGGTCAGATAATAGAAAAATTGTGGGTTTATGCGGTACATAAACTTTGTGTGAGCTGTTCACTTGCGTCACTTAGTGGATAAACCCATTGTAACGTCATGTATGTAGGTCTGTAGAATAATAAAGATGACTAGAACGTCACGTAAAGGCCTGCTTTATTACTACTGGCTAGTGCTACTGCTACTAATATTAGTAATAATAATTAGTTGGAAATAAGTTGGAAATAATATACAAATGGAAATATTGAATTAATAGGCTATAACTGTGTGTGTGTGTGTGTGTGTGTGTGTGTGTGTGTGTGTGTGTGTGTGTGTGTGTGTGTGTGTGTGTGTGTGTGTGTGTGTGTGTGTGTTGTGTGTGTGTGTGTGTGTGTGTGTGTGTGTGTGTGTGTGTGTGTGTGTGTGTGTGTGTGTGTGTGTCTGTCTGTGTGTGTGTGTGTGTGTGTGTGTGTGTGTGTTCACAGACAAATATGATCTCTTTACCTGTCAACCAACAACTACAGTGTTTTTGTTTCAAATTGCATAAGTCCAAGTCTGACTTCCAATAGTACAATACTGTAATAAAAGTCTTTGCCGCCCCCTATTGGTCAGCGAGGAGCATTAAAAGTGTTTTTGAAAAATTGTTCAGTTATGTTTTAATAAAATCGACATCTTGATATATAAAGACACATTTGAGATTTTAAACTATTTATAGGTCATTTATTAAATAAGCAAACCTGTGACATTGTGAATTCTCTACTTGTAACTAAAAATTGTTATCCTGACAAGACTTTTATTTGTAATTACATTTTATAAAATGATTTAATGAATTAATTTAGCAAAATATTGCAAGGATTGATTAAACAAAAACAAAAACTTTGTCTTTCTGACCAGCCAAAATAAAGCAACCACATTCAGCTAAATGTGTCAAAAGCAAAGATACCTTTACTGCAGAAAGAAAGAATTACTTTTATATCACTCAAATGGTTTCTCACTATCAAAATCAACTTTTCTGTACATGCTTATATTAGCAGTCATTTAGCAGATTAATTCATTAAAGTGACTACAGAATAACTCAACTCTGTTCTCAATACACACATAACAAATATCTTTACATAATAGGCCTATGACAATGTACAGCATAGTACCAAATATAGGCTAATAGTCCTATGTTTGTAGGGATATTCTTAAGTAGGCCTATATTCATATGCTTTATTTTATAATCTGCAGAATATTCAAAATATTGGTCCATTTGTTTTGTTATGACAACAATAATAATAACCAAACAACCTTATTTTTGGTGACCTTTGTGAACGAACTGGAAAAAAAAGCTTTAAGTGGCAGAGAATGTGGATGGAATATGTGGGGGATGGAGCGGTAGAAAGCTCTCTCTGCATCTCTCTCGCTTCATCGGTTTTATGGGGTATGTATGATAGCTGTAGTCAGTAAAGACTGCAGGGAGATGTAAAGGAAACAGAGAAAGAGAGACAGACAGAGGTTTGTATGTGGACATATAAGATTAATATATCATGGGTCCTGTTTAACATAAGCAATTGAGTGCTGTTTCTGTACGTATAACACCTTAGGCCGCGGGTAATCAAACTGAGGTTACGATTGCCGAATGTGCCACTGCTTTTATTCAACAGTTCAATAAACAAGCATATTGAGTAACTTACATTTTAGACACAATTGACATTTAATTTGTTAGTTTTTTCCCCCAAACGCAGACGAAAACAGCCAATGCAGAATCAGAATCAACCATTGTACCTCAGAGCAACGCACAGGTGTTTCGTTTGTTTTGTTCCCGGGTTAAAGGGGTAGTTTAGCCCAAAATTTAACATGTGCCTAACATACTCGTCGTACTCACCCTCATGTCGTTCCAAACCCATAAGAGTTTTGTTCATCTTCGGAACTCAAATGAACATATTTTTAATGAAATCTGAGAGATTTCTGTCCTTCCACTGAAACTTTGATCAACAAACATAAACAGAAGCTCAATTGAACCTGCTTGAAACACACGAGAATGAAACTCATTGGTTCTCACAAGTCAAGCGAACATGCTTGAGCTTCCATTTACCAAATCTGATGTGTGAGTTGATGAATGTTTATGTTTCATCAACCTTGGAGTTATGATTGATGATCAGTTGAACTTCACAGACCACATTGCTAGAACGGCCCGGTCCTGCAGATTTCCCTTATATTCGCATCAAATTCAAAGCACTGAGATTTGCCTACAGAACAACCATTGGTTCTGCACCCCTATAACTCATTACTCCAGACCTACGTGCCATCCAGAAGCTTGCGTTCTGCAAGTGAACCGAGCCTTGTGGTGCCATACCAAAGAGGCACAAAATCACTCTCACAGACCTTTACCTGGACTATTCTCTGCTGGTGGAATGACCTGCCTATCTCAACCGAGCTATATATTCTCTATATACATATACATATACATACACATACACATACACATACACATACACATACACATACATATACATATATACATATACAACATGTACTGTGCTGGACTAACTGGGACTGGTCACGGCACTTGCATATTGTTGGCCTATTGTTAGTTTGATTGCTTCTATTGCTCTCCTCATTTGTAAGTCGCTTTGGATAGAAGTGTCTGCTAAATGATTAAATGTAAATGTAATGTAGCCTAAATATTTGAATAAAAGCCTAAATTAAATCTGTTCATCACATAAAGTGATTGTGTTTCTTCAGAAAATTGTGAAACCGCTCAATTCATATGAATTTTTTTTACGATCTCTTTATGAATATCAGTTGCGTAGCTGTCAATGGGAAAGAAATCTCAAGATTTATTTTTCAATATCTTCATTTGTGTTCCGAAGATGAATGAAAGTTGTATTGGTTTGGAACTATGAGGGTGACTAAATGATGACAGAGCCTTTATTTTTGGTTGAACTAACTCTTTAAGAAGTGAGTTTGAACAAATCGCTTGAATCAATGGGTCAATGACTCACTCTTAAAGAAATTCACTTGTCGGCACCTACTGGTGAAATGGTGTGCATTGCAGGAAGAGTCACTTCCTGGAAATTCCCCACTAATGCATACTGACAGCAAAAATAGACAAATAAAGTTTTAATACAATAATTAAAAAAATATATATAAGACATATACGTGAACACACACACACACACACACACACACAAACACACACACACAGGCTACACACACACACACACACACACACACACACACACACACACACACACACACACACACACACACGCACACAAATATAAATGTGTGTGTATGTGTAGTTCCAGTGTGCGTCTAATTAGAGTCGATGACTCCCCCTAGCGCTGCATACTGTAATGAGTCTCAGTCCCTCCACCTCTTCTGCCAAAGTGTATCAGCCTATGTGTGCTCCGCCTGTAAAGGATACTATCATTACTGCCGTCAGATTGGCCGCAATGCATGAAGGTGGGTAAATCTGGGTACAGTGTATTGATCATCGGATCATTTTATCGGGGATGTTGGCGTGGCCACTACAGGTAAGTTTCTACTATAGCCTACCTATTGTCTATTCTTTTGTGCTCACTGCATTGATCTAAATACAAGTGATAAGCTTTTGGCGTTAGAAGACACTGGAATGCTGTTAAAGTTCTGACGCCCAGCTGCTGTCTTTAAAATGACAAATTTAAGTCATTGCTCATACAGAGTAGCCTATTGATTATAGTCCTTATGACAGGGTTACAACGAAAATCCTTTTTGATGCTTCCTGACTAGACGAATTAACCCGTATAATTCACTGTGAAAATGCATACTTAACACTATCGATCCATTACACTTGATGCTAATATAGAAGCACCTGTGATGCATTTGTGTAACATTTCCTCTAATAATAAAAACACATTTTCTTATTGTGCCGTGGGCTGACGTCTTAATATGATCATTAATCTCGTGTCTCGTGGCATCGAGTCGCCTCCAAAAATGCCTCTGGGTGGATCACGCTCGCACCATGCAGAGTGCTTGTTTATATTTCTTTGTTGTTTTATCGGATGTATTAGAGACAGTGATTCCCCTTTTTTAAAGCACATGGTTGGCATTCCATTGACTTGGGTGGTGTATCCATGACTAGAGATGTCCTATTGGCAATAGAACTGTTCTTTTGAGCCGAGTCATTTTAACCTTTCTGTGGAACCAATTCTCGTAGCAGCAGACTAAAGGAATGGATTGACAAAACATTTCATAAAGACAAAACTAAGTATAGTTCTACAGCTGGGGAAAGTGATATGATGATAACATCTTACCATGGAATTACTACAGAATTGAAAAATAAAAATCATATGAAAAAAAAGAGACTGTTAAACCCTATGGTTAAAGCCAGCCTAGGCTGGTTGTTTTTGTTGTTTTAAACTGGAAGTAGCTGGGTTAAGCTGGTCTCTCAGGCTGGTCAAGATGGTCTCCCAGCTTGACCAGCTAAAACCAACTTGGGTGCGTTTCCTAAAAGCCAAATTCGCAAGTTCCTTCGTTACCAACAGAGATGGATTAAATTTGCGACCATTGTTGGCTGACGATGATTTGGGGAAACGCACCCCTGATCAGCTAAAATAAGTGTCCACAATTGTATAGCCTACATTATTTTAAATCTTAAATAATGTAGTGTTTTTAAAGCCTAAACATTGTATTGTTTTATTCTTATTTTGTAATACTTTTATTATTGCATTTTCTTATTATTGTATTACTTTTTATTTTTTTCCCCCATAATTTAACATCAAAATGCCACTGCTTCTGGAGCACTATGAGCTATGAAACGAATTGGTGAAACTCCTTTCAACCTGTCTATTGAAATGAACCGTCCGAACGAACCGACTCTTTCAAAAGAACCGGTCTTCCCAACGCTATCATTTACGCCCATGAGCTACATGCGATTTATGACCACTTGCGGTTCCCGTTTCTTTTCTTCTTCACAGACACAGAGTGTTCTTAGGCTGAGGGGTTGCACTCGAAATTAGTATTGCAAAATGAAACGAATATATGTTCAATGTCTAAGCGGATCATTTTTGTTTTGAATGCGTGGTGCGGATGGAAACAACGAACGGCTTGCAGGAATTAAACAGATCATTGTGCCTTTTTACGTTGCGTAAAGAATTGCGTTGGATTAGGTGCCGCCAGAGGGTAAATTTATTATGTTAACTTTAATTCTGATTAACTAATTTCCTTTCCTTTGTTTATAAGGTATAAATCTTTTAATCATGACAAAAAAGGGGTGGGGTTGATTATCTTTAAAAGGGTGCATGGGTCTGCAGTAGGCTATTAATCTATCTCCTTTTTTACATATAGGCTACAAACGCTTATGGATGTGCTTATTATGATTGCTGGCTGAGTTTACTATTTAAATTCACATTATTCTCTGACTGTTCTCTATTCTTAAGTGTGGAATTGCAAAGAGTTTTTTGTTGTTAAAACTAATGTTTAGTCAGAGCATCTCTCCAAAATTAAGATGTGAATTAATTTGACTGGGCATACACATAGGCTACAGTTTTCTTCAGATACAGGTGTCCTTACTGCAAGTTGTTATTGTAAAATGTGGTATGTAACATGCTCCTTATCTTGACTTGCTTAACAAGTGACATTGTCTATTGCATTGAATAATCACTGTCACTGATTTTGCCAAGTAAGACATGTTCCTGGGTCAACATATTTTGTTGATCCTGGAACAACATTCCTGTGCGAATATTTAGTCCTAATCCTATCCCTACCCCTAAACCTAACTACTCATAACTTATCCATGCAATCAGAGGTAAATTCTAGCTGAATAACACTGATGTAGAAGCACCTAACCCATTTTATGTATGCATACATTTGACATAAACCGTAAACTTGGCCCTCAAATCTGATTGGTTGGTTGGAATGTTGTACCTGGTGAAATCACGTTCGTTCATCATAGAATCACACTGCTCACATCTGACGTAAATTCCCATCTCTGGACTTCCTTGTGCCTGGTCTCTTTCTTAAGGAAACTACTGCCAGCTAATCTAGGCCAGATTATGTTGGACCCTCATATCAATTAATTGTGAAACCTAAAAAAAGTACTTAAATTGAGTTAGTGTTGTTTTAGTAACAAATTAGCATACAGGTATTTTAACAGCATGTGCATTTCTGATATGTGTTGTATGCTGTGTAGTTCTGTCTGATAAACAGTGGAAGTGCATGTTTCTCCTCTTAAAGCACTAGAAATAAGCAATGACTGCCTCTTTCTTGTAAAGCAGACTTTTGCCTTTTGCACATCAGAAAACAACACAACACTCACTTGCAAACTCTGGCTTTTAATCTGTCAGTTCAACTCCTGCATTTTATATCTGACAGTGCATGAATTATGCATTGGCCTATCTAAAAGTTTGATGTTTGTTCACATGCACTAAAATAACACTAAACTTCTCAAATCTCAAGAACACCGCAAAGAAACAGGTCTCCCACATTGTTGTTTGAGTACCTGGAATGTATTTATAAACCATCTTTCTATTGCTACACACACATTTGCCACACACGTCTTTAAAATTGGATAATTTCTTATGTTTAATACTTCAGTGTTTCATTTTTGTTCAGGTTTTTTTTTTTTCCACCAAATATCATTGTTTAAAAAGTATTCCAAGAAAGAACACGGAAAGGCATGTAGCCTGAAAACGTTGGACTTGATAAGACATTCAGAAACTCACTCACACACATTCAATTTTAATTTCATAGTATCTTATGCTGTCCACCACAACATATGTTGACCTGGTAACACTTCTAGCAAAGGCTTCTTCAAACAGCACCCATGAGCGTTAACAACACTTATGACAGGGAAGCCTTGCTGTAAAGTGCCTCGAGCTCATGTTGGCCTGAGCTGCAATCACTATGCTAACCACACGAGCATGTGGTGTTTTACAGTGAGATGAAGAGCGATGGGAAAGACGATGGGCTATCCAGCCAGCGTCAGTGGCCTTTCAGGCATGGACAGCAGTTAGCACTCTTAAAAATAAAGTGAGTGTATAGAAAAAAGAACCTTTAAGCAATCTGTTCTTAAAAGAGCTAGTTTCTTCCTAGTGTGAAGATCATTTTAATCTTAAGATTAATGGTTTATTCATTTTAATTAATGGTTAAGGTTCTTCTTGAAACATTCAATGCTAATAGAATCTTAATTTTTGAGAGTGTATGAACAGTTTTACACTAACTATCACTCTGGACAATACTCAAAAAGTAGGTGTTTGCATGTGCTTATATGTAGAAATAATAAGTGCAGTATTTCTATACAGAATGATGCTGGTTTATATGGCAAGATTCATATTTTACCCTTCCAAATACTTAAAATACTACAGAAGTGTGGCGTAGCTGAGGTTGCAAGTGTGAGAATTGGATGTTTCACAAGCGCATGAATGAAATGCGTAAGGAACATATGAATGAAAGACCATCTAGTAAATGAGGACTACACTAACAGCAGCTTTTGTGATGTTTTGACTACTATTCGTGTGTGTGTGTGTGTGTGTGTGTGTGTGTGTGTGTGTGTGTGTGTGTGTGGTGGTTTCCCCACATCTACTCCTTAGTGATAGACTGCACTCACAGTTTGAGAAAGAGAGCTGTTCTGTGGATTGTGCTGGCTAAATATAGACCTACCAATGTTTCTGACACAATTATTTAATTTCGATCTGGCCTCAACGCCCAGATTAAAGTGAGGAAGGCTCTATAATGCAATTTTTTATAGTCTTACTCGCTGTGTCTCTTTCTCTGTCCATTTCACCGTAATATACACACACAAACATGTTATTTACATTTTCTGTGATGTGAATTCCTTAGGGAAACCAGTAGTCTTGGAGAAGAGCTAGTGTGTGTTGAAGACATGACAAGGGGGGAACATTAATCATTGTGTAATATGTATATACACAATACCCATGAGCAGAAGCTTCAAGCATTTTGACATTTTTTGAAATGGACAATGCTAAATTTAAAGTAAGCATGCAATGCTATAGTTTTTTCTTCCCTATTGTGATGTCTAAGTGAAACGTCTTCTCAGACAAGAAAAAATATAGGGCGGGACATGATTTTGTCCATCAGGAATTGATTGGATCATCGGTTGTGGTTTGCTATTGCAGTGATTTCATGCAAGTGATTGGTTGTCCCGCCCTCATACTGAAAAACATGTCAAGAAAAGAGATGTCATTGCGAGAGGGAGGGGAAGTTATTTTGATTAAAGATTAAGAGCGAACATGAATAAAAAAAAGAATGATGTGCATGGATAAATAATTTATAATAAACACTACCATATTCCATAAAAAAATAAGAATTGTCAATTTAGATTTTTATGGTGAATTTAAGATTAGCCGATATTTACAGATATGTATATATTATATCTACATGCGTACGTACATAGTACGCATATCCTGTTTTATTTCTATCTGCATTAATATATGTCAGTTTATGTGTGCTTGCTTTTATGTGTCAGTCACGCTTGCTCAATCTGAAGAATACAGTGTATTTTTTTCTCTGCTTCTGTGCCTTTCACTCTCTCTGTCCCTCCCCCCTTCGCTCTCGTTCTTTCTGCTCTCTGATTCTGTCTTTCTGCCTGTCTTGTATTCTTGTTTAGTTAGGTGAAAAAATGTTATTGTTCTGCCTTTGATCATCCATGACTGCCTCTAGAGCAAATGTGAAAGTCTTCTGTGTGCATGTGTGTTTCTGCATCTGGGTTTCTACATGTGTGTATGTGATATGCATTACTCAGCGCTTTGAACATATGTTAAAGCCTATGTCGGCTGAGTGGGCCTCTCTGTCAAATGATGTGTCTTAGCGCTGTAGGTGTAATGGCTGTGAAAATCTGAGTTTTGATGGCTAAATGTAAAAGCCTCCAGGGACTCTCCTGCTCCAGTTAGCACTACATTCTGACTATATGCTCTAGTAGCAACTGTCCATCAGCTCACATTAAAATATGCCACTGTTTCTGCAGTGTATGACTTACTTTCTTCTGAAGAACACAAAAGGATTTTTTTAATAATGCTGGTTGCTCATTTTCAATAAAATGACAATAAACAGGGAATGGAGATTTTGGAGGGCACACAAATATAAATGTGACTCATATTATGTCTTCCAAGTCTTGTGAATCCATACAATAGCAATGTGTGACAGACAGGCTGAAATTGAAGGTCACTGGTCATTGAAGGAATATTTCTACATTTATTGCAGCATTCGCGTCAAACACTAAGTAGATGTTCAGAGCCATGAAATCCTTGTGAATGTAATGGTGAAGATACTGTGCCTATTTATGAGACCATAAGCTGAGGCCTAGATTTAGATTTATATTATGATTTGAGAACTGGGCCCAGAAAGAAGATATTTTGAAGAATGTTTTAAACGTTTTTGCCCATGCAATAAAAGTCAGTGGGGTGCAAAACAACATCAAACCCCTTTGGCTTTCATTGTACAGACAAGTAGTTTATATATATATATATATATATATATATACACCTTGTTCCCTTTCGTTGTCACTCCGAGTTACGTCGGATGACGACGAATGGGGTTTCGCTTAGAAAGCCTATCAGCTTCGAGTATTTAAAAACGAGCCAATGGCAAAGAAATGCCATGGGTCTGCGGAATTTGCATGACGTAACTCCGCCCCACCTCGTGGGTATAAAAGGAGGACGCCGGCAACATGCAGTTATGTTTTTTCGCTTCGGAGCCAAGAGTTTCTCTTCACTCCACAAGCCATCTCTGAACTGTCAGCTTCACGAACGAGTTCCTCTGGTGTTGGTGTGACGGCGATATCCAGCGAGCGCGTGCTTCCTGCTTATCTGTGCAGTGGTTTGCCAGAGAGTGCGTGTCTCCCCGGGCCCTTCAACACTCAGAGTGTTTCTCTCTTAAAAGAGCTTGCTGAGTGGACGTCTTTTTACAGATGCACGTCTTTTTAAAGATGCCTCGCCCGTGCACTTCTGGTTGCGGCAGGCTGGTGTCTGACTCTGATGGGCACGAGCGCTGTCTAGTGTGTTTGGGCATGGATCACGCTAGAGCAGCGCTCGTGGATGAGTCATGTTCTCTCTGCGGGAACATGACCATCGCGTCACTTAGGTCGAGACTCAATGAACTCGCAAGAGTGAGAGTCCCCTCATCCACACCCCGATCTAACGCTCCCCCGAGGACTGCTACTTCGGCTGGTGGCCAGGGTGACCTGAGGGTTACGGTCTGGAACAAGGCGCCGACTATCTGTCCGCGACCCCAGCCCCCCTCCTGTGTGACGGTGCCCGCTAGTGAACCTCCGATTCCCGCGGGTCTACCTTCGGGTGGCCCGCGAGTTTCGGTTGAAGCTACAGAGGAAGGTGCTATGTCTGTAGCAGCATCACAAGGTGGGCTTGATTCTTCTGGAAGTGAAGATTCAGCGCAGCTGCCACCTTCCGGTGTGCATACGGCTGTGCCTGAGTCGGATCCGGAGATTACGGCCATGCTTTCCCGGGCAGCCGCGAGCATCGGTCTAGAGTGGAGGCCTCCACCCTGTCCTGAGCGCTCGCGGCTGGACGATTGGTTTTTGGGTAAGGCTGCCGACTCACGTCCACGGCAAACCCCAATACCTTTCTTCCCGGATGTGCATGATGAGATCTCGAAGTCCTGGAAGACCCCCCTGTCTTCCCGGGACCGCTCGCTGGTCTCATCCGCCTTTCCTCCCCTCAATGGGGCAGCTGCCCGAGGGTACACTGGGCTTCCTCCGGTTGAACGCTCTGTTGCGATGCAACTGTGTCCTCAGAGTGCTTCTTCTCGGGGCGAGCCCAAGCACCCATCCAAGGCCTGTAGATTTTCGTCGTCTATGGCGGCGAAGTCTGACAGGCGGCCACCTCTCTGAATGCTATGGCCACTCTGCAGGTCTACCAGGCCCAGATGCTCAGAGACATGCACGAGGGCAGGACAGACCCAGGGCTCTTCGATGAGCTGCGTGCCGCAACCGACCTCGCTCTCCGGGCGACGAAGGTAGCCGCGCGCTCCCTGGGTCTGGTGATGTCCACTGCGGTGGTCCAGGAGAGACACCTGTGGCTGAACCTGGCTGACATGCGGGATACCGAGCGGACACGTCTGCTCGACGCACACCTGTCCCAGGCCGGCCTCTTCGGCGGCGCAGTTGAGGATTTCGCCCAACAGTTCTCAACTGCACAGAAACAGACAGAGGCAATCAAACACATTCTGCTCCGCCGACCCGCTGCTGCCTCGACGTCGGCCGGGCAGACGCCTCAGCCTGTTTCCCGCCGAGGGCGCCCTCCTAAGGCTCCCGCCCCTCCCGCTCGGCCAAAGCAGCAGCCTTCACCCAGGCCCAGTCGCGGAGGAAGCCGAAGGAAGGCGCCACAGCCCTCTCCAGCCCCGCCCCCCGCCAAGCGGCGCTCCTGAGACGGGCTGCTCAGGGACGATGGTTGTTTCTCAGGAGATGGTAGCAGGACCACTCCTTCCCCCGGTGGAGGGCCGGGGGAGAATCTTTTGTTCTCCACTCCCCGCTGCTCACCCACGGGTGGGCAGCACCCTAATGTGGTTAAAGAAAGAAACAACCCCCTCATCCCTGAGCACACAGAGTTCTCGGACGACACAGAGCGCCGCCCACAAGCCGTGCTCTCCTCGTACCCCTCTGTTCCAGAGTCGGTTGACACGGCGTGCCGTCCACGGACCGTGTCGTCCCTGTCCCACTCTGTCGCCAGACCCCTGGCAGAGCAGGCCCCCGTGGAACGCTGGTCCTTCCCTGGCCTCCTCTGTCAGGGCGCGGGTGTTAACTGTGCCCCCACACCGGGCCGCTATGCCGTCCACGTCTGGGCCAGTTACTCCGCTTCGCTGCCCCTCCGGGGGGACGCCTGTGGTTCGCATGACCCCGCTGGTTCAGCTCCTGGGAGCCTGGCTAGAGCTTCCCTGTCTGTCCCCCTGGGTCACCCGAACCATCAGGCTCGGCTATGCGATTCATTTCGCACGGTCTCCTCCCCGCTACAGGGGAGTCCGCTCCACATTGATCGGTGACAATGCCCCCATCATGAGAGCAGAGATTGCCAACCTGCTGGCGAAGTGTGCAATCGAGACTGTCCCTCCAGCCGAGATGAGGTCCGGCTTCTACAGCCCTTACTTCATTGTCCCCAAGAAAACCGGTGGGTTACGACCGATCCTGGACCTGCGCGTGCTGAACCGCTCCCTTCACAGGATGCCGTTCAAGATGCTCACCGCCAAACGCATTTTCAAATGTGTTCGGCCCCAGGATTGGTTTGCAGCGATCGACCTGAAGGACGCCTACTTTCATGTCCCCATCCTTCCTCGACACAGACCGTTCCTCCGGTTTGCTTTCGAGGGGCAGGCATACCAGTACGCGGTTCTCCCTTTCGGGCTAGCCCTGTCTCCTCGCGTCTTCACGAAGGTCGTCGAGGCAGCCCTTGTTCCCCTTCGGGTTCACGGGGTTCGCATCCTGAACTATCTCGACGACTGGCTGATCCTAGCTCACTCTCGAGATCAGGTTTGCGAACACAGGGACCTTGTGCTCCGGCACCTAGCTCGTCTGGGCCTTCGGGTCAACTGGGAGAAGAGCAAACTTTGCCCCGTGCAGAGGATCTCTTTTCTCGGTATGGACATCGACTCGGTCGCTATGTCCGCGCAGCTTACGAGCGAGCGTGCGCAGTCATTGCTGACTTGTCTGAGACAAATTCAGGGCAAGAGTGCGGGTCCACTGAAATATTTCAGAGGCTCCTGGGGCATATGGCATCTGCAGCCGCGGTGACGCCGCTCGGATTGCTTCATATGAGACAGCTTCAGCTTTGGCTACGCGACCGAGTCCCGAGGTGGGCATGGCAACAAGGCACGCTCCGAGTACCAGTTACCCGTTATCCGACCTGCCGTCAGACCTTCACCCCGTGGTCGAACCTCAGTTTTCTCAGGGCTGGTGTCCCCCTGGAACGAGTTTCCCGGCATGTTGTTGTCTCAACAGATGCCTCCACCACGGGCTGGGGCGCCATGTGCAATGGATATGCTGCCGCGGGCTCCTGGACAGGACCCCTGCGCCTATGGCATGTCAATTGCCTCGAGTTGCTGGCAGTACGCCTTGCCCTGCACCGCTTCCGGGCGTTGCTCAAGGGTCAACACGTACTAGTCCAATCAGACAATACCGCCACTGTAGCGTACATCAACCATCAAGGTGGTCTACGCTCCCGACGTATGTCGCAACTCGCTCGCCACCTCTTATGGAGTCAGAGGCATCTGAGGTCCCTTCGAGCCATTTACATTCCCGGAGCCCTGAACTGTGCAGCCGACGAGCTCTCACAGCGAATGGCGACTCCATCCCCAGTCGGTCCAGCTGATTGGGGACCGATAGATCTGTTTGCCTCCCACGACTCGACCCATTGCGACCAGTATTATTCTCTGACCGAGGGCACGCTCGGCACGGATCCTCTGGCGCACAGCTGGCCGCGGGGCCGCAAATATGCGTTTCCCCCAGTGAGCCTTCTTGCGCAGGTCGTGCGCAAGGTCAGGGAGGACGAGGAGCAGGTCCTTCTGGTCGTACTGGCCCACCCGGACTTGGTTCTCCGAACTAGTGCTCCTCGCGACAGCACCTCCTTGGCCAATTCCTCTGAGGAAGGACCTCCTTTCTCAGGGACGGGGCACCCTGTGGCACCCTCATCCCGATCTCTGGAACCTCCACGTGTGGCTCATGGACGGGACGAGGCAGGTTTGAGTACCCTACCCTACCATCACTTCCGCTAGAGCGTCGTCCACGAGGCACGCCTACGCGTTGAAGTGGAACCTCTTCGTCAACTGGTGCTCTTCTCGCCGAGAAGACCCCCGGAGGTGTTCGATCAGTTTCGTGCTTTCCTTCCTTCAAGATGGGTTGGAGCGAAGGCTGTCTCCCTCCACCCTCAAAGTTTATGTTGCCGCTATTGCCGCACACTACGACTTAGTGGAAGGTAAGTCAGTAGGGAAGCACGACCTGATCGTCAGGTTTCTGAGGGGGGCGAGGAGACTGAATCCTCCTCGCTCTCCTCTCGTTCCTTCTTGGGACCTCTCAGTGGTTCTAAGTGCCCTGCAGAGTGCTCCCTTTGAGCCTTTGCAATCAGTGGAGCTTAAGTTCCTGTCAATGAAGACAGCGCTCCTGGTTGCTTTGGCCTCTCTCAAGAGGGTCGGGGACCTTCACGCATTCTCCGTTGATGAAGCGTGCCTGGAATTCGGGCCGGCTTACTCTCACGTGATCCTGAGACCCAGGCTTGGATATGTGCCCAAGGTTCCTACCACTCCCTTCCGGGACCAGGTGGTGAACCTGGAAGCGCTGCCCTTGGAGGAGGCAGACCCAGCCTTGGCACTGCTCTGTCCAGTACGCGCTCTCCGCGCCTATGTCGACAGGACGCAGTGTTTCAGGACCTCAGACCAGCTCTTTGTCTGTTATGGTGGGAAGCTGAAGGGAAAGGCTCTCTCAAAGCAGAGGTTGTCTCACTGGATAGTGGACACCATTTCTTTGGCATACCAGCAGCAAGGTGCCCCCTTGGTGTGACTGCCCACTCCACCTGGAGTGTGGCATCCTCTTGGGCTCTAGCGCATGGCGCCTCGCTAACAGACATCTGCAGAGCTGCAGGCTGGGTGACACCGAACACATTCGCCAGATTCTACAATCTGCGAGTGGAGCCTGTGTCCTCTCATGTACTCGCTTCAACTAGCTAGTACCGGACCCGCTCAGGTGTCTTCGCTTGCTCGCCATTCCACTCCACGGACTGGATACGTGCGATATTCTCCTCAGGTGAGCTTCTCCGCAAGCCCTGAGTTCCTCCAGCACCCCTGATGCTAGCGCCAGTGTCTATTGCCTGGGCGTCGGCTAGGTGCCTCCCGTGTGCATGGTCCCTCCCCGGAGCTACCCCCACACGTGTATTTCCACTGTAAGCCTCTCTGAGCATGTGTCTTTTTCTTGGCAAGCCACCTTGCCACCCCTGAGGTTGAAATATTCCACCTGCGGCTGGACACCTCAGTGTTTCTCCATATGTTTCCTTCGGGTCATATGTGTATTTCCTAATGCCCCCCCACCCCCCACCCTCTGGGTTGGTGTTAATTGCATATTTCCTCTAAGCTATGGGATATGCTTCCCAGTGTACCTTGGTATTCCTGTGATAAATAGGAGTCCTTCGTTCAGGTCTCTTGAGGGCTCAGATTTACGCAGGGCACTGGAAGACAGCTGTGAAGGTGGCGTGATTAGACTGGTAACCCCATTCGTCGTCATCCGACGTAACTCGGAGTGACAACGAAAGGGAACGTCTCGGTTACGTATGTAACCCTCGTTCCCTGAGTAGGGAACAGAGACGTTACGTCTTCCTGCCACTTCCGCTGTACCGCGGGGATCGCCTGAGTTCAGTCTTGGCTCCTCAGCGAAGAAACATAACTGCATGTTGCCGGCGTCCTCCTTTTATACCCACGAGGTGGGGCGGAGTTACGTCATGCAAATTCCGCAGACCCATGGCATTTCTTTGTCATTGGCTCGTTTTTAAATACTCGAAGCTGATAGGCTTTCTAAGCGAAACCCCATTCGTCGTCATCCGACGTAACGTCTCCGTTCCCTACTCAGGGAACGAGGGTTACATACGTAACCGAGACGTTTTGTGTTCACAATATACAGAAAGATCTCTTCCTATGTAGGCCTACACATTTTTTTCCTTTTGTTTTTTCCTTTTGGATTAATACGAGATGTATGGTAAATACACACAGTATCTGAAATACAAGTGATAAATGTTTATTTTGCATCTCAATTACATTTTTTTTTTAAATGGTTTCTCCCGTTTATTGTTTATCTGAAATCTGAAAACTGATTTAAGTCAATAGAGCAAGATTAGAAAACGATTCACCCTGAATCAGGAATCTGTATATCCCAGATTTCAGATTTCAACAGCCTAGACAGTTCATCAGACAGATCACGTATCAAAGTCTTCAAAACCTTGCATTCCTGCTTTTTACAAAAGAGATTTATTTGGCCCTTGCTACCCTGTGAAATATGCCGCAACCCTTGAATTGTCTCCCGAATAGTAATGGATCGACACACAGTGTTAAAACTGAGATAAGAAGAGTGAAACCTGTCTGAAGTTGTTAAACATTTGGCTGTAATTGCTTTGTTCTCCTTTATGATAGGATATAATAATGACTTAAAAATGTTAAGCCCCCAGCTTCCCTAACCTGATACACTTTCTGTTCGTGTATATGAGTGTACGTGGAGTAACTTTAGAGGAATTCTTTGTGTGTGTGTGTGTGTGTGTGTGTGTGTGTGTGTGTGTGTGTGTGTGTGTGTGTGTGTGTGTGTGTGTGTGTGTGTTTGTGTGTTTTCAGGGCACTATGAGGTAACCCCAGTGGAATGCAATGTGTGCTTGTCCAGGTCAGATTTCTCCCACTGATAAGAGAAATTAAGACTTTAAAGTGGTCAGTGGTATCTTGGCAAACTCACATACCACACATTGATCAGAAACATAGTTTATCCGTAAATTACCTGTAAATTCTTAGATAAACCAGCAATTGACACTATCATACCATTTAACGTAAACCACATGCTCAAAACAATTTTTTTCTACAGTACAAAGTTTACTATCATTCTCTTATGATTTCAAGAGGATGGTATGAATACCTATAAAATATACAGATGTTGATAGGCTTAAAGAATGCAGTTAGAGTAAATATTTGCAGTGAATTTTTTATTGGACTAAATGTATTAAATGTAGGCTAGCAATAGAGCTTTAAAAGCATTCGATCCCAACCTCCCTTCAGAGTGCTCTCCAAAGCCACGCCTCCTCCAAAACACAAACGCACACAGCCAGAGCAGAGTCTGCAAAGCGTCACGAGACACAATGTTCTGTCATGAAACTCTAGATGGCGCTTGCTGATAGGTCCTTAACTCAATCTGCTTGCAATCACATCATTCTATATAGAGCACAGCTGATGTATCAGTATAGCCAATGAGTTTGCTGCTTGATCAGCTTTTGCAGTAGCAGTTGCAGCACCTTCAGAAACCCTCCAACTTCCCCAGCTCCACCTGTATAAATCTGCTATGGGTAATCCGTGTATGCTATATTGTCCAGCAGCAGCAAGATCCGTACTTACTCTGCAGCAGCAGCAATAACGGCTGTAGCATAGCAAATCTATTCTACCAAGACCAAACATATCAACTGTAGCAAGGGCAGAATGAGGCAGGAACCAGTGATCGTTCAATAAACTTTGACAAAATAAACAAACAACAAAACAAAAGTAAAGCGGCAGCCCATCACAGATGACTGCCTCATAAATTAACAACAACATACAATCCAGGCCTGGTCCTCTCTTGTCTTGCACTGTAGTCATTCCTCCAATTATCATTCCGTATATCCTCACAGGTGCCATCATTAGCCATCATTAGCACTCATGCCACCGGAATCGCTCCTTTCCCACAGCTCTCGGCCTCACCCTGCTTGCCACATCAACATTGTCATATAGATTAGCATGCCAAACAGGAAATAGCTGGAAATGTGAGAGGAAGAAAGTATAATGCAGAACTTTATTCCATCATGATGATTTAATGCAAGTGACTTGTGATGGAATAAATTTGCTGTGCCATGCTGTGATCAAATTTTTAGACTTGTAAATCCTCTTATAGGTGTGTATGTGTGTGTGCTTTGTGTATGTGTTGATGTGTTGGTTGCTTTCTTTGAGATGGCACTAGACTTTGTGTGCACGCCAAAATAGTAATTTATGTGGATAAATCAATGCTCACGGTCTGTGCTTGAAGTCTCAGTAGAGCCCTGCTACTCTTGGCTTGCTAGCCTCATGAGACTCTTTAATGACAGTGTGATGTTAAAAGTTTTTTTCTCCAGAATAACTGTTTATGTTTTTGTTCTGGGCTTATGAGTAACATTACCAGGCCAGCATGCTTGCTTAGCCTAAATGGGATTGAATTGTGTGGGAAAATGCATGTCTGCTTTGCGGTGGTGTAGCCTCACAATTTCAAAGATCAAATTTAAAGCAACATGAAACCGAGCACCCAACAGTCAGTGCAGAATTCCCTGAAGGTGAAGAACTGAGGACCAAAAAGGCTCAAACAGAACAGAACGGCTAAGAAAAATAGCTTCCACAAGAGTTCAAGTGAGCGGGCAATAGGGGCATAGTAATGAAAAGGAATATCTGAATAGTAATGAACTACAGTAGATATCCTAAAGATCATACCTTCCATTCTTTAATAATTGATCACTAGCAGATATATTCCAGCTAGGATGGAGGAAGCGGAATGGAAATGTGCAAGCAAAATAAGTTTAGTTTGGCTTCTGAACATGCTAAAGTTGAGCAGTACTAAACCAAATGCACCTTGAGCTTGTTGATGCCAGCAGAGGTGCTTTACAGTGCTTTAGGCTTTGCTGCTTGTTGTTTCTGTTCTGAATGTATTTGTTGTCACTGTATTGGAGAAAAGCAATGGAGAATAGCAAAAAGAAGATTTTTTATTATTAAATTAAAAAATGTTCTACTTTAGCGATGCAGCAGTGAATCTAAAAGTTTAGTGCATTTTTAAAAATAAGTATATAAGTAGGTTGAGAGTGTAGGAAGACTAACTTGATAATTTGCAGTCTTTCATGGCAGTGGCAGTCTTAACAATACATTATTGTAAATACATTATTCTTCTATGAAGAAAATTAATGGAATTTTTATTTCTGGAGCCAGACTACTGCACTGTATTGCAGTTCTTTTTTACTGACTTGAGATAGCCCTGACCTTTTAAGAGCTCTGAATTCAATAATGTACATTATTATTACATGATTGTATTGAATTTGATGTATTTATGGTATAAGGTAGGAGTTTGTTAAAAAAAATCTCTTCCTTTCTCTTTATCTCTTTAGGGTAATGCTTGATAACAGAAAGCCCCTAGAGACGATCCTGTCAACTTGCGCAACTTCATGTATGTCCTGATCATCGTCTGCACTTTCACTGTCTCTGCATTACTCCCTCTGCTGTGTTAAACCAATCACAGCACAGACAGTATTGCCATGGACACGGATTCCATCCACTCTGGTTATTCCCACCACTCCAATAGGTCACGAGGGTCAAACAAACAGAGGTAAAGGGCTGAACTGCCTCATGTGCATTCACATACACATGCATACGGTACACATCATACTCTCTTTCTCCTCTCTTGTTTTTTTTCCAGATTTATTCATGCAGAAAATGAATATTATCATCATAAAAAGATTTTGCATTTATTTCAAGCTTCATGTGTATTAACGAATTTAAGTGAATTTGTCTGTGAAATTATTCTGTTGCTCATTAGTGACGGGATGTCTTTAATTACTTTCAGATTAAATTATTGAGAATTTGCCTCTGATGATTCTAAATTATTACTTTCAAAAGGTAATCAGTGTCATAACTCATTAAAGAAATATTCTTGGTTAAAGGTTCACTCAGTAATTTTTCTCCATTAAAAATAAATACAAGTCTCACAAATATAATTCAAATGAAATATGCTCACATTAGATGAAGACTCTATTTGTGTAATTCTAGATGCATTTAAACAAACAAAATAAAGCCTGTTGGTTGAACATCAAGATTTTTGTTTGGGTGCACAACAATTGTGAGATTGCTTGAGTGGGTTCCCTATCATAAATAATTGTTAATGCTTGTATGACTTTTTGCTCACAGATTTGGGCAGATTTTTAGTTGCTGTGAGCTGAGCCAGAGAGTCCACAAAGTATCTGAGCTCTCTTTGTCAGTGCTCTCTGATATGCTTTAATGCTTTTAGACTGTTTTGACCCCACCCACTGTAATTAGGAAGTTATTTATTGAGCTTCACTATTGTTAGGCTTCCTATAAAAACTCAAGTGAAAGGCCCAAACAGGCCTGTGGAATTCCAGCATGAAAGCAGAGATGTCTTCAATGAGAAAGCCACAAATGCATGTCTTTTTTCTGTTGGCTTTCAAACGTCCTGCCACTTTTTACTTGTGTATCTCTCTTTCCTTTGTTAATACTTCAGTCAATAACTATTTTTGGATGAATTCAATCATCTATCATCTCCATATAAGATATATAGTGATTATTAAAACATATTCGCTTTATTTTTCACCCACCAGTTTCAGACTGTCTATTTCTCTCTGTCTGTCTATAGTATACACTGATCTGGCCATTTTCCCTTGGCTCAGTGGGCAGGATAAAAAAAATGTTGTCCAATTTCCAAACAAAGCTAAAATCCACATTTGACATCAACACAAATTTATAATGCCTGGGTGGGGACGGACACCTCAGTTTTTCACCAGGGGCTATCATACTGCCTCTCCCATTCAGCCTCAACACCCAGTTTACATAACTTCTAATTACATTCCCATGCTTCCTGCAGGGGATTTACAATACTGCAATACACACAAAGTTGTGTAGATCTGCACTGCTGGGAAAGGGGGCTTTGTTGTTTTATTCATTGATTGCATTTTTAAAGAATCTCTTTTGGAATTTAGTGCCAAGAAGACCTTTCGCACTGTTAAAAGCAAATATTAGGAAGTTTAGTCTTGAAGCCATGAAGAGAGAACAATTAGAAAATATGGTGTGGTGTAGCAGTTAACAATCTGTTTGAGGTTTAAACTCAATTTCAGGTAAAGTTTTCATTAAAAAAATGTTTTATTTTAAAATATTATTTTGAATTATTATTATTATTATTATTATTAATAAACTATTTAAATAGGTGTTTCAACTTTTTTTTAAATGTATAAAAAATATGAAAATTTTACTTGAGAACATATTTTTTAATTTATATATTTTCCCACATCATACCCAAAGTACCCACCGTAGACATTGGTGGACAACCAGTGGTGGATGCTTTCTCCCCAACATTCAGAGTAGTGGTAAACAAATATAGTTTTTTAATAATTGATTGTTCATATACTGTACATGGCTGTCTACAAATCTGGAACTTTATACTTTGTTGAATGTTGTAGCAGCTGTTTAGCTTAGTCCCTCAGGCTCAGCTGTAGATGTTCTATAATACGACACAATCTCGTTCCCACTATGGCCAGGCTGTCCAGGATTAGAGTTAAGCAACGGGGGGGGTCGGGTCTGTGATGACTAGATATAAAAGGACAGGAGCATTTTAAGGGTTGTATTGGAAATAATGTTTTAATGTTTTAATTAATGTTATTGGAATTCAAGTTTTTTTTTAGCTAATCAAAACATGTACCTTTCCAAACTGTCAACCAGCTTCCAAACTTAACAGTTAGAAGTCATTGTAAGACAAAAGCAATTCTCTAATCCTCATAATGCATTATCTTTATACATACTCACTGATCTATAATCAGTGTATAGTTGAAGTATAAAAAAAAGTATAGTTGAGTGGTTCTCAGCTGGTGGGTCGCATATCTGTTCTGATAGGGTCACGGACTAGGGTAACCACCTGGTTATTGCTCTGTTGCAGGACATGATGTGATTTTGCGGGACAATGCAGGACACATGTGTGAGAGATAGAATGACTGGCACTCAGTTTACCAGGTTCAAGGGAAAAAATATAGCCTATTCAGTCTGATAAATATAATAAACTAAGCAACAGGTAAAAAATCACATATTATACTAAAATAAATTTCCTTTATTCCTTTATTAGACTATGCAAACATTAAAGGAGTTTTACCGGATTCAGTGCATTTTGAACCAGTATTTTTTGTTGGATCTGGCAGGTTTAATGTGGATGTTTTTATCCAGAATGTGTCTAGATGAAGTCCTGGCTGGTGTAGCTGTATTTAACAAGTTTTTATGAAGTCCTCACTAAATCCTTTGCTCTGTCTAGTCAACAGCAGAAAAATCCTTCTCTACTTATGTGTTAGTTGATACATTTTCACGCTCAAGCTAGAACATACAGCTGCGGACATGAATAAAAGCCAATTTTTAGTATGTCTTATATTTCTTGTTGTAAGGGAAGAAAAACAATACAAAGATGGGACACAGCTTACGTCTTCCTGGACGCGGGACAAAGCTCCCAATTTGATCACCCTTTTGTCTTGAAAAAAAAAAACATTAACTGAAATAAAATAAAATATAAAAAAAACTTAAACATTTTATTTCAACTAGTTGCCAAGGCAAAATTTATCATTAAATAAATAACTTAAAAACTTTTTAAATGACAAAAACAAAACAATAACTAAAATGTTGAAATGTAAATGAAAACAAAAAATATAAAAACTAAATCTTAATCAAAATATTAACAAAACTATAATAGTATATCAATGATATTAAAATAACACTAATAGTGTTTTTTACAATGGTAAAATGAATAACTTTTAAAAAATGTATCATGATACAGTTTGTTTTGTGTAGTGAATTATTATCTAAAAAGGTGAGAACGTCTCGGTTACGTATGTAACCCTCGTTCCCTGAGTAGGGAACGGAGACGTTACGTCGGATGACGACGAATGGGGTTTCGCTTAGAAAGCCTATCAGCTTCGAGTATTTAAAAACGAGCCAATGACAAAGAAATGCCATGGGTCTGCGGAATTTGCATGACGTAACTCCGCCCCACCTCGTGGGTATAAAAGGAGGACGCCGGCAACATGCAGTTATGTTTCTTCGCTGAGGAGCCAAGACTGAACTCAGGCGATCCCCGCGGTACAGCGGAAGTGGCAGGAAGACGTAACGTCTCCGTTCCCTACTCAGGGAACGAGGGTTACATACGTAACCGAGACGTTCCCTTTCGTTGTCACTCCGAGTTACGTCGGATGACGACAAATGGGGTTACCAGTCTAATCACGCCACCTTCACAGCTGTCTTCCAGTGCCCTGCGTAAATCTGAGCCCTCAAGAGACTTGGACGAAGGACTCCTATTTATCACAGGAATACCAAGGTACACTGGGAAGCATATCCCATAGGTTAGAGGAAATATGCAATTAACACCAACCCAGAGGGGGAGGGGGGGGGGCATTAGGAAATACACATATGACCCGAAGGAAACATATGGAGAAACACTGAGGTGTCCAGCCGCAGGTGGAATATTTCAACCTCAGGGGTGGCAAGGTGGCTTGCCAAGGAAAAGACACATGCTCAGAGAGGCTTACAGTGGAAATACACGTGTGGGGGTAGCTCCGGGGAGGGACCATGCACACGGGAGGCACCTAGCCGACGCCCAGGCAATAGACACTGGCGCTAGCATCAGGGGTGCTGGAGGAACTCAGGGCTTGCGGAGAAGCTCACCTGAGGAGAATATCGCATGTATCCAGTCCGTGGAGTGGAATGGCGAGCAAGCGAAGACACCTGAGCGGGTCCGGTACTAGCTAGTTGAAGCGAGTACATGAAAGGACACAGGCTCCACTCGCAGATTGTAGAATCTGGCGAATGTGTTCGGTGTCACCCAGCCTGCAGCTCTGCAGATGTCTGTTAGCGAGGCGCCATGCGCTAGAGCCCAAGAGGATGCCACACTCCGGGTGGAGTGGGCAGTCACACCAAGGGGGCACGGTCGACCTTGCTGCTGGTATGCCAAAGAAATTGTGTCCACTATCCAGTGAGACAACCTCTGCTTTGAGAGAGCCTTTCCCTTCAGCTTCTCACCATAACAGACAAAGAGCTGGTCTGAGGTCCTGAAACACTGCGTCCTGTCGACATAGGCGCGGAGAGCGCTTACTGGACAGAGCAGTGGCAAGGCTGGGTCTGCCTCCTCCAAGGGCAGCGCTTGCAGGTTCACCACCTGGTCCCGGAAGGGAGTGGTAGGAACCTTGGGCACATATCCAAGCCGGGGTCTCAGGATCACGTGAGAGTAAGCCGGCCCGAATTCCAGGCACGCTTCATCAACGGAGAATGCGTGCAGGTCCCCGACCCTCTTGAGAGAGGCCAAAGCAACCAGGAGCGCTGTCTTCATTGACAGGAACTTAAGCTCCACTGATTGCAAAGGCTCAAAGGGAGCACTCTGCAGGGCACTTAGAACCACTGAGAGGTCCCAAGAAGGAACGAGAGGAGAGCGAGGAGGATTCAGTCTCCTCGCCCCCCTCAGAAACCTGACGATCAGGTCGTGCTTCCCTACGGACTTACCTTCCACTAAGTCGTAGTGTGCGGCAATAGCGGCAACATAAACTTTGAGGGTGGAGGGAGACAGCCTTCGCTCCAACCCATCTTGAAGGAAGGAAAGCACGAAACTGATCGAACACCTCCGGGGGTCTTCTCGGCGAGAAGAGCACCAGTTGACGAAGAGGTTCCACTTCAACGCGTAGGCGTGCCTCGTGGACGACGCTCTAGCGGAAGTGATGGTAGCCACCACCGTAGGTGGTAGGGTACTCAAACCTGCCTCGTCCCGTCCAGGAGCCACATGTGGAGGTTCCAGAGATCGGGATGAGGGTGCCATAGGGTGCCCCGTCCCTGAGAAAGGAGGTCCTTCCTCAGAGGAATTGGCCAAGGAGGTGCTGTCGCGAGGAGCACTAGTTCGGAGAACCAAGTCCGGGTGGGCCAGTACGGCGCAACCAGAAGGACCTGCTCCTCGTCCTCCCTGACCTTGCGCAAGACCTGCGCAAGAAGGCTCACTGGGGAAAACGCATATTTGCGGCCCCGCGGCCAGCTGTGCGCCAGAGCATCGTGCCGAGCGTGCCGAGCGTGCCCTCGGTCGGAGAATAATACTGGTCGCAATGGGTCGAGTCGTGGGAGGCAAACAGATCTATCTGTGCGTCCCCGAACTGGTCCCAAATCAGCTGGACCGACTGGGGATGGAGTCGCCATTCTCCGGGGAGGGACTGAAGCCGTGAGAGCTCGTTGGCTGCACAGTTCAGGGCTCCGGGAATGTAAATGGCTCGAAGGGACCTCAGATGCCTCTGACTCCATTAGAGGTGGCGAGCGAGTTGCGACATACGGCGGGAGCGTAGACCACCTTGATGGTGGATGTACGCTACAGTGGCGGTATTGTCTGATTGGACTAGTACGTGTTGACCCTTGAGCAACGCCCGGAAGCGGTGCAGGGCAAGGCGTACTGCCAGCAACTTGAGGCAATTGACATGCCATAGGCGCAGGGGTCCTGTCCAGGAGCCCGCGGCAGCATGTCCATTGCACATGGCGCCCCAGCCCGTGGTGGAGGCATCTGTTGAGACAACAACATGCCGGGAAACTCGTTCCAGGGGGACACCATCCCTGAGAAAACTGAGGTTCGACCACGGGGTGAAGGTCTGACGGCAGGTCGGAGTAACTGGTACTCGGAGCGTACCTTGTTGCTATGCCCACCTCGGGACTCGGTCGCGTAGCCAAAGCTGAAGCTGTCTCATATGAAGCAATCCGAGCGGCGTCACCGCGGCTGCAGATGCCATATGCCCCAGGAGCCTCTGAAATATTTCACTGGAACCGCACTCTTGCCCTGAATTTGTCTCAGACAAGTCAGCAATGACTGCGCACGCTCGCTCGTAAGCTGCGTGGACATAGCGACCGAGTCGATGTCCATACCGAGAAAAGAGATCCTCTGCACGGGGCAAAGTTTGCTCTTCTCCCAGTTGACCCGAAGGCCCAGACGAGCTAGGTGCCGGAGCACAAGGTCCCTGTGTTCGCAAACCTGATCTCGAGAGCGAGCTAGGATCAGCCAGTCGTCGAGATCAGGATGCGAACCCCGTGAACCCGAAGGGGAACAAGGGCTGCCTCGACGACCTTCGTGAAGACGCAAGGAGACAGGGCTAGCCCGAAAGGGAGAGCCGCGTACTGGTATGCCTGCCCCTCGAAAGCAAACCGGAGGAACGGTCTGTGTCGAGGAAGAATGGGGACATGAAAGTAGGCGTCCTTCAGGTCGATCGCTGCAAACCAATCCTGGGGCCGAACACATTCGAAAATGCGTTTGGCGGTGAGCATCTTGAACGGCATCCTGTGAAGGGCGCGGTTCAGCACGCGCAGGTCCAGGATCGGTCGTAACCCACCGTTTTTTTGGGGACAATGAAGTAAGGGCTGTAGAAGCCGGACCTCATCTCGGCTGGAGGGACAGTCTCGATTGCACACTTCGCCAGCAGGGTGGCAATCTCTGCTCTCATGATGGGGGCATTGCCACCGACCAATGTGGAGCGGACTCCCCTGTAGCGGGGAGGAGACCGTGCGAACTGAATCGCATTAGCCGATCCTGATGGTTCGGGTGACCCAGGGGGACAGACAGGGAAGCTCTAGCCAGGCTCCCAGGAACTGAACCAGCGGGGTCATGCGAACCACAGGCGTCCCCCCGGAGGGGCAGCTAAGCGGAGTAACTGGCCAAGACGTGGACAGCATAGCGGCCCGGTGTGGGGGCACAGTTAACACCCGCGCCCTGACAGAGGAGGCCAGGGAAGAACCAGCGTTCCACGGGGGCCTGCTCTGCCAGGGGTCTGGCGACAGAGTGGGACAGGGACGAAACGGTCCGTGGACGGCACGCCGTGTCAACCGACTCTGGGACAGAGGGGGACGAGGAGAGCACGGCTTGTGGGCGGCGCTCTGTGTCGTCCGAGAACTCTGTGTGCTCAGAGACGAGAGAGTCTGTTCTTTCTGAATAAGGATTCTTCCCCAGCCCTCCACCGGGGAAAGGAGTGGCCCTGCTACCAACTCATGGAAAGAACTGAGTCCCGTCTCTGAGCAGCCCATCTCAAAAGCGCCGCTTAACCTGGCGTTTAGCGGGGGGCGGGGCTGGAGAGGGCTGAGGCATCCCCCCACGGTCTTCCAAAGCCAGCCCGGGTGAACGGGCGGGGTTGTAACCGTGGGAGGGCGCCTTCGGTGGTTGGCAGACTGAGGGACCTGAGTGGACGGCGGGGCCGTCGGCAGAATAACCTCAATCTGCTCCCGGGCGGTTGAGAACTGTTGGGCAGAAGAACTCAACCGCACCGCCGAAAAGGCCGACCTGGGATGTGGGGGTGTCGAGCAGACGAGTCCGCCGACATCCTGCACATCACACCGGTCAGCCCCAGAGTGGTAAACATCACCTGACTCGGAGAGCGCACGGCCACCTTCGTCGCTCGGAGAGCAAGGTCAGTGGCGGCGCGCTTTTTGGTAGCTCATTAAAGAGCCTCGAGTCAGTCCAGCCCTCATGCATAACCATGAGCATCTGGGCCAGGTAGAGCATAGAACGGTCATGGGATGCAGTGAGGCGGCTGCCTGTCCTGTGGCACTATAGGATTTCGCCACAGATTAGTGTAGACGAAAAGAACTACAGGCTTCGGACGGGTGCTTAGGATTGCGCCGGGAAGCACTCTGAGGACACAGTAGCATCGCAACAGAGCGTTCAACCGGGGGGACCCCAGTGTACCCATGGGCAGCGGCCCCGTTGAGGGGGGAAAGGCGGATGAGACCAACGAGCGGTCCTGAGAAGACACGGGGGTCTTTCAGGACATCGAGATCTCATCATGCACGTCCGGGAAGAAAGATATTGGGGTTTGCCGTGGACGCGGGTCGGCGGCCTTACCCAAAAACCAATCGTCCCAGGAAAGCATGGCCGTCATCTCCGGATCAGACTCAGGCACAGCATAGCACACCAGAAGGTGGCAGCTGTGACGAGTCGTCACTTCCAAAAGAATCAAGCCCATCTTGTGATGCTGCTACAGACATAGCATCTTCCTCTGTAGCTTCAACCGAAACTCGCGGGCCACCCGAAGGTCGACTCGCGGGAATCGGAGGTTCACTAGCGGCACCGTCACACAGGAGGGGGGCTGGGGTCGCGGACAGATAGTCGGCGCCTTGTTCCAGACCGTAACCCTCAGGTCACCCTGGCCACCAGCCGAAGTAGCACCCCTCGGGGGATCGCTAGATCGGGGTGTGGATGAGGAGACTCTCACTCTTGTGAGTTCATTGAGTCTCGACCTAAATGACGCGATGATCATGTTCCCAGAGAGAAGGAGTTCCCAAAGTCGATAGGTGTTCTAAGCGAAACCCCATTCGTCGTCATCCGACGTAACTCGGAGTGACAACGAAAGGGAACCACTGTTATAGTTATATTAAAATCCCATGCAGACGCATCTTCTGATGTCTCCAAAACCTAGTTTAGCTGCATTAGCTTATCAAAATGCCAACGTCAAACTCTATTAAAATGATTGATAGTCAAACTTTCCATGTGCAGCATTATTTTTGTGGGGATTTTTGTTGCACGTGTAGAGTGTTCCAAATCATTATTTTGTGAGGTTCTATGACCGTTAGGATGCTAGGTTGTGAAACGAGCATCAGTTACTGTAACAATATAATTTTCATGGCTCATTGCTGTATATTTTTAAACATAGACAGTGTGAGATCGAATGCTGTCTTTGCAGATATTTGCAGTTATTTGCCGATGTCAAGATTTACTCAGAGCGAGACGTCTGTGTCTGCTTCTTTTTGATAGAATGTGTGTGTGAGAGAGAGCGTCTGTGTGCAATAGTGCTGTATTTGTTTGTGTTTATCAGTTTTGTTTTATTCTAAGGCTTACCAGATATTAGCTATGACTAAACAGACAGGAATGAGCCAGAGAGAGAGGGAGAGAAAGCTGTGCTTGGATTAGGGTCGTCACAGCTCACTGCCTCTAACCCAGTTTGCACCAGATGCTCCTGCTAGGGCATGGACGAGACGGCGCTAGAGGAAGACAGCACGTGTCAGTGAGAGGATGAAGAGGGAGAATGATGATGGTGGTTATCCTGTCATTAGTGTGAGTGTGTTTCCCTGCTCCTATCGCCATGGCGACAGCGTTTCCCTCACCTCCGTCGCTGTGTGTGTCTCTCTCGTGCAGTGAACGCAGCAGCAGGGATCGGCACAAATCACATAGCCGTGACAGCAGCAGCCGCTCTGACAAAAATGTCACCATCAGTGCATCGTCAGCCCAGCCACAGCAGCCGGATCAAGGCTCCGCCCCCACAGATGCCCAGGTGAGTCAGACACTGGATATATTTGAGAGAATCAATGTGATAGTGGGTATCCAACATCCACTATAGTGGGCTGGCTGTTAAAAGAAAAGACACAATTATAAAAAAAAATGTAAAAATGAAAAGATCATATTGGAATTAATGTTTTAATACTAAACATATTTTAGCAAATCAAAGCATGTTTTTAAAAAACATAATTTATATAATATCCGTTATATTTTTAAATAACATTTTTATATTACACTACCTTTCAAATAATTGGAAAAAAAAGAAGAAACTTTAATTCAGCAGTTATGCATTGATAAAAAGAGGCTTCTGTTATAAACATGATCAACCCCAAACCTTTCGAACGGTACTGTATATATACTGTAATTTTTACATTTGTATAATTATCTAATCCTTATTTCACTCATTACGCTCATTCCAAACATTCAATAAAAATAGCCACCCATGCACATCATGTATACATATAGTGTATAGATGAACAATACAAACCATCTTTGTTGAATTTAATGCTGCTTTGCATATGAATTGTGCAGAATTTATGTTGTATGATGAAACTGTATGTGATATCAAACGTGGGCATCTGTCATATATTGAACTCTGAGCTCTGGCCATAATTAAAGAGAATAACACAGATTTTAGACAGTGACATGCTCCAGAAAGCAGAAAAAAATATTTTTTATTGAATGTTCTTTGCTGCCAGAGTAATTCATGTGTGAAGTGCTCAGTGTTATGCCAGATAAAATTAAAGGAATATTCAGAACTAAAACCTCAAATAAATGTAGTCCCACCTCAAAATTTAGACACATTTACAGCTCAACTAACAAATATTATTCATTTATATAGTTCTTTATCAAAATGACAAGCTTCACATTTGTGCTATTTTTCCGCTTGCCTGCTATTGCCCATTGTAAGAGCAAGCCACAGATGCGGTTCATGCTGTTTCACACCTCATGCATAAACAGCAGGCTCGCATTGTGTTTTCACACTAACATCGTTTCTGTTGGATGAAAGAGCTGGAGCTTTATACAGAAAAGTGATTTCTGGGTTACCATAATGAATATTGGGAGTGAGCAGTTGAGAATTATTTTTACAAATGTGAGCTGGATCTCTTTTACATCCAAACAGCAATTAATCCACAATCGAATCCAAACCCCAAAGATAATAAACGTTTTAAAGGATCTGGATTCAGTTGGATTTACTGATTTGCAGTGTTCGGTTGTTTGCCAGTGTGTAAATTGCATTAAGGCAGATGTATTTTTTTGTCAAATGGCAACATTGTGTTAATAAAATGGTTCATGGTATAGTTTTCAATTGATTTTCTGCAGAGTTCAGCACACTAAGAGTTGCAAAAATAGGCTTAACAATGAAACTTTACCGGCAAAATAAATATTTGCTGCCTTTTAATATTTATATATCTGTTTTCCTGTGATGTTGGTTATCGTGATGAAACAATAAACTCATTCACACTGGCATAGTTATTATAAGTGATTATACTGGAATACTTATTAGAGAGACAATGATTACAGAATCGTGTGTGTGTGTGTGTGTGTGTGTGTGTAGGCAGATATGGAAAATCGGAGCGACACACATCCCAGTATGAAGGGACGTCGCTTTGTACTTCCAACAGGGTCTCAGTTATTCTGACCTACTTGGCTCGCCCTCAGGGACAAAAGGCACACAAAGTTTTTATAGGTCCTCATGCCTGTCTACATTAATTTGTGTGTGTAAATGTAAACACTGTACATTTCTCTTGAAAATAATTCCTTTTGAACATGCCTAGTTCTGAAATTGTAGTGCATTATATATTTTTTTAGATCAAAACTGAATAAAATGTATATATATATATATATATATATATATATATATATATATATATATATATGCCTGCACTAACATTAAGAAGTTTGGGGTGAGTAAGATCTAAGTAAGTCTCTTTTGAAAATAAATTATACTTTTATTCAGAAAGGATGCATTAAATTGATCAAAAGTGACAGTAAAGACTTTTGTTATTTTTAATAAACAATTTTTTCATAAAATTGTTAATAAAAGAAATATTTTTGGGGCATCAAATAAGCATATTAGAATGATTTCTGAAGTGTGACGTGAAGACTGCTGAAAATTCAGCCTTTCCATCACAGGAATAAATTACATTTTAAAACATTAAAATAGAAAACAGTTATTTAAATTGTAATAATATTTCACAAAATTGCTGTTTTTACTGTATTTTTGATCAACTAAATGCAGCCATTATTGAACAGTTGTGTATTATGCAAACGAACATGAACCTTCCAATAGCACCATTTTAAAATTGTTAAACATTAGGTAGGTTTAATCTTTTCATAGATCATTTAAATTACAACAGCAGATCTCTTGATATAAAAAAGGGGCAAATGTACACTGGTTTATTTGATAAAAATATCATAGTAAACCGAGGAAAGCCCCTGGCACTGCTAACAGGTTAATGCCGTGCCCTTGAACGGCTGTCAGGTCTATTCTTCCCTGTGTAATTTCATCATGTTGGCTCTGATCTTCTTTCGTCTTCCTGTCATTCAGCCTGGGCCTCTGGAATGTTGTCTCCAGTGTGGAAACTTTAGACGTTAGTGAACAGAATGACTTGGAATAGCAAGCATGTAAGTCATAACTGGTGTGCTAAGAAAGGGCCTGTGTTTATGTTTGCTTGTTGTGCCCTTTGAGTGTGTCTTTCTTGCTAGTGTCATCTTTATTTATAAAATGATAGATCTAGCTCTGTAATTTGATTCGATGATCATCAAAGGCTTCAGTACATAGATATATGCATTGCTTCAACCTTAAATTAAGGCACATGATGATATTGTCTGATAATCTAATGCCCTCTATAGAGTGTTGCAGTTATGACATATTTGTGTTAGTATTTTAATACATTTTGAAGCCTAAATACAATTGCCAGAGGGTAAAAAGGTAAGCATGGGCTACAAACAAATGTCACCACCATTAAGCTTCCAACAACTTTCTCATTCTTTATTTTAAAAAACATTTTCCCAGAAAATTTGAGATAGAATAGTTTGCAAGAGCACAATTATAAACACAACGAGGCTATAAAAGTGGACTATACTGAGTAGATGAGTTCCCTTTCGAGGGAACTCGCGATGCATCGATGACGCTTTGGGAACGCCTCCGCGTGATTATGTCTGAAGCACGTATGTCAATGAGCGTCACGGGTGGGTGATGTCATGACCAGGAAGAGATAAATGCACATCGGGTGCAACTCGCGTTAGCTTTTGTGCCTCAGCAAAGCACTCTGTCAAAACTGTCTGTGAATATTTATTGTTGTCTGTCTCTCTATATATATATATATATTATCATGTTGAAACAATTATTCAAGGCTTGTGCTTCTCCCTGCCCTCGTTACCTTACGGGTGATGATACACATGAGCTTTGTGTTGTTTGTCTGGGAGTGGAGCATGCTATGTCAGCCTTCGAGGGGGCTGACTGTCAACATTGTGAGCTTCTCCCGCTACGCACGCTCCGCTCCCGCCTGTCCACATTTGAGGATGATGGACATGCTCGTGAACCTCTGGGTGCTGGACCTGCTGCTGCTGAGACAGCTCGGAGAAGGCTCATCTGGGGTTCGCAAATGGATCTCTCGGCGGGGTTGGAGACAGACTCTGCCTTATCTCCTCCTTTACCCGAGGGATCCATTGCTCTCTTGCCGGTGTCGGAAGCCCGCACTGCGGCTTATTCTGCCCGGGAAGAAAGCCCGATGCTTCGGTGCTCTAGCTCTGAGGAGGTAGAGTTGCTGAGTATTGGTGAAAGTGACACAAACACTAACACAATTAGGGGAGAGGATTCACCATCCCTTTCCAGCAGAAAAAAAAGATGCTCGTCACAAAAGCAAGTTAGACGAGTGATTTTTAACCTTTGATATAACATCTCCTTCACTGGCCCTTCCATTTTTTCCTTATCTACATAGTGAGGCGGAACAGACGCTCACGAGCTATCTGTCTCCTGGGTCAGCATCGTCCCTGAAGGCTCCCGTGTTGCCTAATAAACCCCTAAAGACGACATCTAATTTAGTGGGCAAGGCTTATACGCCAGCAGGTCTAGCTGGAGCCTGTCTGCACACAATGGCAGTGCTCCAAGCCTACCAGGCAGACCTGTTGGGGAATATCGATAGGAGTGAGAGAGTTAGTCCCAACGAAATTCGAAAACTTTGTCGGGCCACAGATCTTTCTCTCAGGGCTACAAAGGAGACCGCTCTTGCTATTGGGCGGTCTATGGCAGCCCTCGTAGCTACTGAGAGACACCTTTGGCTTAACTTAGCTGAAATAAAAGATAAAGATCGGGCTTTTCTCTTGGATACCCCTATTTCTTCATCTGGTCTTTTCGGTGACCCGGTGAACACAGTTGTTGATAGGTTTCAAGAAACGAAGAAACAATCAGAGGCTTTTAAAAAATTCCTCCCTCGCAGAGTCCATCACCCTGGGGATGCTGGGCGTGAGCATCCCCAGCCAAGCTCCTCGCACCGTGTGCAACAGAAAATGAGTGTTGCGTCTCATGCTCCTCCTACTAAATCATGGGGGCCGAGCCAACACTCTTAGCCGAAGTCCTCCAAGTCTAAGCCGGATCTGTGGACCGTTCTTATGGCGAAGAAGGCTTCGGCTCAAAAGAGGTCCTGACGCTACGTACGTTAGACCGTTGAGGACAGCCCCAGCCAGGGTGGAGAGGTGTTCACCTTATTATACGGTGCCCGTTCCACTTCGGGGTCTTGGTGCCTCGGGGCGCAGCGGTCTCCAGCGAGCTCTTGGCTCAGGGTCAACTCCACATTGCGTCAGACTCGCTTTAAAAACAGTCAGTTCGGTTGTTTCCTGCCAGTATGCTTCAGGTTGCCGAAGTGCCGAAGTACATCTTTGGGTCGAGACCCCCTGATTATACGTTTCCTTCGTGGCACCTTGAGGCTGAGGCCTGCAACACGTACTAGGGTGCCGGCTTGAGATCTGGCAATAGTTTTGGAAGGCCTTTCAGGGGCTTCCTTCGAGCCCCGGAGAGTCGGTTTCTGAGAAATTTCTAACTTTCAAGACCATTTTTCTTCTAGCTATTTCATCCCTCAAAAGAGTCAGAGACCTTCACCCGCTTTCGGTTTCTCCCACCTGTCTTGAGTTTGCACCTGGGATGGTCAAGGCATTCTTATACCCTAAGCAGGGATACGTTCCTAAGGTGCCAACCAATATTCCGAGGCCTATTGTACTGTAGGCTTTCTGTCCTCCTCCGTTTGCCTCTTCCGACCAGGAAAAACTGAATCTCTTGTGTCCAGTGCGAACGCTGGACACATATATCCACTGGGCTGCCCCGTGGAGAAAATCTGATCAGTTGTTTGTCTGCTTTGGATCACCTAAGAAACAGCCGCTAAACAGACAATTAGCAAGTGGATAGTCAAGGCTATCTCTCTTGCATATGTGTCCTCTGGCCAGCCATTAACCTTGGGGGGTTCAAGCGCATTCTACTAGGAGTATGGCGGCCTCTAAAGCCTTATTATCAGGGGTTTCCCTTCAGGAGGTTTGTGATGCGCCAGGCTGGTCCTCACCGCTCACATTTGTGAGCTTTTATAGCCTGGACCTGGACGCTGCCCCAGGTTCCCAGTTGCTTCTTACTTAGTTTGCCGACAGTTTTGTCATCTGGCATTTTGTAAGTATGGCGTTTTGGTTATCCTCGTTCCAAAAGCGTAATCAACGCATCGCGAGTTCCCTCGAAAGGGAGGATCTCAGGTTACGACTGTAACCCTAGTTCCCTGAAAAGGGAACGAGACGATGCGTCGCCCTGCCATACTTCGGGACCTTTCTTCGGCTCTAGAAGCTAACGCGAGTTGCACCCGATGTGCTTTTATCTCTTCCTTGTCATGACGTCACCCGCCCGTGACGCTCATTCTTTCCATTGGACTAGTTGACATACGTGCTTCAGACATAATCACACGGAGGCGTTCCCATAGCTTCATCGAGGCGTCGTCTCGTTCCCTTCTCAGGGAACTAGGATTACAGTCGTAACCTGAGACGTTTTCCTGTGCGCTGAGATGACGTTTAATATTCTCAACAACCTCTATTGTTTAATTTTGCCACCTGTTTAGTAAAAGCTTTATAATATTAGCCACCTGTCAGTTTAGTAAAAATTTGTTTCTTGAACTAGTATTATCTACTGACCTTGTTCCAGCCATTTAGTCAAAAACTCAATAAAAAACCTATTGAGTTCAGGACGATGGAACCAGAAGTGCTAAAATCCTAACTCGTTTCTGGGTTTTGCCTACAAAAAATGTTATCCCTGCAGCACTCTGTTGGCCTCTATCAGAGCCTCATCACCAATGACAGATGTCTATTTTAGTCCCTCCCCCTTCTCCCCAGATTCACTGCTTGAATCAAAAGACTTCTTGATTTTGATTCCTCTCGCCTCTCATCCTCTCGCCTCTCATAGTTACTTGCCCAGGGTCATAATGACATACATAAATCTTACCTGTCAAAGGCCGCTTCTAACCTTTCAAAGTCAGCTACAATGTACCGGGTTCAATACAATTTATTTCAGAATCAAGAAAAATGCACTATCGACAGTATCTGTGAAGTACTACTGTGTATCATTTTAAATCATTATGCTCTTAGTGTTCTCATGTCTGTGATTCTATAATAATGTCTGTATCCTTTATGTTTCTTTCAATTTAGAGTTGTAAATCTGAGCAAAATGCCTAGGTTTATTTTGGAAAAAAATTTGAGGAAAAGGATGGAGGGTGGAGAGAGGTGCAGGAGTTTCTCACACTTGTTTATCACTCCCTCTCTTCCTGCTTTTCTTTCTGTGGTACAGCTCAGACTGTGGCTCTGTGACAGGGAAATGAGCTGTACACGAGTCAAGCAGAACACTAAAACATACACACACACACACACACACACACACACTATTAGCTGGGTTGTGTGCTTCTTTTGTCTGTCTCAGTGGGGGAAGCACATTCAGCAATGTGGACTGTAGGCAAAATGGAACAAATCAGACCACAGTCCTGTACAATAGCCTTCCCTCTGGTCACAAAGACTTCATTTTTCCTAATATTTTTATGGAATTATACCATAAAATTGTTATATATGTGTTAACAAAAAAGAAAATTCTCTCATTTATTCATGCTCATATCATTGACTATTTAAACTTGAAAATCAAACTTGTATATCATAAATAATGTGAAATATCCTTAATCTTTTAAAACGGGGGTCTGATTTCAAATTGTTGCTTTCTAAGTATTGTCAAGTTAAAAATTGTTCAGCTTTGGAGTTCAGCTTCAGCTTGTATTAGGCACATATTGCTGTTTATGTTTAACCGATTAGTAAAAATGTTTCTTGTCCTTTCATGTGGGCCACTTCAGTTTGTTGCAGCCAAGATTCAGCTCATGAAGTCATTTAGAACCCAAATGTAATTTGCATTGATATTAAACAATGCTTTAACTGGTTCAACTGATTTCTTTAAAGTGTCCCTATTGTGCGTTTTCAAATATTACCTTTCATGTAGTGTGTAATTTAGCTGTAGGTGAATGTAAAAGGTCTGCAAAGTTTAAATTATCAAAGTGCATGACAAATAAAGTTATTGTCTCCTAAAAGAAAGAATCAATTCTGGAGTTGTCAGGAATTCCAGTCTCACTTCCTGTTACATACTTGCATAACAATGTAACCAATTTGCATAATGCCTGCCTATGATTGGCTGCCTGTAAATAACATCTGCTGAGGCCTAGAAGAGTTTGGTCGACATGTGTTGTCGACATGTTGAGAAGACGCTGTTTTCAGCACTACGAATCCTCTTTGCATCTTCTTCAAAATGATGAAGACTCGCTCTGGAATTGATACAGAAAAAACTTCACCATTGTTACTGTTTGTATCACTGTTAAAACAAGCATTAAGGAAGCCTCTGGAGCTGTAATTCAGATAGTAGCATAAGCAGATGCTTTGTTAAGACTTCAGTGCTCACACATTTAAGTGTAAATGTGTTTTTTACAGCAGTAGCTGCCTCTGGTGCTAGCCAAACGCTTTTGGATGTTGACCCCGAGACCTCATCCAATGGGTTCCATTTTTTAACTAAAAAATCGTATATACATCTGTGTTTGTGTTTCCACCACCTTTTACAACACAATATGCTTCTTTAACCTTTTCCATCTGCCATTTCCTCACTTCTGATGATCACATGTAAAGTTATTTTTGCACAAGGGTTGCTGCAAGTTCTAACTATGTAGAACGGAAAGGAAATTTCTTTTCTTTCTTTCTTTTTTTTAGATTGTCAATTGAGTTGAAACCATCAGGCGTAAACAACTCTCTCACATTTGTCACTATTCTTCTCAATTACCAGTAATCCCTCCATTTTTCTTGTTGCATATGTGCATACCCCCTATTGTGTTTATTAGTTGTCTTATTCTTTGTTTCTCTAAGAATCTGGGTTCTTTGGTTCATGTGGAGTCCATCAATACCAGGTTTTGCCAGGTTGGACTCGGCCATGTTGCAATGTTGCATCAGTGTTTTTCTAAAACTTTTTGCATTGAACTCTGTGAATATATTCAATTGTTGGCCCAGCATTTGCTGCATGTGGCTGTATTTTCTGTTGTTATTATTATGATAATAATATTGCTGTCATTTACATGAAATGAAAACATTCTCAATTCAGATGAAATTGGCTAAACTACATTAACATACAAAATACAGCCTCTATTCATACAAATAAGCAAACAAATCCATAAATAAATATATAAATAGTTGCAGATGAATTACTGTTCTTAGTGCAGAATAATCTTTAATGGAATTTTAATCTGCATTGCATTTCACATTCTAGTGGCACTGGCTCAGACGTCCTTCAGTTAGAAAGTTCTCAATTGTTGTTAGTGTGTCTCTCAGTTCTCAATCTCATTTATATGTAGATGTATGTGAGTTTTGGGTATTTGCCATTAATATATGCTGATGAGGGAGACCTATGTACTTTCGTACTGTCTGTCTAAATTAGCTCTGAAGCAGATTTGTCATCTCACAAACAGGGAGGGAAAGGGGAGCAAATCAAAAGCTGTAAATCTGTTTTTTTTTTTCTGTATTATCGATCCTGAGTGCTGGGCTTGGATGTTAGGCCTCTAAGATAATGGGGCTTTTAGGAGTATGTTGAATTTTTTATGTGCATGATACAATGCTGTTCCTCTCCCACCTCTTGACAGGATGACAACTGGGGTGAGACCACCACAGCGGTCACCGGAACATCAGACCACAGCTTGTCTCAAGAGGACTTGGCTGGCTTCGGGAAGGAGACGGATGGCCCAGTAGAGAAATTGAACTGTATACGCTTCCTTCCTTTGGCCCTCACCCTCCTCCTGGGCCTGCTGGTCCTGGTCACCCCCCTGTCCTTCCTGGTGCTGCCCCAGGTTCTGTGGCCGGAGCGCCTTCAGGCTTGTGGTACTGCCTGTGAGGGCCTGTTTCTCTCACTGGCTTTCAAGCTCCTCATTCTCTTGCTGGCTGGCTGGGCGCTGTTTGTGCGACCTACGCGAGCCTCCCTGCCCCGGATAGCAGTGTTCCGCGCCCTGCTGGGGTTGCTCACGCTCCTCCTGCTGCTCTCCTATTGGCTGTTCTTTGGAGTGCGCATCTTGGATTCACAGGTAGTGGCAAATGTGTGTGGGCACCATAAAGAGTCAAGGCAAACATGTTGAGATATGTGTCGAATTTTATTTGTTTAACGTTTCTTTCTTTTAATAATATTGTTAGTTTCAGCTATAATATCTTATTGGATGAGCCATGTTCAAAACCACATATAAAATTATATATGTACATGATTATACCTGTGACCATGGATCATTGTTTTTGCAATTCCATTTGATGATCCCAGTGGCGCTGAAATTACACACTTCAATTGTAACTTACATTTAGGCTAATGACTTCAGTGTTATTTATTAGTAGTAGTATTATCATCATCAATAGGGTTAAATTGGAATATCTTGGAATGTTTTTTCGCTAAAATCATGTAATTGTTTGTAATTTCATGTTCCTCATTAAATCTTGCCTCAGCAGCATTTAAATATTGGTCTGTATATTTATAGGTTCAGAAAAAAAAGATTTTATTTAAATCAGTATTTTTATTGTACATGTAAATGGGGAAGTGAACTAATGAAGTATTTTGAAGCATTTAAGCAATTGTGTAAAATCAAATTATTAATTATTATGTTTGCCTTTCTGTGCTTGACAGGAAGAGAACTACCACGGCATAGTGCAGTTTGCAGTATCATTGGTGGATGCTCTGCTGTTCATCCATTACCTGGCAGTGGTTCTGCTGGAGATCCGGCATCTGCAGCCCTGCTTTTCGCTCTGTGTCGTACGCTCCACTGATGGAGAGACTCACCATTACAACCTGGGACAACTCAGGTGCCAGCTGATGACCAAAACATTAGCCGCGTTTCCACTGCCGGGCCAGGGGCGGGCCAGGGCTAACAGCAAGCCGAGCCGGGCCAATGGCCTCGGGCCTCAAGCACCGGGCTTGCGTTTCCACTGCCGGGCCACTAGCCCCCCCTGCGCTGCCCTAAACCCCGCCCTTAACACGCCTTCCTGGATCGAACGTCATACAACCGCACCCATTTCAGCGGGGATTATGAAGTTCATTCAGGCATGACACAACGATCGAGATGGAGAGGACCGAAGTGTCTGTTTGTTTGCTTTTTTTGGTGTTTGCTTGGTGGAAGATGAGCGTTGTTCGGCGAATACTTAGCTTAGCAAGTTCAGCAACGATGTACTTGATAACATCCTCGTTTCTGCACACGCCATCAAATTGACGTTGTACTCTGTCTTCTGCCCAAATGCTCAGAAGAGCTTTGGTATCTTCAACAGACCAGTACAGGCGATTCTCCATTTCGTGCAGCGATCATTTTGCGCGATATAAAAAAGTGAAATGGTCATCTTGCCGCAGACCATATCTTTCCCTTACACCGATAAACTCCGCCTTTTACATTGACCACGCCTCTAGCCCGAGCTGGCCTGCTTTGGCCCAAGGTATTCGACGGGCCAGAAATCCTGGCCGTTGGCCCAGAGTAAGCCCCGATCAAGCCCCGGAAGTGGCAGTGGAAACGCGACTGGCCCTGGCCCAGCAGTGGAAACGCGGCTAATGAATAAAATAACTACAATATGCTCTTTAACTGTCTGTAATACTCTTTAGCTAAAAGGCAAAATAAATAGGAACTCACTAGTCACACTTCAAAATAGAGTTTCCAATTAGAACCAAAAATTACTACAGAACCAAAAAGTTTTACATAGTTAACTAGTTCTTTAGAAAACCATCTATGTAAATATGTGTCCAAGAGCTTAGAAACAATTAAGCAGATCAAAGGATCCTTTTGCAGTGACATATTTTTTAGAAGTGAGTTCTTCATTGAAACCCGAGGTCTACTGAAGACCCTTTATTTTTAATAGTGTTCAATGCATCACTTCTGCAATCCATCTATGTATATTAACATGTAAAAAAAAAATATATAGTTTTGGCTCTGTAATTGCACTGATTTTATGGCTGAGTTGCTTTATTGCTTAGATATTATCTGTGCTTGTCTGTATACACAAAAGTGTGTGTGTGTGTGTGTGTGTGTGTGTGTGTGTGTGTGTGTGTGTGTGTGTGTGTGTGTGTGTGCACTCTTTAATGCATTAATAATGATTTGAGTTTGGGCCAAGGGAAAAAGGTCCATTAATCACCCCATTACAGACACTCCCTACTTTGCCCTGCGTTACTTCCCCTCTCCCTTCCTCTCTCCTGCCCAACGCTTTCCTTTGTTCTTGCTCTCATTGTTTCATTGGTTGGACATTTTTGATCCAGCACTACAGCAGAGTCAAGTGGCAGCACACACACAATAGCAGAGTGAAATCTATTAGTATCTGACATCTGTTTAATGAAATATATTATGGAATTGTCTGTTCCTGTATTTTAAGAGACACCCAAATCCCTATTACCAATGAACATGACCAGTTTTTTGTTGTTGTTTTTTTTTACAACGTTGATCTGTCTCTCTCTCTCCCTCTGTAGCATTCAGCGGGCAGCCCTGGTAATTCTTGAACACTATTATAAGGATTTCTCAGTTCACAACCCTGCCCTGCTGACGGCTGCTAAGTCCAGGGCAGCTAAACATCTGGCTGGGCTGAAAGTCTATAATGTGGATGGTGAGTTTAATCTGTGCAGAATCACTGTCTGTTTTCTGACTTAATGCTTATTGTTCTCTTGACCAATAAATTCTGAATGATTCATTTTGGAATGCTTAAAGGAAAGGCATCAAAATTGAGATGTCCTTAATATATCAAAGGTTTCTCCTAGATAGCAATGAGAGCCAATGTCTCCTGCTTCACAGACTATTGTTCTGAGTAATAGACTCTACTAATGCAACATGTCACCTTAGAGTTTCAGAAAAAATCTGTCACAAACTGGAAATTGAAAGTGTTATTTCAACATGAAACATTCTCATGTTCTTACAACATCAAATTATCTGAGAAATGCTATCCACATGAAATGTAAATGCCATTTTAAAAGCATGCATGGCATTATAATACATTCATATTACATTCATAATCCATATTACATTAACCTTTTTTGACTTTGTATATCAATATGCATAAGATTTACTGGTACACTTTACAATAAGGTCTCATTTTTTAACATTAATTAATGCATTAACTAACATGAACTAACAATGACCAATATGTTTTTACTGCATTTATTATCCTCTGTTCATGTAAAAAATAAAAGTTTGTGTTATTTCACAGTGCATTAACTTATGTTAACAGATAAAGCGTTTTAGTAAATGTCGAAATTTACATGAACTAAGATTAATAAATGCTGTAGAAGTATTGTTCATTGTTAGTTCATGCTATCTAATGTAGTTAACTAATGTTAACAAATTACAATTACTTACAATATACATATAACAGAGCATTATATCTAATATCTATTTTTATTATCTTCTTTATATTTAAAGTGAATATTTTTATATTTAAAGAAACGTATTTGTTTTGTACGGAGCCCCCAAATGGACATGGTTGTGGGGAAAAAAAATAGATGTGAGGGAAAATAAGTCAATGCTTTTGTGTCCTCTCACAAATGCTTTGCGTTCCCTGGAAACTTTGCTTTTGCTTGCAAATCCTTTGCGTTCCCCTGAGAAACTTCGTGTTCGCTCGCAAAACCTTTTGAGCTCTTTGCGATTGAACGCAAAGTTTCTCGGTGGAACACCAAAGTTTTTGCGGGGGAATGCAAAACATTTGCAAGAGAATGCAAAAGCATTGACAAAAAATTTTTTTCCTCCATCTCATATTTTTTTCATTCACCAAGTCACTTTAGGGGCTCTGTAGTTTTGTATATGACCACCTTTGCTCTTCACAACTTATATCAACAATTGTCTCATTTGTACCCCTCATGAGGAATTTTAATAGAAACATTTGAGACTAAGTTGATACTTGGGATCAAGATAGACAAACTTAGTCCCCTAAGCTGTGAAAGAGCAACCTCTGAGAAATAATATTGTCTTGAACTTGGACTAAAAAACAAACACTCATCCACACTTCTAATACAGATACGTGGTCGTGTAAATCGCCACCAACATCTAATAAATCTTCTGTGATTGTTTCTTTCTGCAGAGTTTAAAGCCAAACTGAAAAGCTATCTTTTTGATTGTAAGTTCGGACCGTTTAATGCATTCAAAAATCCTTTCACAGAAACAATGAATTGTCAAGTGCTCCACATCTTTTGGTTATTTGCTTGTGCATGCAGTACACCGTGCACAAGGTCACAGACTCATCCAAAAAACAATCGAGAAATGCATTGAGAAAGCCTTCTACATGTCTCAATTGCCATGAAGAAGACACTCATCTCTGCACTTACTATGCTGTAAAAATATGAAAAATAAAAAAATGTAAATAACTACTTTCTCACCACAGATCTCAAACAAACCCTGTCTCTCTCCCTCTTTCTCTATCACTTTTTGACATTTATGATGTGCTGTCAGCAAAAGAAATACACACACCATGATCCAGAGATGCATACTTGGGATCAAGAGACCCCCTTAAGCACTCAAGCCTTCTTCATGCCTGTGGCTATCGAACCAGGCCAGGAATGTGTGTGTATGAGTGTGAGTGTGCACGTATATAAAAAAACAGCAGTGCGTAGCTCTTTTTGTGCTTTGCACGGATTGCCAGAGTATTAATAATGCATCACTAGGAAAAAAGATTCCACATCTCCTTTTTCCCAGGTTTGAAAGCCTTCTGAATACACTTAACTTGTTTTTGTCTGTGAGTATAATTATTGTTGTCTCTTATTTCTCATAATGGTCCTCCTTTGTATTTGTGTTTGCATGTATTTTTGTTTGTTTTTGTCTTTGTCATGTTATTCTCAAAAATCCAATGAGGAAGATTTAGTATATGTGATTTATTGAGTTATAGTACGGATCACAGACCTGCCCTGCTACAGAGGAGAGTCATGCTGCCCTTGTCATGCATTATTAACCGTATCTGTGACCTGAATATGGATAAATATGCATAAATTATTCTGTTCACCACATTACTATGCACACTCAGCTAATATGCATTACGTATAATCATCATAACCTCATTCCACATAAAGATTTACTTTACTGCCAGTGGGCTTTTTGCAGTAGATATACCGTTTGGGGTACAACAAAAGTTTGGGGTTGTTTTTTTTTATGTTTTTGAAAAGTTATATAAACGGTAATAAGAATTTCAATTTAAAATAACTGTTTTCTATTTTAATATGTTTTGAAATGTAATTTATTCATGTAATGGCAAATCTGATTTTTCAGCATCATTACTCCAGAAGTTATTCTAATATGATGATTTGCTGCTCAAAAAACATTTCTTGTTGTAAACATTCGCGCAGCTGAATTGTTTTGTACAAACCATGATATTTTTTATTCTTTAATGAATAGAAAGAAAAGCATTTATTTAAAACAGAAATCTTTTGTAACATTATACATGTCTTGATTGTCACTTTTGATCTATTTAATGTTTCCTTGCTGAATAAAAATATTAATTTCACACTGACCCCAACCTTTTTATGTAAGTGTATATGACCTGTCTTAGCCTGATGGAAAATAAACTGAATGATGACTGGTTTTAAAAATAAAAAATAAAAAAACATTGTGATTAGATTGGTGATTTAAATTAACCTAAAGCATTGCTGACATCTTTTTTTGTTTGTTTCTGTCATCAATTTTGTCAAACAAAGAAACTGTTGGCTTATTTAATGTAATATTCAGACTGTTTAAAATATGTACTATATTATCCTCAAGAAAGTGCTTGTTAATTATTACAGCTGTAAAATTACAATTTATATGATAATCTGCAACAGTATGAAGTCATGTATTTTTGATCAGGCATTACAATCCCTTGGCCTTGGGGTCCAAGTTTGATAGGAATTGCATGACATCTGAAGGATAACTTTTGGTAACACTATATAAGCTTGACAGACTTAGCAATGGGTCAGTTTGTGAAAGGTATCTGATTTTCTTGTGATATGGAACAATGTCGAGATGAATTTTAGTCGTCTTTTAGTATATTGAATTGTACTTGCATCTGTTCTCTCTCTCTCATAATGTTGAATTTTGTCTTTCCAGGTGCTGGAAGCGATGCTGCAACAGCTCAGTCTCGAGCTAAAATAGCAGCTGCCGCTCGACAGAGAGACACCAGCCACAATGAGCTGTACTACGAGGAAGCTGAGCATGATCGAAGAGTCCGAAAGCGCAAAGCACGGTAAGAGAAACAATAGAGTGGCAGAGTTTGTGGAATAACAAGTATGAAAGTGATACCAGACCATGCAGTTTAATTGTGATATACAGTAAAGATATTTAAAATAGAGTTGTGGTTTTAATGAAACTACTGCAACTTAATATGCAACGTTTTCCAGGCTGGTGGTGGCCGTAGAGGAGGCGTTCACACATGTTAGACGGCTGCAGGATGAGGAGAAAAAGAAGCCTCCGGGAGATGAAATGGATCCACGTGAGGCAGCACAGGCCATCTTCCCATCCATGGCTCGAGCACTGCAGAAATACCTGCGCACCACCCGCCAGCAGCACTGCCACAGCATGGACAGCATTCAGGCCCACCTGGCATTCTGCATTACAAACAACATGACCCCAAAGGTGAGACAAACACAGACATGCTTTCTCACAAAAGTGGGTGACGTTAATCTAGACTTCTCCCATTTGACACCACCAAATGTCTGTAACAGGAGTCATGAGCACTTGCGCACAATCGATATGAGCGAGAGGGTTGTATTGATTTTAAGTCATTCACATCTATGTAAATGGGCAGATGTTATTTATAAGTTATAACAACAAAATACACTTAGTGCATTGTAGCACTAATTGTAACCTCACATATAAACTAAATGTTTTCAGAAGCCTCCGATCAGGAATAACATTTGGAATGAAATTGAATTTTTTTATGAGAGCAGTAGTATGCAAATAACTACGTAAGTTGTCTGTTTATCTTCAGCAGGACACCCATTTTAACAAAAAATCATAAAAAATTCACCAGCTACTATATTATCAGCAATTTTTGAATTTGACTTGCCCTGTGTTGTTATAGGAACCAGTTGTGCTTGCCTGGTTTCAAAACAAAAAATATAAATGAAATAATTTAGTATGTGTAAGAAATATTTTGGAAACATTTTTGGATTTACTATTAATTTGACATATATTTCCTTAATAATAAATATTTATATATATTTTTTGATATATTTAAAGGCATTGTTGACGCACATTTAAGTGGTTTTGCACTTATTTAATGCAAGTGGCAACCTTCCTGTCTCTCTCTTGAAAATCAAGCATAGTGTCAGTTCTGGCAAGTTCAAGCTCGCATCAGCTGACTCTCAGCTGATCCACATCTACCTATAGGAATATGACGCCTATCACTGTATACATATATATGCTCCTTCAGTATTATCAGCAGCTATCGCATTTCTCAGGAACCAATTACCCTCCTCCATCCCCAGCTCCTCCTCTCGTCCAGGCAGTGTGGCATTCTGATTCCCCTTGAATCAGACTAAATTCTCAAATCGTTGTACATTAAAATTTTGACATTAATGATATCTGCAATACATTTTGTTGGTTCTGTTCTGTTTACCCTAAGGGGGGTTATTGCAGCTCTCCCGGCTCTTATCCATAGGCTGCATGGATGCGCGGGGAGTTGGCAGGGATGCCCAGAACAGAACCATACCGCCAATCCTAAATGTATGCTAATTGTCAATTGGATTTGACGATAGTGGTCCTGACAGAACCAACACGGAAGTGACTTAAACTGCAATTCATCGACTGGCCGCTAGAGATATGCTGCAAAAGAGTCAATCCATGTTTACAATAGAAAAAAATATGTTTACAGCCTGGTACAAAAAGTGGTTTTGGTCTGTATAGCTAATTTTGCCCTTCATGACAATTGTGAGGGGGGTGAATTTGTACTGGGTATGAATATGGTCTATGATTTTATGTCATGAATTTTGTTTTTCATCATATTTCCCATTCTTGTGCATGAACTCAATAGAAATGTAAATGATTTCCACTCACAATTTCTCCAATAAATATTTGAAACTTCAACCGCAGTTAAAGCTGACACAATCAGAAGAGAAGTGACGACCGTATTTACCGTAGTGGTAGTATGTACGTCGGTTATGATGTCATTTTTACATTTGCATACTGAATTGTGATTGGTCTTTTCTTTCTCAGTTAAACTCATTCGTCTGTACTGCATATTACTATCTCACTATTTAATTATTTACTCGAACATTTTTACTGATGTTTTAGGACAATTCTAATCTATTTTAAAATATTACACAACTTCTAATCAAATCAGCTCACTGTACAGTACTAGCAGATATCACTGAACAGAAATGATGCTGCTGTTCTCTGTTAGGCATTTCTAGAGAGCTATCTGATGGCTGGGCCCACACTGCAGTACGGGAGAGAGTGCTGGCAGACCCGGCAGTGGACACTGGTCAGCGAGGCGTCTGTCACCAGTCCCCTCCATCACGGCTCAGAGTTCCAGCTCAAATCGTCTGACTTCAGCTTAGTGGTCACAAGCAAAGCTATCCCTCACCTCAAACTCAGTGAGGAGTACGTCCACCCCAAGTCCCACAAGTTTGTACTACAGCTACAGTCCGAGACCTCCGTCTGATGGATTCAGTTGCTTTTGTCCATATGGTTTTCTACGCTTGTACATTTTGGACTAGTACTATTTTGTTTGAAATTCTTTTTCACTTTTTCACAGTTTATAATATTGGATGTATTTTGATACAATATTTGTTACTGCCAAGAACAGAAGAGGAAAAAAATGTATACCTGTATTGTATGTATCCGATTACCTAGTGCTGACTGGTTTGATTGTGTGTTTGTGCTGCTTTGTATGTTACTTTTTTGCAAAGAGCAAATGCTAATTACGTACTCTGATAAGCACCAGACCGAGGCATCATGGATAGTTTCGCTTTTTGCAAGTAGATATTGTTTATCATATCTATGTTTCTGAGGCGTGTATGTTTTTTTCAATTGACTGAAACATAAATGAGCATCATGTTGGAATTCCATGAGATTGTGGTAAGGTCGGAAACATCAGTTAGGGAGTTGGAATTGTCAATGCCATAATAATGGCATGAAAGCCAAATATACAAAATCATTTTCAGCCTGCTTGATTTCAACAATTGTTATATGTTTGGATAAAAAGGGGTAATATATTGAAGAAAACAGCCTTTCCTGTGTGATGAATAAATTGTGATTTGTAGTTCGCCTCTTTTATTGTGTGGTAATTAAATTGTTAATACTGTATTTTTACATTTAATTTATATTTTATTGTGCGTAATGCATCATCGATAAAGCAACAACTTGTGTTTATAAAATACAAGCCCATTAATGCTGCCTAACACATTTATAAACTTGTTTTTGTCCAAGCTTGAAATTGATTTGCTTATATAGCAGAAAGAAAAAATGAACCTATCATGCCTTTTTTTTCTACTGCTCTAGTGATGTTTTCCAATAAGGATAATATATATGTATTTAATGATACAGGACAATTATGTTTTATATTATTTCTACATTTTATAGCTGCTACGGCATATATTTTCCCATTGTGTATTGTCAGTTCTGTCCTATCTGATCATACAAACCCATCTAATTCAGTTTGTCAGAAATGAGTTATGATAAAGCACAACAATCTATGCCATAACCCATATACGAATCAAAAATCAGTTTGTTTCAAATATTTCTCATCAGTGTTACATTTTTTTAAGGAGAGATATCGCAGATTTATTTTCCTGAATATCCTGGTTTTATTAAAAGAGGTCCTGCAGAACCTCTCAGTTCCTCTCAAAAAACAGTAGAAGCATAATGTTTTCATCTGAAAGTTTAATATAAAACATATATTAACAATTCTGATCCTTTTCAGAGTGTCATATTTGTTGCAAATCTCAGAAGTTTTGAAATGTTCAAATTATCTTTAAAGAAGAGTCACAGAGTCAATGTTTTGCCTTGTGTCAATGTAAATCAAAGCCTTTGGAGGAGCCAGGAAAAAAAATGCTTTGGCAAACATGTTTAAAACAAGGTTTCCCCTTTCAAATATACATTTCTGTGTTTTGCTCTTTGGTGTAATGAATAGTGGCCAAAGATTTCAATCCAATCAAATCAAATCCTCCAAAGTTCCTGATTGTAAAACACTTAATATTGGACAAACATGTTGGGTATTTCTTACATTATATGTTCAGCAAGATAATGATTTGTGGTGGATTCTTAGTCATTTTCAAACTGGAATTTGTTGTTGTCTTTAGAGTTGTAACCTATGTATGTATATATAAATATGGAATATGTCATGTATTAAAACTGTACTATATGTATATATTTATTTATTTATTAGTGTATGTAGTTTACAATCATTTTTGTGTACACGTCTGCATGTGTATATGTTTTATTACTGTAATCACCATAATTTCCACTGTGGATATAAAAATATAAAACCTTTTTGGACAGTTGAATTGCATTCAAATGGATTGTCTAGATATGTCTGAAATGGACTATGAGACAATGGAGCAAGAAGGCAAATTAATGTTCTGATTCTGATGAATAATTGAGCAGCCCTTTCATTTGTCACATGCTGATTGTCGTTGTTATGGTCAATGAACAATTGAGGCTAAGCATATTTATATAATGTTGATCCTGCCATATACACTAGAGCCATCTTTGTTATAAATAGCTGACTGAAACAGGCTAGTTAACAACAAATCTTTAAAGTATACATTTTATCTACAGTATTAAGTCAACAGTAATGCTATAATTTTAACAAACTGTCTAATCCATTAACATCCTGTCAAGTGACACGTGTTTAATTTACATTTTGACATTGTTGAGTGGACTTTTTGCTGGGATCAGTATAATCCAGATTTTTTTGGATCAAAGGTATCCCAATCCTACTAAAAAGCTTTGAACAACACAAACTGATGATTTGAACCAAAATTGCATTTTGTAATCTAATTTGATTTCAGAATCCGTTTTCTCTTTTGGACAACTCATTTTCAAGATTTTATCCAATCCGATAGCCGAAAACTGATCAGATTACTTCTGAACAACTGGGCCCTGGAGATTTATTTATTCCTGATCCAATCCGGATCCAACACACATGTCTGTAATTATTAAGTGCTTCTGGAGATCTTGTCTGTGTCCAAAAACGTAGGCAGCTGACTTGTTGCCTTGCTGCCCTATCAGGAAATGACTTTGCAGGCAGCATTTGTTCACAAAGGTACCTCACAAAACTGATTTCGGAGAGTCTTGTGAGGCAGCGTAACAGTTTAATCATCTACAGCAAAATAGAGAGGGCTTTGATAAAAACCAAGTGAATATTTCTCGATAGAAATTACATCATAAGTGGAAAAACGTTGATCAAAAATGTACATTTACACACAAACTGATGACCAGCAGCAACTTTCAGACACCATCTTTATTTTTCTAGCTCATTTGTCACAGAATGGAAAGCACAGGATTGTGGGATACCAAATACAGCAAAGGATACATCTATGCTGCCTTCAAAAATCAATCAGATGAAGGTATCTCACGAGACAGGAAGTGAAACTAACATTGCATTCGGACATGCCTTGATGCCGCCCGACCTTGGAATGCATCCTCTGAAGGCACAAATTATCAGTTTTCAGACGACAGACCTTGGTCAATCCTCAAAAGCTGAGTGGACAAGCAGAAGCCCACAAAAAAAATAAGGCAAGAATGGATCGCCATCAGTCAGAATTTGGCCCAGAAGCTGATATCCAGCATGCTAGAGTCAATTGCAGAGGTCATGAAGAAAAAGGGTCAACACTGTAAATATTGACTCTCCATATATTGAATGTTTTTGCTAGTAAAAGCCTTTAAATGTATTAAATGTGTATCATTGTTTACCAGTATACTATAGAAATGTCAAAAAAATAATCTACAAATACTGAAGCAAAAAACATTGTGAAACACAAATTTATGTCACTGCCAATACTTTTTGTCACGGCTGCTTGATTTTGCTTCAACTCCACATTGCACATGATATGCTTTATCTATGCTTTTATTGATTTAAGAAGTTTCAGAGTAGGTATTGAGAGGGAGATTTAAGTAAAGTTTAATTTAATGTAAATTCCGTCTGCCACAACAGCAGTTTCTACAGGAGCAGGCACAGTTAAGATATCTGAAAATATCATTTTGAGTAGTCAAAATTAAATTAGGGATATCTCTAATTGTATTTGTCTATGTATGATATGTCAGTTACAGATATCTTGAATAGTATTTATAGGCCTACCAGTCAAAAAGTATAGAGATTTCTCTAATTCAATTTCTTACTAGTCCTTTTGCATTTGCAGATATCTCTAATCATCATTCTGACTAGTCAAATTATAATTATGACTAGTCAAAATACAATTGTAACTATCTAAAATTTATTTATGGATTGTCAAACAACCATAGTTTAATGTGCCAATTTCACCTGCTATGTGATGTGTTCACTTAAATGCCCACTAGGGGGAGTTGTTGTATTATGTGGATACAACTGCTTTTCACTTCATATGCACTTTTTTTCATTCTTGTGGGCCAATGGCTTCCGGGTGCCCGTGCCGTTAAGGCCATGGGTGCATCTTAATCAGTTCCCAAGTTCAATAGTCAGGGGACTGATCAGAGAGCCATTTTAATAACGGCTGTCTCAATAACAGAATCCTTCCAGGGCACTGAAACATTCGCTCCCTAAAAATTCCCAGAATGCACTCTGAAAACCCGGGAGCATCGATGCTCACTAGCTGTGTCCCAATTCAAGGGCTGCATCCTTTGAAAGCCGTGTCCTTGAGCGTCCTCCTTGAATTTATTGGGGCGGTTCTAGGGTAAGTGGAAATCCGGGGCATTATTTATGATTTAAATTGTTTTTTTATTTTATTATTATTATTATTTACACAAGTTAAATACTTAATGCTTATTAAAATAAAAAGTCACAATGTCTCACCGAGTTCAACTGAAAACATCAATCCACAATCATCATTAATTGAACAGGTTTAAAATCTACACATGGGACCAAGCTTTTACAGGTTACAAATGATAGGCTAGGCCTACTCATCAACAAAAATGCAATGCATTCCAAAGTAAGAATACCAGACATTCCAAGTGCCCTAATGAGTGAGTCAGTCAGTCAGTAATTTATCCAATCTAGTCTTTCGAAACAGATGATTCGTTCAGAAAAGAAATAAGAAACTGCTTTTATGAATGGGTCAGTGAATCATATTGACTCACCCGATGTTTAAAAACGCAAATTAATTCCGTAAACACCTGTGTTGCTGCAGATTCGCACAGCAACATGCTTTGTTTGGAACCATTATCGTTTGCGAAATATCTTTTTATTATTTATTATCTTGTTTATTGAATTTCCCTGACACGAAAAGTCTGCCACAGACCTTGCTAACCAAACATATAACCGCTCTAGTGCGTGTGTGTGTGTGTGTGTCGACTGTGCTGCGCGTTTACTGTTATGGCTCGTTTCCACTGACTGGCACTGGCAAGTTGTGAATGGTACCAAAATGCCGAACCGTACCGTACCGCTTTTTGAGATAGGTCTGGCTGCAGAACCGCAGAACCATTACGTCATAACAGTCTGAGGACGACAGCGCCAGCCCGACAGTCTGAGGGCGGAAGTGGGCGCGGTAAGGCATTACGCTACTTCCGTGTTTTGGAAAGTTTTAAAGTTTAAAACAACGTTATTATAATAACTTTGTTTTAAACGATTTAAGTGAAAATGTATATTTAAGATTGATAAACAATATTATACATTAAACAAAGCATAAAATGAAAAATAAATAATACAATGAAAACAAAGCTTGAGTTTGAACATTTTATTCAATTGAAAATACTTTTAAATACTCAACCAACAAAGACCACCATACACAATAATAGGATGGACTGAAAACACAAAAAATATTAATTTAAATAAAATGAGTTTTTTCCTCTGAAATATAAAAATAAATCACACACTAGCTGTTTTCTAATTAAATTAAATGACAAAATTAAACTATATAAATAAGTTATATAAAACAAAATTAAACCAAAGAAAATAAATCTTATAAAAGTCATACAGGCACAAATTTGACAACAATAATTCTCAAGAGAAAAATAAATAACAAATTAAAACTCCATACACATGGCGTTTATTCGGAGGTGCCTTTCGTCGTGACATTTGAAAAGAAAAACTTCCATGTCCTGTTGAAACTGGAACCATAACATGAAAGGCTCTTAGGCCAGTTCCAGAGCATCTTTTCCTTCTTCCTTTCCTTTCCTTCTGCTGATATTGTTAAATATTAACTTACAAAATACTTTGTTTCAAAATACTTCCTTTCAAAAAAACATTTCAGTACAGAGCCGTTTTGTATAAGCGTAACGTTATTATGTTAAGTATGTTGCATGATCCATATCAACTTTATAACTTCTTTTTACCTCTTTCTCTTCTTCTTTTCCTTGTTCTACATTGTGCTCCGCCATAATTAAACCTTTTACTGTCTATCTTTTACTGTCTAAAAACATTTTACTGTCTAGTCTAAACACGTCTAAACATGAACTCCGTACACTTCCGGCATCGGACTGCTACCCGCCCACTTCCGCCCTCAGACTGTCGGGCTGGCGCTGTGGTCCTCAGACTGTTATGACGTAATGGTTCTGCGGTTCTGCAGTTGGTTATTATTGCGCTTTTTAGGTACCCTTCCATTGGGGTATAGCAGTGGTAGGCTACGTACTAAAGGGTGGAGCTAGACTCACTGTAGAACGTTGATTGGTTAACAGAGTATCGTCACTTGCGCGTGCTACCGTCTATGTGTGCTACAAGGGAGGGGAATAATGACCATAGTAAAATAAAGGGAATGACAACATTAAAAGCGCCATTTTTTAATATGCAGTTGAAATATAATACTGTTTTTGTATCACGAAATGTAGTTTTAAGAGTTTTTCAGGCGAGAAAGTAGTTGTTTAAAGCTCAAATCTGTGGTTTAGTTATGATTTAAGAAAATTTGATCCAGGTTGTGAGATCCATGCGATCACTGGGTGCTCGGCGCTCATGTACCCCGCCTGGAACAGCCTTTCCTCGGCTAGTCGTTCTGACGTTTGCCGCTGACTCTGACGTCTCTGTAGTGGTGGTTAAACATGAGATATAATTCGTCTTGACTAACGGGCGATATTTGGTCTCGTGAATCTATAATGTGTTCCCTGGCCAATCGTTTTAGCTGAGGGCTGAGTGTCATAACTTTATATTAAATAACTTAAAGCTATTTAACTTTACCTTTGTAAGGTTAGACTATAGAGCGCTGACTTTGTATGTTTGACTGAATTGTTTGCTTTATTTCTAATTGTAAGGCTTCTTGTATCTTTTACTTATACTTATGGATAATATTGATAAAACTGAAATTGAACAAAAAGAGACTGGTTGAGTTTTGTCATTTTAAATTTTATTACAGTGAAGATGATCACTGTTTACTGCAACATTGTTTAGTAAATGCAAATGATCTGTCAGCCCCGCACAATTACCCGTTCCCTAGCATAAATAGCTTGATCCCTCTGGATGAATTTTTGCTTAAATACCACAACATAAATCAGGCAATCAACATGGTAAAAATCGCTGGTCGGGGTGCTTGGCTTGCTAAATTCGACATTACATCTGCTTTCAAAGTAATGCATATATCCAGATTCATGGCACCTATTCGGAGTTCGCTGGCACGGCAAATATTATTTAACTTTTGGATGCAAAAGCAGTCCTAAAATATTCGACATGTTATCAGAAGCCGTGTGCTGGATTTTGTCGAACAACTATCCCCACCTCATTCACCTGCTAGATGATTTCTTAATAATTGCGCCTCCCAATGCCATTCCAGCCGCACACTTCCTCACGGTCCAAAACGTTTTTTTCTGACCTCGGAATTCCCATCGCACAGGAAAAAAAACATGGGCCCCGCAACATCTATCGAGTTCCCAGGAATTTATTTGGATTCAGTCAAATTCCAAGCATCCTTGCCCAAAGAGAAAATCGACCGAACAATTCTTGTCTCATCTACTCTCCTTAAAAAATCAGAATGTTCAAAACGCAAACTCCTATCCCTGCTCGGCCATTTAAACTTCGCCATGCGCATCATTCCGCAGGGCCGCCCCTTCATATCGCACCTCCTCTCACTCCGTCCACTCTAGAGGACCTCATTTCCATAACTCAAGCATGTTGTGACGAACTCGGGTTATGGTTCATATTTCTAAACCAATGGAACGGGCTTTCTTTTTTCTATAACAGTCTCGTTTCGTCCCCCACCGACATCCAGCTGTTCACAGACACCGCCCCCTCAATCGGCTTCGAGGGATTTTATCAAGGTCGTTGGTTCGCGTCTCCGTGGCCACCGCAGCTCCAGGACATATCTCAATCCTCAGCTCTATTCCAGCTCTACCCTCTCGTAGTAGCAGCTTTTCTGTGGGGGAAAGAATGGTCTGCTAGTAGCATTTTAGTGCATTGAGACAACGACGCACCAGTGCATTGCATAAATAAAGGCCGTTCCCATTAACCTGATGCAACTCCTAAGGAGTCTCACATGGATTTCAGCTTGTGACCAATTCATCATAATTGCTAAACACGTCCCCGGGTCAGAAAACCAAATCGCTGACTCCCCGGCTCATTTACTGTTTCAGAAATTCAGGATACTGGCTCCAGAGGCGGACCAATTCCCAATTCCCAACTCTAGTACCTCGCTATTCCGAACTGATATTCCCATAACCCACCCGCTAAAACCCCTCCTCGACGCATCGCTAGACACTATCCTCCAAGCATTTTCTCACAGGACCCTCCAATCCTACATAACGCCTCTGAGATGTTAACATTCCACGTCTCTTATAGCATGTTGTTCCCTGATTTTGCTCTCCTTTCAATAACCTTATTCATTTCCTACCTTAACAGTGTTAAGGTCTTACAAGTCGGGTCCATTAAAGGTTACTTGAGCGGTGTCCAGTTTTTCCATAAACTGATGTAAGGCGCTCCCTCCCCTGAGATAAATAATTCACAAACCTCCTTGCTGATCAAAGGGATCCAAAGATCCCAGCCCACCCATCCCAACGCCAGACAACCTATATCGCTAGACATTCTCACCAAATGCATTCACACCCTCCGTACAAGCTACCAGCCCCTCAATACCGCCCACACACTCGACGCCATGTTCACCCTAGCCTTTTTTGGTTTTCTTAGATGCTTGGAACTCGCTATCACCTCCAAATTTGACCCAAAAAACTAGATGGTGAAACAATCTCATTTTTGATCAAGCAAAGTAAGACCGACCAAACCAAAAAAGGTAATTTCATCTACATTTTTAACCTCTCATCGCCAATCCAACCATACCAGTCAATTCTGGCATATCTGCATTGGAGAAGCTCCCAAGCTAAATCTCCTCAGGAACCCGTTCATTGACGAATCCAATAAACCTGTGACATGCTTTTGGTTACAGAAACACCTCAAATTCGTTCTCCAACAGTCAGGCATTCCATCAAAGGATTTTTCAAGTCACTCCCTTCGTATCGGGGCAGCAACTTCAGCAGCCCAAAAAGGCCTCTCCCAACAGCAGATCCAAGCTCTCGGGAGATGGTCCTCAGATGCTTTCCAAAGCTATATAAGGACCAACTGGTTCCACATTAAAAAAGCCCACCAAACCCTCATTGGTTAAAAAAAAAAATATGTTTCCAATAGAGCACTTACGTTTTCTCTTTCGTCCAGCGACGCAGTGGGAGAAAATCTCCCTGTTGAGTACTCATTTTCCTCTTTTCCCGTTTCCTCTTTCAGTCTAGCAAGCTCTTGGTCCCACAGCAGATGCAGTGAGAACTTTTCCGGAAGAGCACTTACGTTTTCTCTTTCGCCCAGTGACGCAGTGTGAGAAAATCTCCCGGTTGAGTCCTCATTTTCCTCTTTTCCCATTTCCTCTTTCAGTCCAGTGAGCTTTCTCTAGTCCGACGGCTGTCCTCTGCTCTTTAGCCTTTTGGGGGGAGTACTCTGGGTTCGGGCCAAACTCCGAGCTCGGAGCCCTCCTGCCCAGACAGCACGCCAAATACGCATTAAACCTTATACACTCTAATTATATGTAAGTGTGAACTCGTGAAACACGCCAAGAAGCAAGAACAAGATCTGCTGTATGTCATCCTGTTTATGTCGCTTTCTTCTTAGCGCGAAAAAGACGTTGATCGCTTCTTTCCGGCATAGGCTACAACACGCCTATTAAGTTAGGGTACTGTTGGCAGTGGAAACGCTAGCCGATTCATGGTTTGCCAACCCGAACCGTACCGCTCAGTGGAAACGAGCCATTAGATGCTCAAAAATGTAAATCAGACACAATTTAAAACCGAATAAGAAATATATTACTATGATTAAAAGTTACAGATACCTGAAGCTGTTGCTATTTAAGTGCTGGCTGGGGGTGTGTTACTTCCTTTTTTGAAGAAGAAGAATTTTGAAATATCCATTTTCATTTTCAAATAAATTGATCTTGTAAAATATTACACACCAACAAACCGCCTGGCTCCAAAAGACCTAATCTCATTGGTTGGATTGTATAAAAGCTTAACTTCTCATCGATCGTTGGCCATACATGTCAGTCAGAAGCACTAGCCTCAGTTGGCAGGTTCTTGTCGGGTGTGAATGACAACGTAAGTTGACACTGTATAGTCTGTGTAGATGACAAATTCCATTGAGAATCCCACCAGTTGAGAATCCCACTAAACCAACGAATACAACAGTTTTTATAGAATAGAGACAACAAACAAGATTATCGTAACTAACATGTACTTTCCATATTGGTTCAATTGGTTCAAAAGCCTCCACCTTTTTCACTCTGTCACTGGCATATAAGCAAACTCAGTTTTTGTGATTCCTAATCACAAGGTTTGAAAAATAGTCACCTGTCTTGTTACATTTCCCATATTTGTTATTTATACACACACACACACACACACACACTCAAAGTCACAAGTTTTCCCCAAAGAGTTTGGAAACATTTAAAAGCATATGAATGTTGTTCCTGCAAGAAAAATAAATATTAGTTGATTAATCCATCACACCATATTAGCCCGGTTCTGGCTCCCTATTAAACATCGTATACATTTTAAAATATTGCTGATTACTTACAAAGCACTAAATGGTTTAGCTCCGCAGTACTTAAGTGAGCTCTTAACGCATTATAGTTCTTCACGTCTATTGCGTTCTCAAAATTCCGGCCAGTTGATAATACCTAGAATATCAAAATCGACTGCTGGCGGTAGATCCTTTTTCTATTTAGCACCAAAACTTTGGAACTCACACACTCTTTCAGTTCAAAGCTAGACTAAAAACACATCTCTGTGACCTAGCATACTTTCTATAATTCAATGTTAGGCTGCATAGATTAGGTCAGACGGAGCGTCTCGGGTTACGTCTGTAACCCTCGTTCCCTGAGTAGGGAACGAACGCTGCGTCGAGAATCGACACTATGGGGAATGCCCTTAGCATGACGCGTCTGAAGCATGAATAGAACTAGTCCAATTCTGATTGGTGCTGCGTGATGACGTCAGCCGTGACGTCGCCTGTGACGGTGAGTGGAAGCTATAAAAGGAGACATAGCAGCGGCAGCATTTAAAAAGTCTGAAGCAAGTCGTCTCCAGGCGAGCGAAGAGTGTGGCTGAGGGACGCAGCGTTCATTCCCTACTCAGGGAACGAGGGTTACAGACGTAACCCGAGACGTTCCCTTTCAAGGGAACTTCCGCTGCGTCGAGAATCGACACTATGGGGAACGAAATACCCACTGCGCCACACTAAGAGAGCACACCCTGGTGTGAAGCAAACTGGCACACTCAAGACGAGAGAACCTGTGAACCCAGTGTGGAGGGTAAATCCAGACTGTAATGTTTTATAAAAGTGTGAGGGGAGGCCCAGCCTGCGGCATCACAGACCTCTTGAAGGGAAACACCCGCAAGTAGGGCTTTAGAGGAAGCCACTCCTCTCGTGGAGTGGGCCCTAAGCAGAAGAGGTGAAGGCAAGTTACGCACCTCGTAAGCTGCCGAAATAGCCTCTATAATCCACCTACTTATAGTCTGTTTGGAAGCAGGAAAACCCTTCTTGGGTGCCCCAAAACACACAAGTAGCTGGTCCGACCTTCTCCAAGCTGAGGTCCTATGCACATAGACCTCCAAGGCTCGGACCGGGCACAGTAAATGAAGATTAGCTTGCTCATCTGACACATGCGGTGGAGGATGGAAGGCCTGGAGAATTATAGACCGTGCCATATTTGTTTCTCTTCTTAGGGACATAGCCCGGTCTAGGGTGGAGAATAGTCTTTACTCTGCCAGGAGCGAACTCGAGGCAAGAAGGAGCGACCGATACAGCCTGCAAGTCCCCAACTCTTTTTAGGGACGTGATGGCAAGCAGGAATGCTACCTTAAAAGACATGAACTTCTCCGCCACCTCACCCAGAGGTTCGAAGGGCGCCAGGGATAACCCTTCAAGAACCACTGACAAGTCCCAAGGAGGGACTCTGGACTGGATGACAGGCCTCATCCTCCTTGCTCCACGAAGGAAACAAACAATAAGTGGGTGTCTCCCCAAAGCGCACACCCCTAAAGGCGTGTGGAAGGCAGCCACGGCCGCCACATAGACCTTAAGCGTGGATGGGGAGAGCCCGTCAGAGAAGCGGTTTTGGAGGAACTCCAGCACTGAAGCCACTGGGCAGTTAACTGGGTCCAACGAGTGATCTCTACACCATAGAGAGAACACATTCCACTTCAAAGCATACAGTTTCCTTGTGGAGGGGGCTATAGAGTTTAGGATGGTCTCAACAACCTCGGTTGAGAGACCTGCACTCATGAGCTGGTCCCCCTCAGGGGCCAGACCCACAGTTTCCATAGTTCTGGACGAGGGTGAAATATTGTGCCCTCTGCCTGAGAAAGGAGGTCCCTCCTGATAGGAACTTGCCACGGTGGGCCTGCATGGAGGACCATGATGTCCGAGAACCATACTCGGGCCGGCCAGTACGGGGCTACTAGGAGTAAGCTGATCCCGTACCGCCGGACCCTCTCTAGAACCCCTGGGAGCAGAGCGATTGGGGGAAAGGCGTACAGACGTAGCCTCGGCCACATCTGCACCATGGCATCCAGCCCGAGGGGAGCTGGATGAGTAAGGGAGTACCATAGCGGGCAGTGAGAATTCTCTCGGGAGGCAAATAGGTCCACCTCCGCCTGACCGAAGTCCTTCCATATTAGCTCCACCGACTCGGGGTGGAGTCTCCACTCCCCGGGCCTCAGCCCCTGCCTCGACAGAATGTCTGCTCCCAAATTGCTGTCCCCGGGGATAAACATTGCTCTGATAGACAGAAGCTTCCCCTGGGACCATAGGAGAACTTGATGCGCCAGTCTGCACAGAGGGCGCGACCTCAAGCCCCCTTGGCGATTTAAATAAGTGAGGGACGCATCCGTGGTCAAAATTTTTCTCTCACACGGTGCTCCCAACACAGGACCCAGGGACAGGAACCACGGTTTCTTCCACATGACCAAGGAACGAAGGCATCTGTGCGTTACCTTGATCGTGCGAAAAGGGTTCCCCCTCGGGGAAAACCCTCTGGTCCTGAGCCACCACTGCAGGGCCCTCATATACAGCAGGCCAAAAGGAATTAAGTTGGACGCTGCTGCAAGAAGTCCCAGAACCCTTTGGAAGTGTTTGACAGTGACAGCCTGGCCTAATCTGAGACTCATTACTGTGGACAGGATAGAGTCTATACGACCGGGAGACAGCTGTGCCCGCATCGTGACCTGAGTCCCAAACCACCCCCAGAAAAGTTATTCTCTATAGAGGAATTAACGAAGTCTTCTTGATATTGAGCCTTAACCCCAAGCACCTCAAGTGATGCAGAACGACATCTCGATGTTGAACCGCCAACTCCAGCGACTGTGCTAATATTAGCCAGTCGTCGATGTAGTTGAGGATGCGAATTCCTTGAGGTCTCAAAGGAGCAAGAGCAGCATCCATACACTTCGTGAAGGTGCGAGGGGACAGTGCTAGGCCGAACGGAAGAACCCTGTATTGATACGCTAGTCCCCCGAAAGCGAATCTTAGGAACTTCCTGTGTTGAGGAAGAATGGAGATATGGAAGTAAGCATCCTTTAGATCTATGGTGACAAACCAGTCCTCGGATCTGATTTGACTCACGATTAGAGGTATAGTCAAATTTTGAACTTGTATCTCCTCAGAGACCAATTTAATACCCTGAGATCTATAATAGGGCGCAACCCCCCATCCTTCTTGGAAACTATGAAGTACCGGCTGTAGAACCCGGTTTCCCAATCTTGAGGAGGAACACGTTCTAAGGCCTCCTTTGCCAAGAGGGACTGAACTTCCTGTTCCATGACCTGACCCTGCTCTGGTTTGACCAGCGTGTGAACCACACCGCTGAACCGAGGTGGACAATATTCGAACTGAATTCTGTACCCCTTTTCTACTGTGAGCAGGACCCACTGAGATATATTTTGAAGACCCTTCCAGGTGTCTAAATAATCTGCTAGGGGGATCAGCCTCTCGGGGCTGACCTCCGGTCGTACAATCGAGATATTGGTGACCTGAAGCATTTGACTGGCAGGAGCTAACCGATTTAATTTTTCTGCAGACCTCATGAGAGGGAACACAATCCGCGGGGCCCGCAAACTTTACGGGCGGACACTGCACTATGTGTTCGCTGGAAACCAATGTGTCCCGAGGCGCACGTAGCGGCGGGAAGCATGCATCGATTTCCTGAGGGCTCCATGAAGGAGCGAGCTGTTGTTGCTCGATCACGGAGGGGACCACCTTCAGAGGCCTGCGCAATGCATCAGGACCTCTTTGACGAAGCCTTCCTAGCCTGAATGACAGTCCTCAGATCTGCCTTTGGTTTGGAAGACTTCGGTTGAGAGTGTTCCCCCTGGCCCCAGGCCTTCTTCGGTGGAGCACGAGAAGCAACACTCTCCTTCTGCTGGTGCAGGTGTGAGGAGCTGGCGGCTGCCTCATGGTTCACATATAACGCTTGCTGAAGGACAGAAAGCTGCCGCTGCTATGTTTCCGGTCTCCTTTTATAGCTTCCGCTCACCGTCACAGACGACGTCACGACTGACGTCATCACGCAGCACCAATCAGGATTGGACTAGTTCTATTCATGCTTCAGACACATCATGCTAAGGGCATTCCCCATAGTGTCGATTCTCGACGCAGCGGAAGTTCCCTTGAAAGGAAACCGGGGAACACTTTCCATAAATCCTGATGTACTCCTTAGTCGTTAGGCTACATCATAATAAGAATGGCATCTACGCTAATATTAGTCTCTCTGTTTATCCCCGAGGTTTACCGCAGTCCACCGGATCCAGGCCGTATCCAGATCTGATGAAAGACCTGTGCCTGGAGGCGATGACAACGCAGTCCTGAAGTGTCAACTAGTCCCTCCCCTGTGAAGGCCTCCCTCCTATCCCTTACCTCTCTACAGATAAAGTGTTGTCGGGATAATTCCGGTTTGCGTGGCTATGACGAAGCGATAAAAAAATCGGTATTATAAATTTTAAGGTCAGACAAGTAGTTTGTTGAGGGTTGTTTTTTTTTTAGGGCAGGACTACATGCCTGCGCACAAATATTCAAACGGGCATACCTATAGCATGAACTCTTAATACGCATGTGCACGCCATCGCTTTCTCACAGGTTTGCATTTTTATCAAGTTTGCGTAGAGAGAACTTAAGAGTTTTCTGTTAAAACAGTGTCGTGTTAGCGGCCCCTAAGTTAATAACTAATGATCGTTCGACGGAAGTGAATCAATCAAAACTAACTTTTGCTGGAAAAAAAAACTTTATTCTAGAGCTGCTATAAAGCCAAAACAATCTCTATTACTTTAATTTCCTATTATCACTGTAAAGCCGGAACAATCTACATTGTTAGAAGCACTATATAAATGAAGATGACTTGACTTGACTTGCAGAGAGCAGCCAGAAAAAATGGAGCTTAACTGGAAGAAAACAAAACTAGAGTTTTCCATTTCATGGAAAGAGAGAACAATTTCATACAGAGAGGCCCTAAAAAACGGCTAGATCTACTTAATTTTAACCCTATTAGAAGAAAATAAACAAAACCCTAGGTATTTATTTGAAACAGTGGCTAAATTAACGAACAATAAAGCTTCAACCCCAGACATTTCCAAGCAGCACAGCATGACTTAATGAACTTCTTTACTTACAAGATTGATAATATCAGGGAGACAATTATAACTATGCAACCAGTGTCACATCAGACTAGTAGATTGATTACTACAGACAGTATTGCATTGTAGTCTCCCTGAGGAAAAATTTTGATTCATTCATTGCTATAAGAGAGGAAGAATTTTCTAAACTAATCAAAACTCATCTTAAATCGACAACATATGTTAGACCCTATACCGAAGCTATTGAAAGAGATGCTTCCAGAGGTCATAGATCCTCTTCTCAAAATCATTAATTCATCTTTGTCATTAGGATACGTACCAAACACTTTTAACCTGGGTATGATTAAACCTTTAATACTTGTTTGCTTATATTGAATAGATTTCTTCCTAGAGCTATAATCAATAGTCATGTCCTTGGTTTAAAGAACATTAAGATTTAAAAAAACATCCTGACACCAAATATTAAAATCATCAACCAAAGGACCATGGATTGAGTCTTCCTCACTCAATAGGCTAACAATTACAGAATCATCAGAAAATATTATAATATGCCTATTTCTAAAACTACTCCTACAATAATTTGTGTACAAGATAAATAATAAAGGAGAGAGGATACATCATTGAGGTTACCCAGTAGATGACACCAACCATTCAGAAAAACAGTGATTTACTTTTAACTCTCTGTATTCTCTGCACAAGGAAATCCAAAATACATCCTACAGGATGGATGAGATGGCTGGATGGATAGAGGAGATGGCAGGGAGAAAGAGGAGATGGCTGGAGGAGGAGAGAGGAGGTGGCTGGAGGGAGAGAGGAGGTGGCTGGATGGAGAGAGGAGGTGGCTGGAAGGATGGAGGAGATGGCTGGATGGATAGAGGAGATGGCAGGGAGAAAGAGGAGATGGCTGGAGGGAGAGATGAGATGGCTGGAGGGACAGAGGGGGTGGTTGGAGGGAGAAAGGAGATGTCTGGAGGGACAGAGGTTTTTCTCCAGAGGTTTTCTCCCGAAGTTTACCGCAGTCCGCTGGATCCAGGCCGTATCCTGATGAAGGACATGTGCTTGAACACGACGACAACACAGTCCTCAAAGTGTCAACTAGTCTCTCCCTTGTGAAGGCTTCCTTCCCTTCCCTTTACCTCTGTACAGATAAAACGTTATCAAAATGATTCCAATTCACATGGATGGAAGCGACAAAAAAATCTGTATTATGACATACACACCCTGCGCACATATTCAAATGTGCACACCTATAGACTAAACACGTGGTGTGCATGTGCACGCCATCAGCGTTTTTCGCGGATTCGCGTTGTTAAGATTTACGCGGAGATGTTAATGTTTTTCATAATTTTTAACGCTTGCACCTTGGAACCTATTTCAAGGTTTGCGTTCTCGAGCCGCCAGGCACTATTTGCGGATGAGCGGGCTGGAGTGCATTAAGGGCCGTTACATAGTCAACGCATCGGTACGCATACGCGTCCGCAAGGCTACGCATTGCTACGCTTTGGTCGCCACTATGCGTCGATGCGTAGCCAAATGTGTCGTCCTAGTTTTTGATACGCGACGCACTGATGCACGCAATACTATGCGTTATCAGTGGGGGCGACAGTGCAATAATTGTACATTAATTCAAATAAAAGTTTACAGAAGAAGGTTTGAATTGAATACAATGGCGGGCGAGGAGGAAAAATTGTGCGAGCTTATACGCGTTCATCCGCATTTATACGACAGTTCATCACAATTACACTCAAATAAAATTGCGTTGGAAAATGCCTGGAGAGAGGTTGCAATCGCGATGGGAAAGACAGAAAAACAGGTGAAAACGGACTGGAAAAATGCCCGTGACAAATTTACCAGGGCACACAAAAAGTGGAAAGTGGCGTGCAGAAGTGGTGCGGGGCAGCTAAGTTTCGGCTACCCAAAAATATTGACTCAACTTGGCTGGTTGAGTGAATTCATAAAACATAGGACTACGGAGTCAAAAAAAATTTCGGTATGTAGAAGTCATTGCTGTGTTCCCTGACGAGAAGCTGAAATAGCCTACAGCAGGAGAGAGAGAGGGTGTGTGTGTACATACAAATCCATTCAATTTGTACATTTAAATTTAAGTTATGGTTTAATATTTTATTATTTAGATGTCTTTATAACTGTTATTTACTGAGAATGGTAGGCTACCGATTTGGTCAGGACGTTTGAAACAGGATTAAGTTTACATTTTATTTATGTATAGGCAGGTGAGGGAGACGATGAGGGCGACGATGATGATGAAGAGGAGGAAAGCATTATTGCGCAGGGAGATCTGCCACCTCCATCAACCCCAATTCCGACTAATCCATATCCCAGTGTTCCCCACTTATATCTGACCCTCCCACCACCCCGACACTAGTGGCTTCGACCGTTTCTACACCATCTCATCCCCCTACCACCCCGACATCATCAGCCTCCCGTGGTGGCGGTAAAAGGAAGCGCAAAAGCCACAGGCCGATGGATCCATGTGAGCGTACGCTCCTCGACAGGCTGCAGGAAATAAGGCAGGAAAGAGAGAATGATAGAGAGAGGGAGAAGGAGAGGGTTAGGGAACGCGAAAAGAGGGTCATACACTCCACTTTTTGTAATTACCTGTCCCATTTTCTTCAAAATCTCCCACAGGAACAAAGCGCAATTTTGATGCGCGACATCAAACAACTCATGCGGCAGTATGAGCCCCTTTTAATTGGACAATTTGTCTACCAATATTGTAGGCTACATGCTGTTACTGATATGTTACATTTGTTAGGCCGTGTTCTGTGTGAAACATGTTAACCAAGTTCAGTAGCCTATAGCCTTATGAAAATTAATTACACCGTCACCATTTCAATAGGCTTTACATTCAGAAGACTTAATTTTATATGCATATGAATTAATGGTTTATGGATGTGGATTAATGAATTAAAATACCAAATTAGTTAAAATGTGTAATGATTTTTACATAATTTAAATACCAAATTATAAAAAATGTGTAATGGTTTTCACATAATACCAAATAAGTTAAAATGTGTAAACTGTTAAATAATAAAAAAAAAACTCATGCTTCAAAGCGAACTTCAATTTATTGGTCAATGCTACCCAATCGTAGCACACTGTACTGGTGGGGAAACACGCCAGCATCTGATAAAAAGTAATCAGCCAGCTGCTCCCTGACAAGAGCCGCTCTCCGGGAGGGTCTGCTGCTGCCGACGGAACACCGTGGTCCGTCGACCATGTTCTGGTCACCCACAACGTGCTGCCTCCACTCTCCAGGCTGTACCTCTCCGGTGTCCGACGTCGCATCCACAAAGGTGGCGGGCATGTATCTGGCACGTTCAGTGGATGCCAGAAAGTTGTGGAGTGCCACGCACGCCTTCACGAGCTTCACCGCTTTTTCAGGTTTGCAGTCAATCGGGCGGCTGAAAATTCGGAAGCGCGCAGCCAATATACCGAAGGCATTCTCCACCACGCGTCTCGCCCTGGCCCTGCCGGTAATTGTAAATTCGCTTCCTATCCTGCAGGTTCGTGCCTTAAGAGAATACAAATAAGTGTCAGTGCAGTAACTAGACAGCACAGATGACTTGGCTGACGCCATTTACGCATACTGTGCGTAATGGCACAGTGTGCGTGGTCTGAAGGAGAATGTTATTAACAATAAATATATAACAATCTATAAACGAGCTAAGACCAGTGCACGCTCTCTTTTTCATTGCTTCTGGGCTATTTTATTGAGCAGGTCTGCTATCAATTATTTTTATTCCCACCTGGATAGGGTCGCATCAGGTTCTCCTGTAAGGGAAATGCCTCATCCCCCAGGAAAAAAAAGGACTGGGCGTTGTGGTGCCCGGTAGGACACCAGGAGCCAGGAGACACCAGGTAGATTGAGCTTTCCCTCTACCAGTCTGGATCCAAACGCACTGCGGCCCAAGACACCTCCATCGCTCTCACGCCCGAATGCGCCAACATCGACGTAAATAAATCTATAGTTCGCATCAGCAGCTGCCATAAGGATAATAGAAAAAAAACCTTTGTAATTGTAGAAGTCGCTGCCTGATCGTGGTGGTGCTCTGATGCGAACGTGCTTCCCGTCAATCGCTCCGACACATAGGGGAAACTGCCACTGTCTCCAAAAGTCCTCCGCTATGTCCTGCCACTGACTGCGCGAAGGAAAGGACGTGAACTCCCCCTGAAGGGCATCCCAGATGGCACAAACACATCTCCTCTACAATGCCCGAAACAGTGCTGGTGCCCATTTTGTAGCTGGCAGAGAGTGCCTGCAGCCTGATGCCTGTCGTAAGGTACCGCAAAGTCACTGCAAGCCTTTGCGAAGCTCCAATCGGGTTGCGGTGATTTTGGTGAGTGTCCGGGAGAAAGCGGACGACTTGTGAGAGCAGTTGATCGAATTTTGGCGCAGACATCCTAAAATACTGGAAATGTCTCTCCTCGTCCAGGCTTCGCATGGGAAGCACCAGAGACACAACTCCCCATCCTGATCTCTTCTTTGATTTAAAGGGCGAACATACCACCGCCTATCTCTGCACTCTCTTTGTTGCCGCCTAAGTAAAATCAGCAATATGCACTCCTCTTCAGTTGCCATTTTAATCTGAATATGACGTGACCCGATTCTACTACTATCACTAAATAAAGGAATCTACTACCCCCTGTTGCGTGAGCGGTGTATTGCATTTCACGCATCGCCAGTGACGCGTGCGTCCGCTTGTGTCCACTATTTAAACTATGAAAGGGAGCGCGTAGCTCGCGTAACTCGCGTAGCTTGCTCGCGTGGCTCGCGTTGACTATGTAACGGCCCTAAGGGTTTTCATTTAGAACGGCGACGTGTAAGTGGCCCTTAAGGTAATAATTAATGATCTTTGCAATGGAAGTGAATCAATCAAAACTTACTTTAGGTTGGACCTAACTTTATTCTAGAGCTGCTGTAAAGCCAAACAATGTCTGTTACTTTAATTTCCTATTATCACTGTAATGCCGCTTTGAAACAATCTATATTGTTAAAAGCGCTATATAAATGAAGGTGACTTAACAGAGGAGATGGCTGGAGAGAGAGAGAAGATGGCTGGAGGGAGAGACGAGATGGCTGGGGGGACAGATGGCTGTTTCTGTTGGCTGATGGAAGTCTCTAAACAGCCAAAGCAGTGGAGGTTGATAGGTCGAGGAGTTTGTGCTTGCATCACTCCCATCCTGTGATTATGAAAGAAATAGCAAATAGTATAAGTTAGGCTATATACACACAGCTGATGCATTCAGAGTTATGCACAGATAGGCAGAGCTATGAATATGACATATTCCTACATTGCCTACATTGCTTCAATGTATATGTAATGAGTGATTAATAATCAAGCATAAGCATTTCTACATAAATCATTTCTATATTCAATGAGTGATTAAAATATACTTTTAATCATGTTTGCTGTGAGCATTTACCAGCTGCTTTTTAGGTACATTTTGATGTGACCCCTCAACATGTGTTGTCTATATATCTCTTTTTAGCTGACGAGGTAAGGTTAGAGGAGTCCAACTATACGTGACTTCACCTGATTTACAGAACTGCACCTCTTTCATGTGTATTTCTCTAGAAACTAGAGTGAATAGTATCTGTACTTCTTCCTGAGGAGGGAATGTATTTTCAGTATGTTTTGGTAGTCTGTCCTGATAATAGTCCTAAATCTAGGAATCGTACGACAACTATCTTGACTAATGGCAACATAATCACCTATCTATCCATGTGTGGAAATTAGACTGTGTTCTTAGCCGATCAGAAACTGCAACCTGAAGCAAGGACGTAGCTTAGACCTTGGTGAAGGATATAAATACTGTGATCTTTGTAACTGTAATGGGGCGGCCTAAGAATTCTTAGTGAGTCTTGAAACTGACTTCTGCTGATGACTGAATTCTGCAAACAATCTTCAGTAAAACTTCTTTAATTTATTATAATTCGGACTCTGGGTCTTCATTCATCATATCTGGTTCTGGGTCTTTGACTGTAAAACACCTTACACAGCCAAGACAAAGAAATAAATCTCTGGGGTCTTTTTTTCCCGCCTAGGTCCCCGCTCCTTGTGCCAAGTTTTGTTCCTGGAGTACTTCATCGATTCATTCATTTCGCTACCTTCAAACCGATGTTGGAGGACATCTCTCAACGAATTCGCTGCATTCTAGCAGTGTTTGAATTCGGCTAGAGAGGAGTCATGCAGATGCCTCAAAAGCATTTAATTAAACATTGAGGCAGTGCTTTCCACAGACTGAAGAGTGCAGCACCCGAGGAATATAGGGCTTCCATTGATCAAAGAGAGGGGTGTACAAAATCAGCAACATAACACTTTCAAACCAAACACAGAGAGAGAGAGACAGAGACAGAGAGAGAGAGAGACTCACGGACAGGTTTAGTCAACAGGACTACACCGGTGTCAACTCAAGACTGAGCAAAGAACTCAAGACAACTGGGGGTTTTAAATAGGCAGCTTAACTGAGGACCTCACATGGCCAAAAAAGGAACAACAGTCACATAATTCATGACAATTAAAGTATACACATTTATATTTTGATTTGTTTAAACTTTACAGCAATAGTACACTGTAAAAAGGTTTTCAGCTCTTTAGAAAAATTGAGTAAACCAGTTGCCTTAAAATCATTAAATAAAACAGTGCAGAAATTGAAAAAATTAAGTTATGTGAACTTGACAATTCCACATTACTTAATTTTTTATTTTATTTTTTGATTAAGCATGAAGTTTATTTACTTCATGCTTAATCAAAAAATATTTTATTTTAAGGCAACGGGTTTCCTCAATTTTTTTAAGTTAAGTCAACTGATCACTTTTTACAAGCCTTTCAGTGTAGTGAATACAATTATTATCTTATTACATTTAGAGCACTGGAAATCAGGATTTGGTAATCTGGAAAAATTTGGATCTCAGGGTGATCCCTTGCTTTGAAAAACTAGCATAAAAGATGTGTTATTGTCACGAACGCCGGTGAAGATTCCGCTGTCGGCCGCCGGAGGTCTCACTCTCCTGAATACTAACGTTAGCTTTGAACTACACTTCCCAAGAACCCACATACCGGGACTGATTACTGCACACCTGATCCTCATCACCAGACTATTTAAACCCTGCTTGTTCATACACGCATTGCGAAGTCTTGTTTGCCCTGGCTGCATTTCTGAGCGTTATCTTATCATTGTATCTTCTGTCTTTGTTTTGACCCTGCCTTGGATTACCGACTACGACTCTTCTCTGCCTGCCATTGATCTCTGTTTCATTCTGACCTTCACTCCTGTTGTTAGCTGCCAGCCCTGAACGCACTGCCTGTTTTGACCACGTGTGATGTCCTTTCTCTGATATTGTTGTTCGCCTTGGTATTTCGACCCACGCCTGTTTGTACACTGAGCTTGCTATATTTAAATAAAAACTGCACATGGATCCTACTAAGCCTGCGTCTGTGTTACAATTATACATCCTGGATAGCAAAACGTTGGATTTCCAACTTGGCAGATGATGCAGGAAAAAATATTCCGGAGCAAGCTATCAAAATGCTTTGCAAATATTTAAAACATTCAAAGCGTCTTTACATATTGACTGTTCATTTTTTCATTTTACCAGTGCATCCTTTTGTTTCCTTAATTATTTAGGGATGGATTTCCTGTTCATGTGTATAATAGATATATATGGATATTTATACCTGACAAAACAAATGGTTCTTTGACATTTTTGGGGACCTGGGACTCAAATGCAGACATAAAATACTTTTTTAAAAATGAAAAGCTGCCAGTACAGAGAGAGCAGAAACAGACTAATTATTTCTACATATTGCATGTTAAGTCAATGAACTGGCTGGTGGCTGTGTGTCTGTTCAAGATGACGAGTGAAGACATTATTGACAGTCAAATTTATTGTATTTTAATATTACTTAATACTGTACATTTTAATGTGGGAGTGAATTTTTATTTCTTCACAAAAATGTGAAATATAAAAAAATGATACTTTGGACCACCTAAAAAATATTACTTTATTTGTTACAGCTAAATGTATTAGTTTTTTCTCAGCTACATTTTTTGATTTGGTTTAAACTTTAAATTTTTATTCAACTATTCATTTCCTTCCCTGTGGGCCTTGAGATTTCATGTAGTGGAACTGCGCAAAGCTTCTGTGTTGTACGTCACAGCGTAGGCTCACTATTGGCCAGCGCTGGTCATGTGTGTTATGCTTGTGATGTACAACACAGAAGCTTTGCGCAGTTCCACTACGTGAAATCTCAAGGCCCACAGGGAAGGAAATGAGTAGTTGAATAAAGTCATTATTTTTGTTTGTTTTTTGCGCACAAAAAGTATTCTCGTTGCTTGATAAACTTAAGATTGAGCCACTGTAGTCACTCGGACTATTTTAACGATGTCCTTCATAACTTTTTGGCCGGCCAGTTTCGATCCCTTAAGAAGCTTATGGAGGAGTTATCCAGCTCTCAGATTTAATTAAAAAATATCTTAATTTGTGTTCCGACGATGAACGAAAGTCTTACGGGGTTGGAACAACATGAGGGTGAGTAAATTACTGACAGAATTTTCATTTTTGGGTAAACTAACCCCTTTAACAGCAAAATCCCCAGTGTTAAATTAACACTGCTCAGTGTTTATATGAGTCCACACTCTACAGAGTGTTAAATGAACACTAAAGCAGTGTTAAAGTAATGAGATAACTAAGTGATTAATTGAGTGATGATTGAGCATTATTGAAGACACCTGATGGTAACAAGCAGAATCACTGAAGGAGAAAACCATAATTTTTAAGTCACCATTATGGTGATCAGTGTTTGCTTTAGTCGGCCTCTTGACCCTTAATGCGTTAACTTTACATGGTTTTTGGCTGCTGTATGTGAATTATAACAGCCAGATGAACAAATAGAAAAGTTGATTTGTTTGTGTTGGTTATGTTTTAACATAATCTTTATTTTACAATCATTTGACTCGAATCACTGAGTTTATATAGAGCCTGATTTAGGTTTACTTTATCAATTATAGCAACACTGGACTTGATCAGCATCATAATTTTAGCCTTTTCATTAAATCCAAATGATTAAATCAATACAAGAAAACCTTTTATGCAGGCACACACAACATCAAAAATTAGCGTATGAATCTCAGCAATGGTGACAAACAGATCACCTCTGAACAAAAGCTCATTATTTATTCATGCAGCAATGCATGATGGGAGCCATGAATGAGTTTTGATTGGTGGCACCCAGAATGCACTGCAACATGCTTTATAATTGTCACCATTGTTGAGATTCATAGGCTGATTCTTGATGTCTGTGTGTCTAAAAACTAAACAAATCAAATGTTTTTTTTTATTTGTATATGAGACATGTTTAAATAAAAAATTGGATTACATTGTAAAAGGTAAAAATATGATGCTGTACAAGGCCAGTTCTGCTATCACTAATAAAGTAAACCTAAATCAGGCTCTATATGAGTTCAGTGATTCAGGTCAAATGATTGTGAAATAATGATCATATTAAAACATAACCAACACCATTAGATCACCTTTTCCAATTGTTCACCTGGCAGTCTTGTACATCAGCCAAAAAACATCTAAGGTTAATGATTTAAAGAGCAACGTGCAGGTTGAATTATAACTTTATAACACGGAGCTGTGCGTGACAGCCATGCTAGTTCCGGGAACCAAATCTGATTCTCCCAACGCGGGGCTATGAGGAGCACCGGGTGGCGCGTTTCCCTGATTCTCTTGATCACCTGTGGTAACAGAGAGACCGGAGGGAAAGCATATAGTGGGAGGCTGGGCCAAACCTGGGCCAACGCGTCCTCGTCCTTTGAAAAGAACCTCGGACATTGAGCGTTGTCTCTCGACGCAAATAGGTCGACTTCCGCTCTGCCGAAACAGACGCCACAGTTTCAGGACCGTCTGGGGGTGCAGGGACCACTCCCCCTGGGGGAACATTGTCCCTGGATAGTCTGTCTGGGCCGTCGTTTAGATGGGCCCGGCACATGCGCCGCCCTCAGCGAGCGCAGGTGCATCTGGGACCAAATAAGGAGGCGTTCCGTCAGATTGCAGAGATTTTCTGCATCTGACACCGCCCAGACGGTTTACATAGGATACCACAGACATGTTGTCCGAGCGGACAAGAACATGTTGGTCCTGTATGAACGGGAGGAAGCACTTCAGCGCGTTCTCGACCGCTATCATTTCCAGACAGTTTTATGTGAAAACACTTCTCCTGGTCTGACCACTGGCCAAAGACCGGTCTGCCCTCGAACAGCGCGCCCCATCCCGAGTTGGACGCGTCTGTCGAAACGACTTTCCGATAAGAGAAGGTTCCCATCGTCACTCCCTGCTGGTACCAATCGGCTACTATCCAAGGCTGCAGAGCCGCTATGCAGGTCTGAGTCACTCTGATTTTCTGGCCGCCAGAAATCCCAAGCTCGGCGAGGCACGCGAGCATTCAACCAGCGTTGGAGCGGGCGCATGCGCAGTAAGCCCAGCTGAAGCACCGCTGCAGCTGATGCCATACCGCCTAGCATCCTTTGAAACGTTTTCAAAGGGAGAAAGCTGCCCTTCTGGAAAGATGCGGCTAGGTGGCGAACACGGAGCGCGCGCTGTGTCGATAAACGAGCCGTCATGGCCACAGAATCCAGCTCTATTCCTAAAAAGGAAATCGACTGGCTGGGCATTAATGAGCTCTTGGTCCAGTTGACCGTGAGACCCAAACTTTCCAGGTGACTGAGAAGCACTGTTCTGTGAGATAGCAGTTCTGTCTCTGACTGCGCCAATATCAGCCAATCGTCCAGATAGTTCATTATTCGCAGTCCCTGACTCCTCAGGGGGGCGAGCGCCGCGTCCATGCACTTCGTAAATGTACGGGGTGCTAGAGACAGGCCGAACGGCAGGACGGTGTATTGATATACCTGACCGTCGAATGCGAATCTCAAAAATTGCCTGTGACGGGGGTGTTATCTGAATCTGAAAATCGGCATCCTTCAGATCTAGAGAAATAAACCAGTCCCTCGGACGAACGTGCGCGAGGATTTTTCTGGTCCTAAGCATTTTGAACGGTCTTTTCGCAAGCGCTTTGTTCAAATGTCTCAGATCTAGGATAGGTCTGAAGGCTCCGTCCTTCTTGGGTACGAGAAAATATCGGCTGTAAAAGCCTGACCTGGCTCAGAGAAGGCGGTACCTTTTCTATGGCCCCTTTGCATAGCAGCTTCGCTATTTCTATGTGAAGTAGGTGTGCTACTTCCGCATTCACTATCATCGCGGTCCGGGCTCGAAAGCGCGGGGGACGCCGACGGAATTGGAGTGTATAGCCCTGCTTTATTATGCCCAACACCCATTCTGAAATCCCTGGGATATTTTCCCACGCAGCTATGTGAGCCGCTAGGGGGCGAATGGCCTCCGTGTTCAACTCGCTGCCATTCGCTGGCTTGTGAAACTGAACCGGAGCCGAAAACGCGGCGCGCGCTGTCGGTTCTGGGCAGTGGCTTCTCGCTGAAACCCGAAACCGGCTGATTTATGTGAGATGTCCCCATCATAAGGGATGGGGAACATTTTCTTTTCACTTTTTGACGCGCGAGCAGCGCTCTGGGCAGAAAACCTTCCTGTAAGCGCGAGCGCGTGTGCGCGGGCACGAGACTTACAAGTGTATTTGACGCCCCGATCGCACTGGATGGGGAGCGTCTTATCAATGCCCTGCATTTCGTGATAACACTTAAACACGCGGGCGGCGCCCGAGGGGGAGGTGTGTGTTAGTAAGCGTGAACGCTCTCCGGCGGGCACGATACTCACATTCATAACCTGCTTCTTTGACCGTGTAACAGAGCGGGCAGATAGTGGGCACAGACCTGTGGACACATTTCTTACATTCAACACTCGAGCGGCTTTTTGCGCTTTATGAGAGTGTGCTCTGTGATCGACATGAGATTTGATGTGCTTGTGTGTAGGGGTGAACACTGGGGCGGCGGGCACTTTCACTACACTTAAAACACCACCGGCGCGAGCCGGACCAGATATTGCTTTTAGACTTTTTTAGATTTCTCTGGTTCGCCGTGAAAATGGCGTTTGTGTGCAGGCGAGAGGGTGAATGAACCGGCTCGTTGGCTGCTAAATGAACCACTGCAGTAGCCTGTTTGTAGGGGACTGACCGGGAAATAAATTGACGGCGGACCGCCGCAGCGGGACACGCGCGTCTTTTCTCTCTCTTTGCTAGGAGGGCTTCGCGTGCTCAGACTTCAACACAATCCTCTGCCGAGGCCCTCTGGGGGGGTGGCGGTCTGTGACGGCTGTCTGAGCGTGACCTAGGGCGGCCCGCCCTGGCTTCGCTGCGAAGGCTGAGGCTGTGCTGGACGCTGTAGTGCTGGCTCGTACAGGAGGCTGGCCTTGCTTCTCATGAGAGCGGCCTGTAGCGGAGCTTGAGCGTCGCGGCAGGAAGAGGTACATGGCCTGCGTGGTCTTTTGTACCTCGGGAGAAACGGTCAACGATCCCGATCACCGCTGGGCCGAAGAGACCAGTGGGGGGAGAGCGGCGCGTTCAGAAAAGTGCCGCGCTCGGCTTCCCTCATATCCGCAAGCGTCAACTAGAGGTGCCTCTCTGTGACGGTTAAAGCGGCCATGGCTCGTCCGATGGCTTGAGCTGCTGTTTTGGTGGCGCGGAGAGAGAGATCCGTCGCACTTCTCAGGTCTGTGACCGCAGCTGGATCCCGGCCCTTCTCGTCCCACTCCCGGAGGAGGTCGGCTTGCAGGATCTGTAACACAGCCATGGAATGGAGAGCAGACGCGGCCTGGCCGGAGGGCGTGCGTAAGCGCGGCCGACCAAGGCGGACGTGGCTCTGCAGGCTTTTGACGGGAGGACTGACCGTGACCGCCATCTTGCGGAGGGCGGGCAAAGGTGCGCTGCGACCGCCTCTTCCACCGGGGGAATAGCCGCATACCCTCTCTCGGCGGCGCCGTCCACTTGGGAGAGCGACACGGAGGCATGATACTGAAGTCTCGAGGAGAACGGTGCATTCCAAGACTTCGTTAGCTCCGTGTGCAATTCAGGCAGGAACGGGGCGGGCCTGCTCGCTGAAGCTGGACGACAGCGGCTCTGGAGGAAACATCCGTCGAGCCTGTTCGGCACGGGTTTTCTTCGGCAGCGACCACTCGAGCCCGAGTCGGTCAACAGCCTGTGTTAACAGGCGCATCAGTTCCGCGTCAGCTCCAGCGCGGGTACGGCCGGATTCCCTGGATCGACGAGGAGTCGGAGTGAAGAGACCACTCTTCGCTATCCGATGCCAGGATGGAGCAGCAGTCCCTTGTGGCAGTGAGGCTCGTAAGCGGCAGCTGCGCGTCGGTGAGGGGGGGAGGTGAAGGCGAAGCTCGAGGGAGGTCCTCCGGCGAGCGAGTCGCTGTGGCCACAGCCTCCGGCTGTCTCTGGGAGCGGCGCTTCTTTTTGCGCGGTCCCGGGACAAGGCAGAGTGACTGCTTCCGAGTTGAAGGCTTCGAGTCGAGCCCGCAGGGTCGACAGCGGAAGCGCTTCGCAGAACTCGCAGCCCCCATGTCCGAGCTCCGCATGTTCAAGGCCCAGGCAGAGAGCGCAGATGACATGGCGGTCTCCGTCGCTGAGCGGGGCCCTACACGAGCCGCAGGAAACGCGAGGCATCTTAAAAAGACACTCGCTGCTCTTTTTAGAATATGCAAGGTAAAAAAGGATACGTCGCCGGATAGCGTAGCTCGCACGGATGGCTGAAGGTGGCGAGGCGGCCGGCTTCCTCAGTTCGCTTGTTCAACGGCGGCGGTGGCTTTATCCAGCAATGCGAAGAGCTCGCTGAAGAGACAAAAAATCAGGGATGTCAGCCTACAGCCCCTATTTTTATACGCTAAGCCACGCCCATTCTGGCGGGCTGTGACGCTATGAAGGCGCGGGCGCCCTTCATTGGGCGTGACGTCACGCCGGGCTCACTGGTAGGCTGCAGCAGTTGCCCGCAGGGCAGCCAATGAGCACGCGAGATGGCCTGCTCTAGGTCTGCTAGCTGTTGCACTGCGTTGACAATGAATAGAAAATTAAGGATAATTTTTTGGCTTCAATATCTCGAGAAGATGAATCTTTTCCGTAGCGTAAGCTAAACTTACGCAATACGAGAGAACCTCTCGTAAGAGAACTCGTTGGCAGCTCAATGCTATCCTGCTTGCTGGCTGCAAACTGCAGAATGGATTTCCTGAGGGGGGTCTCTGTGTCTCATTGAGCCGCGCCTCCGTTCAGGAAATCCATTCCACAGTTTGCAGCCAGCTAGCAGACTGGCCGGCGGGAATCACTTTTTGAGTCATTTCAGCAGGATATCGGATATCTCTGCAGGTTGGATCGGGAAAATCCGTTACATGAATTACACTGGTATCTGTCCCGATACCGATACTGGATCGGCCCCATCCCTACCTGTGGGCTATCATAGGCATGCTCGTCATCATCGGAGAACTCCGTTTCTTCATTCACATCCATTGTAACCTGAGCTTAAACTTGACCAAGACTCCCTCGCCCATCGTCACTTCCGGTTAGTGCTTTATAAACGCGTAAGTTATTTTATTACAATTTATCTCAAAATATCGTTAATGGCTTAATATATATATTACTCCAGTTCATATAATCTAGTTGTTTTATCATCAACCTACACTATGTTATTTAGGGGTGTCCAACCTGCATGTTGCCCTTTAAGGGTCAAGAGCCCGACTAAAGCAAACACTCATCACCATAATGGTGACTTAAAAATTATGGTTTTCTCCTTCAGTGATTCTGCTTGTTACCATCAGGTGTCTTCAATAATGCTCAATCATCACTCAATTAATCACTTAGTTATCTCATTAACTTTAACACGCTTCAGTGTTCATTTAACATTCTGTAGAATGTGGACTCATATAAACACTGAGCAGTGTTAATTTAACACTGGGGATTTTGCTGTTAACACATTACATAGTCTTGTGACTAAAGAAAATACATTGATTAAGGTGTTATACTGTGCTGAATCAGAATTGTATTGAGTAAACGTAATAAAATTGCTTGTAACAAAATTACAGCATTTTATTTAGTTTAGTCCAAAGTAAAAATTATACTTTGATGTTATAGTAAAAAGTAGGTTTTTCCAAAATAAAAATGTAAGTTGTACCAAAGTAAGAAAAATGATTAATGGTCTCTATAATAAGCAATATTTTAACTTTGGCTGAATGTAATTTTTGTTGTTGAGCAGAATAACTATTTTGATTGATATTCAATTAAAAATTAAAGTTTAAACCAAATCAAAAATATAGCTTGAGAAAAACTAATAAATGTAGCTGTAACAAATTACAGTAATTTTTTTAGCTTGGTCCAAAGTATCATTTTTTTTCCAGTTTGTTATTTGCTTTAAGGAAAACTGAACAAAACAGGTTTAAACCAGAAACTGTCATTTTCACTTAGTCCAATATAAAAATGCACTTTAAGTAAACGACACAGTAATTTCACTTTTTTCAGTTTTTATATCTTACATTTGTCTTGATATAGCATGCAACTTGTTTGTTTTTTCTTTTTAAACTTTTCCAAACTTTTCCAAGCTGTGCTGTCAACAACATGTGTCTGTGACTCAAACTGTAGCCTATAGTGTTTACTCAAATTGTATATAAGTGCTCAAATTTTGACTTATTTTGCTTTAGAACTTTTCAATCATATGGCCTAGATGAGAGTATATTTTCCACCATTCTGAATTTTGTTAAAAACATTCTTCTTGAAATTCATAAAATCCTGACCAAATTTTCAGATGATGATGGCAAAACAAAAAAAAAAAACATTTGGGGGATGGGTGCCATAGAAGGCCAGAAACGTTCAGTGGCGGCGCAAGGGGGGAGCTAGGTGGTGCTGTAACTCCCCCTATAATAGCCATAGCACCCGCCCTGCACCCCCAAGAAATGTTTGTAATTTTTATATTTATATTTTAATTTCATGTTTGAATAGTCTTTTTCATGTTGTTAAAAATGGGAATAAATAGTAAATAAAATAAATATATATGTAGTTTAAAATAATGCACGGCCTGTGATCTTCTTTGGCAAATGGGCGCAGCTCCCGCTGAACGTTTGACCTTAACGTTTGTGATTGCAGCTTAGCTTTAGTTTGGAAATTTAGCACAGTAAAACATACACCACATGACCACAATGGATCATTTTTTGCTCCATAAACGTCCACGTTCTTCCGAGTCACAAGGAAAACGCGACTGTGAAGGTGCAGACACACCGCTCGTCGTCACAGAGCCACAGGAACAAGAAAATCCTGGGGATGAAGATGAAGGAGAATCGCCGGCGACTTCCATGGAGGATGCGGTTTGTGCTGCAGCAGGCGTATTGTTTTGTTGTGAAGACGTCTATGGTAAGTGCTTGATTTTCCCCTCTATTGGCTGTTACAAATTTCATTAGACTAATGTTGGTAACTGGCTGTGTGATTTTGCGAGCATTTTAGGCCGAAGCGTGCACATCTGTGGTCTTTTGTTGCTGCTGTTTGCTGCTCCGTTGTATTCAGGGCTCGACTGTGACAGAATTGTGTGAAATATTATTTTCAGAGGTTTACATTGGCAGGCTTATGTATGTTGTATCTATAGCCCTTGTGTTGAAAACTTTTACATATAGATGTAACCCTCTTTCTCTCTCTCTGCGCGCTCGCTGGTCTCTAGCACCGCCGCTGCTGCTCTGCGTTGTGTTATGTATGTTCGTGGGTGGTGGTAGAGAGCGCGGAGTTCACACAAAGGGGTTCGCGATCGTGGCTTGACCGTTTATTCCACAGCACGGCATCTATAACGTTGACAACATGAACTCAGCAAGTTCCAAACTAGCAAAGTACATTTCAATGCACATGCAATTCAACAGTAAGCTTGTGCTGCTTATATTATCACAAATAGCTTTGCATTAGCCACCATACAATAATCACATTTAAAAGGAAAAACTAAACTAAAAAAAACTCTCTACATTACCCTGAATTGTAGGTCTTTATCAGTTTAAAACACAAAATATCCCAATAAACTGAACTTTAGTGCGATAACAACAAATATATTTTAAGTTGCTTTTCCCCACTACCATTAACATGGCTTACCTATACCGTTTACAACATGAACTGAGGAAAAGATGACGCACTTCTCACGTATCAACGCTACGGTACAGCAAGAGGCCCAAACAGCGCTAAAGGCTCTTCAATCTGTTTTAATACAATAGCGTTATGGGGACATCTCGTGGACAACACAATATAATGCCTTACATCCGCCCCTTCTTTAATTGATGGCGTGCCAGCCATCTAATTAACCAAAACTCAAGGGTGGTCTAATCTATCACAATCAAAACGATAAATGTGCTGTGAGTGACTGTATAGCACATGATGTGTGTAATAAGCATGGGTGTGGGTAACTAACTATCATCAGGGTGCATGTAGTATGGCTCCACGTGTGCCCTGCTGCTCTTCTTTCTTCTGGTCTTTAGCCACAACTTTCTCCCTCTTTCTATCGTTTGGTGGTCACTCTCTAGGTTCACCACTTGAGTCTCGAGTGAGAGCTTATTTGGGGAATGCCAGCTCCTTCTCGGGTTTCTTCTTGGGGGGTTGGGCCCTTGAGTGGGGGGTGGCATCACTACCAGTCACAAGCACTCCCTCTCCGCTACTTGTTTCTTCTGTCCGCATGTCAACCTCCTCTGTGCTCATTTGCTCCTCATCTTTATCTGGTGTTCCAACTGGTGCTCTGTCCAGCATCTCCTCTGAACCATCACCCCTTGTTCCCTCTTCGGCCTCTGATTCAATGCCTGTCCCACATATCCAGTAGGGGTTCAATCTTCAACTGGCTGGAAGGAGCCGCCACTGGCAGGTCACAGTTTGCCAGTGGCAGCTGCCAGTCAGCCACTGACAGGTGCAGTGGCTGACAGTGGCTGGCTATAGTAGTCTATTTGGCAAGTTTCAGAAACCATCGATTTTGGACAGTTTTTGTGTTTTGTGTTCCTCCCTTTCTAGCTCATTTATTATGAATCTGTTGATTTGAATCATGTTCTTTAGTATGATTGCTGTTTTGTGAACTGTTATCCCAATATAACCAGTCAAATAGCCGTGATCAGACTGGCAGCTTACAGACGCTCGCTGGACACTCATCCAGTCAGCCGCGGCTGAGACTGCGAGTCTAACGCGTCGCCTGACACTCTCGCCACAAGGCAATACATTGTTTTCTTTTTATAAATATAATGCCACGCCTTTATTCTTGTGGAGGAATGATGTTTTGTGGACTGTTATCCCAATATAACCAGTCAAATGGCCGTGATCAGACTGGCAGCTTACAGACGCTCGCTGGACGCTCATCCAGTCAGCTGCGGCTGAGACTGCGAGTCTAGCGCGTCGCCTGACACTCTCGCTACAAGGAAATAAATTGTTTTCTTTTTATAAATATAATGCCATGCCTTTATTCTTGTGAAGGAATGATGTTTTGTGGACTGTTATCCCAATATAACCAGTCAAATGGCCGTGATCAGACTGGCAGCTTACAGACGCTCGCTGGACGCTCATCCAGTCAGCTGCGGCTGAGACTGCGAGTCTAACGCGTCGCCTGACACTCTCGCTACAAGGCAATACATTGTTTTCTTTTTATAAATATAATGCCATGCCTTTATTCTTGTGAAGGAATGATGTTTTGTGGACTGTTATCCCAATATAACCAGTCAAATGGCCGTGATCAGACTGGCAGCTTACAGACGCTCGCTGGACGCTGTATCCATCTATTCACAGGCCTAACAGTGAGTGAATCTTTCTATATTGTTCCCTAATGGTTTAACACTTTAACAAATTATATAATTATATTCAATAGCCTAACTATATTGTGAACTACACACATATATATAGCCTATATATATATTAATAATGATTTGAAATAAATATTTAGATAAACTTGTTTGTAACATCACTTGTGTGCTGGGATCTGACTGTTTGAATCGCCTACCTACCCGACCCCACTAAACGGTGGGATCTTATGACGAAAGAAAGAATTGTGAGGTGTATGTCGTATTGCCACTTCAGTAAACGGGATTACAATAATTTAGCCTATAATTGATGTATGCTACGTAAACAATTCTAATGTGTGATAAGATTTTAATGACTGTTTTTTTCCTTTATTATAGATAACCATTCTGATTCTCAGAAAGACAGAGGGGTTCCACAGATTCCAAGCGGAAATGGCTTTTGCAACTGCACACTGTCTGTGTGTTGAATAATATGCGACAAGCAATGGCCTATATAGATTCTTTTTTTTTGTAAATAGTTTTTTTCCCTTTGTTTTTATTTGTTAATAGATTTTTTTTCTTGGGTTTTATTTGTAAATTGTCTTTGTAAATTTGAAAATATAGTGATACAGTGTGTGCTTTTAAGTGATTTTACCGTTAAAGTTGGCATTCTTTTATTGAATTATTAAAAAGCTTTCTTTTAACAAATTATTTGAAAGCATCTCTGTATTTTGTCCTGGTGTCAGAAAAATGGTCAAAGCAATGACAACGAATCATGTTATTGGTATTAATTATTGGTATTAGGCTACTCTGCATCTACAATTATTACACAGCTTTTTCACAAGGATTAAAATCGTCACAACTAAGGCAGTATCCGCAAACTAGATTTATTTCCTTAGAATGAGAGGCAGGCAACAGTAACTAAGCAACCAGTCTGATCAGAGCCATTTGATTGCTTTAATTATGATAAAATTCTCTAAAACACCAATTATAGACAAGAATAAAGGCATGTGTAACCCCTCACACCTGGGTCCAACTCGACCCGCTCCGAGCGGACGTCGAACCCGGGTGTCCGTCATGAGAGTCGGGCGCTCTAACAAGGAGGCTAAAGACTGTAGCCTCTAGCGTCTGTCGCTAGAGCGCTTATTGAGATCGGGGAGTGAGGTTTACTCGCACAGCAACTACTAACTGGCCTCTGTTACACATTGCATTATATTTATAAAAAGAAAACAATGTATTTCCTTGTAGCGAGAGTGTCAGGCGACGCGTTAGACTCGCAGTCTCAGCCGCGGCTGACTGGATGAGCGTCCAGCGAGCGTCTGTAAGCTGCCAGTCTGATCACGGCCATTTGACTGGTTATATTGGGATAACAGTCCACAAAACATCATTCCTTCACAAGAATAAAGGCATGGCATTATATTTATAAAAAGAAAACAATGTATTTCCTTGTAGCGAGAGCGTCAGGCGACGCGTTAGACTCGCAGTCTCAGCCGCGGCTGACTGGATGAGCGTCCAGCGAGCGTCTGTAAGCTGCCAGTCTGATCACGGCCATTTGCCTGATTATATTGGGATAACAGTTCACAAAACAGCAATCATACTAAAGAACATGATTCATATCAACAGATTCATAATAAATGAGCTAGAAAGGGAGGAACACAAAAACTGTTCAAAATCGATGGTTTCTGAAACTTGCCAAATAGACTACTATAGCCAGCCACTGTCAGCCACTGCACCTGTCAGTGGCTGACTGGCAGCTGCCAGCCAGCCACTGACAGGTCACGTGACCTGCCAGTGGCGGCTCCTGCCAGCCAGTTGAAGATTGAACCCCCACTCCACATATCTCACCATCTGACTCGCTCCCTTCTACGATCACTCCTTCGTCTCGCTCCACTGGGAGAAACATACACTGCGTCAAAAGGTTCCTATGAACAACTCTCTCCACTCCCCCATCCTATCGTCGCACCACGTACACAGGCAAACAAGGTTGCTTCTTTACCACAACATATGGCCATCTCACATATGGCCCATCGATCTCCCAACTTCTGCCTCCCCTCCACATGACAGACCTTGACCAAAACCCCATCCCCTGCACTAAAATCTTCGCACTTAGCTTTTTTATCATAATACTTTTTCTGCTGTCCTTTCGCCAGCTGAGATGCCTGATAGGCCAGGGCATTGGCCTGCGACAGGGAGTCATGCAGGGTCTGGACATACTCGCTGTATTCACATGGCTGGTTTGTTGTGGGGGAACCGAAGATGAGGTCCACTGGGAGCCTGGGGTGTTTACCAAACATAAGGAAGTATGGGCTATATCCAGTGGAGTCATGTCGCGAGCAGTTATATGCGTGTGTTATGGGATCCACATGCTCATGCCACCGGGGCTTCAGGTGCAGCTCTAGTGTTCCTAGCATGTTCATCAGGGTACGGTTGAATCTTTCGGTAGTCCCTGGGGATGGTAGGGTGTGGTGTGGGTTTCAGTGGTGCCAATGCACTTGCATAGCTCCCTCACTATTGCACTTTCAAAGTTACGCCCTTGATCTGTGTGTAATTTAGCAGGGAAACCAAAACGGCAGAAGAAATTCCTCCACAAGACCCTGGCCACTGTGCCTGCCTTTTGGTCCCTGGTGGGGTAGGCCTGTGTGTAACGAGAAAAGTGATCTGTAACAATGTGCACATTCTCAATACCACCCTTGGACTTCTCCAGCTTTAAGAAGCCCACACAAACCATTTCCATGGGGGCACTGGTATGTATACTGACAAGGGGGGCCCTGACGTTGACCGTGGGAGTTTTTCTTAGGCAGCATCTCTCATACTGTTCGAACCAAGCCTTGATCTCCTGAAACATTCTGGCCAGTAAAATCTTTCCCTTATCATCTGTAGTGTCCTCTCAAATCCCAGATGCCCTGAGTCATTGTGAAGGGCTGTTTCGACGGTTTCACGCAGCCTCTCTGGCAGTATTAGTTGCTCCACCACCCCTTTATGGCAGTCTCTGACGCTGTGATACAGGATCCCTTTTTTAACCACTAACCTCCTCCACTATTTTAAGAGGAGACTCCCGGTGGTGCCCACTTTCATCCTCTCGCTATGGCTGGGCTTGTGGTTCCTGCTCTTAAAGTGGAGGATAGGACCGATAACTGTGTCTTCCTTCTGTCCCGCTCGAAGCTCCTGTGTGGTCATAGCAGGTAGGGCCTCCATCCCCACATCCACATACGCCTCAGTGGGCTCGAGTGACTGAACGCTTTCAGGCTCCTCTGTGATCGCTGTGTCCTTGCCTGAGACCTCCCCAGACTCCTGGGTGGTTTGTGCCTCCTCATGTCTCACTCGACCAGTCCCCACCTGCTGCGGGTATGACTGCAGGGTCTCCGCCACTTCCTGATTGGACATACGCGAGAGGGCGTCAGCATTGGAGTTGTCCTGTTCCCTCCGATACTGGATGTCAAAGTCAAGTATGGACAGATGAGAAACCCATCGCTGACCTGTGGCGTCTAGTTTGGCTGAGGTCATTACATATTTCAGACGGTTGTTGTCTGTCAGAACAGAGAACTTGCGCCCGTAGAGGTGGTCATGGAACTTATCCGTCACGGCCCACTTGAGAGCGAGGAACTCAAGCTTGTGTGCCGGATACCTCGTCTGGGGCTCAGGGCTCAGGCCTCTGCTCGCATACGCAATGACCCTTTCCACCCCATCTTGTACTTGCACTAGCACAGCACCAAGCCCCATTCCTGAGGCATCAGTCTGCAGCAGAAAGAATTGACTGTAGTCTGGATAGCCAAGCACTGGTGCACTTATCAGCTTATCTTTTAAAGACTGAAAGGCCTCCCCACAGTCGGCAGTCAACAGAAATGGCAGGTCAGGGCCTGGGCTTTTCTGGATCCCTCTTTTCTACTTTCTAGGGTCACCGGAGGTAAGGCGGTATAGCGGAGCAGCCAAGGTAGAGTAGCCCTTAACATACCTCCTAAAGTAACCCGCAAAACCCAAAAACCTCAGCACTTCTTTACGATTAGTAGGCCTCACCCAATCCTTGACCTTACTGATCTTCTCTGGGTCTGTCCTGGTGCCCTCTGCAGACACCCAGTGACCTAAGTATGGCACCTCCTTCCTTACAAGCTGGCACTTGGAGGGTTTCAGTTTTAAACCATGCTCCCTAAGCCTAAAAAGCCAGCTGGAGCCTCTCTAGATGTTCATTAAAGGACTTTGAGAAAATAATAATATCGTCAAGGTAAATAAGTTGATGGGTGAAATATAAGTCCCCAAAACAGGAGGTCATCAGCCTTTGAAAGGTAGAGGGTGCGTTTTGCAGCCCAAAATGCATTCTATTGGCTTTAAACAGACCCATGGGAGTGCTGAATGCTGTCTTGTACTTGTCATGTTCCGCAACCTCTACCTGCCAGTATCCCGATGTAAGATCGAGGGTGGAGAAGTACTTTGCTTGCCCTAAAGCCTCTAGAGCTTCCTCTATCCTTGGCAGAGGGAATGCATCTCAGGTGCTGCAGGAGTTGAGCTTCCGGTAGTCAATACACAATCGAAGTGATCCATCCTTCTTGGTCACAACCACCACAGGGGATGCATACAGACTTTTACTGAGGCGAACGACTCCTGCTGTGTCCATCTCGATCAATAACCACCTCACATCTTGCCACTGGGAGGGGGTATTTTGCGGTATGGCAGTCGGAAGGGCTTCGGGTCAACCAGGGGAATCTCATGCTGTACAGTTGTGGTGTGACCATAGTCCATGGGATGCTGGGAGAACACATCTGCATTTTTGTCCAGCAGATCCTTGAGTAGAGCATGTTGGTCCTCACTTTCCACCGCTACTTCCCTTAGGTCAACCCCGCACCTAGCCACCACTTGGTCCAGGCTGAGAGATGCCCCTCTGTTCCCAGCTTCACCATGCTTTTTATCTGGGAACTCCACCACCTTGTCCACCAGGACTGCGCTGGCCAGATTTGTGTGTCGTTTGATTGTAATGACTCGCTGGGAAAGATTCATCACTCTAACTGGAGCACAACCTCTTTTTGCATTTGCAAGCACTTTAGCCACCAGGATGTCCTGGGGGAGCTGCAAGGAGGGATGGCCTTCTATCAGGGCTGTATAAATCTTCCTTTGGGGGCCAGCTTTAATCCTACACATGAAATCCATCTCTTTCCCACCAGGGATGTTTATTGTATGACCAGTGTAAACAGCAGGACCTACAACGCCATGCATTTCACTTTGCTCTGCGCTCCCCACCTGCAGTAAAGCTGTGTACCACTCTGGATGCTTCTCTTTGACCTGGTACAGAAACTGCGGGCCATAAGCTTCTTGAAGATGGGTTCGGGAGGCTCAAATGACATTGGTTCACACCAACAGAGGGACTGAAGAGCTATAGTCGGAATCAGGAACAACGAAGGTAGGTACAACCCTGAGCTCTTTCCCCAGCACTTTCAGGTCCATGTGTAGGACACCATGGTAGGGCACGGTCTGACCTGCTGCACCCTCTATTGGTATTTTAGAAGGCTGTAGCTTTTTCTTCTGTAGAGCTGGGTGGCTCTGCCAGTAGTTGTGCGTAATACTGGTGATCTGCGAGTCAGAGTCAATTAGAGCCCTGCATGCCTTTCCATTGACTTCTACTTCCCCTTTGTTGCTGGGTCCCACTAGGGGTGTTTCCCCTCCTTCAGTGCAAATCCTCTTGACAGGTGGTTGGGGCCCTTGCTGTGTACCCATGGATGCCCCAGCTGCCATGGGTACTAAGCGTTTAAATGTTGAGCAGAGTGCATATGTCCGTCAAAAGGAAGCTTAGGCTGCTGGACTTCAGCTAGGCTCAGATCCGGAAGCACTGCTCAGCACACTCTGGCTGTGTGGCCTGGCTCTCCACACCGGTAACAGACAAAGCTTGGACCCTGGCTTACTTTTCCCTTTGCTGGCTGGACAGCTAATGGGGAGGAAAGGGGAGGAGAGGTCATTCTCAACTCTAGTTGTGACAGCTTAACCACTTGTTCTTCCTGAACGAGGGCTAACTTCTTAACCATTTCTGTCAGCTCTGATAATTTAGATGTTTGATTTGACCTGTCTATTTTGGTGTTTCCACCACCTCCCGATGTTACATGCACCTGAGCATACGTTTTCTTTGCTGTACTCCGCGTCTGAAATTTCTTAGTTTCTCTAGTTAGACTTCGGAGCTCTGCCTGCAGCTCTCGGAAGCTCAAGAGCTTGGGCGCCATGGGTGCGATTCTGGTGTACACCTCCTCGTCGGAAAGGCCTCTCATGAACTGCCGTGTTAGTTTGCTATCTCGATCCAGGAAGGGCTCACCTGCTCTTTGCTTCTCCTCTACTATTCTCAACTTTGCCTCCAGTGCTATAGCATAAGAACAGGCAGACTCCCCTGAATACTGGCTCCGCTCATAGAAGTCAGCTAGAGGGTCTAGGGTGCCTCGCGTGCCGCTGTATTCAGCCCTCAGTTCCTCCAACGCTTTCTCAGGGGTCTGATCATGTAGAGGTAGGTTAAGGATGAGATTTTGGGCTTCACCCCCAGGTGTTGCACAACAGTGGAGAAGCGAAGGTGCATTGGGAGCTCAATTGCCTCCAAGAGATATTGCATGTCGCGAATCCAGTCTTCCACCAATATTTTACAATCTGGATTTCCTGTGACGACTTGAACATTTTTCACCTGATGAATTTGCATGAAACCTCCATAGGCTGCCATAGGAAGGCACTGGTTGGCGACTGCTCGAGCAGGAGGCCTGAATTGCGTCACGTGTGGTTGGGCAGACTGGCTGGCAGATGCAGGCGGAGGGGGGACTGAAGAGCGAGCGTCAACATGCATGTTGAGGTGGGAAGCTGGAATTTGTGTCTGTTGAGGAGATAGCTCATGAGGAGCATCAGCGGCTGCCTGATCTAACGCTACCTGCGGGCTGTTTAGAGTTATGTTGGGAGCCCATGCATCAGCAAATGGGGGTGACTGAATGGCTCCACTATAGCCTGGAACTTGAGCGGTGAGAAATGTGGCCTCGGGGGAATGCACTTGAAAAGCCTGCTCAGCAACTACGAGCTTAACTTTAGTATTCGTCACTGGTGGGCTCTATAGACTCGACGCGGGCACAGAAGGGGGATACGAATAACTTGAGTAAACTTGGGGGCCGGGCCTAATAGGCTGGGCTGGATGTGGTGCGGCAACTGGATAAGGTTTGAGCGACTGCTGCACAACTGGCATCTCAACGAAAACATGATTTATAGAATTTTGCCAAGGCATAGCTTCTGGGGGCCCATGTCTAATGCGTTTGCGAACAGAGGCATCAACCGACCCATCTATCTGGCCAACTGGTCTTGCATATGGGCTGTTGTCGAAGCAAAGTGGCGGTACCTGCCCTGAGGCCCCAGAGCCTGGCAGCCTATGTGCATGGGCTAGCGTCACATACTGGTCTGCATAGGGCGAGTTCGTAGGTTCTGGTTGGCCAATGGTGACATGCTCCGCTGATGTTAGGAGACTAAATGCACCGGTGGAGGAGCACTGTATGTCTTGTGGGTAGTTTACATAGGTCTGCGACATCTTAACATCCAAATGTGTTTACTGTTTGCCAGCAGGTTAAATGGCACTGTAATTAGATTATATGGAGGTGCTGAATCTATGTAAAATGATACAATCCCATAGAGATAAAAATGTTCTAATGTAAGCTATGCGTTTCAGTGAGGTCAGCCCAATGAAAAATGTAGCCCGCTTATCGCAAAAACGTAATGACTCATCAACTAAAATGGCAGTTTAGACTTAAATCTCACTGAGTATCAAGCAGATGCACAGTAATCTTAGATACATTTCACAAATCTCAATAGGCAAAAAAAACCTACAAAAAAAAAAACAAGAAAAAATTATCTATAAAAATTAACTGTCAAATATGTTTTACAACACAGCAAATGAATGAAATTGAAACAGTTAATATAACAGTTAAGATTCCCAGCAGACTGTAAATGATATAGCTGTGATGGCAGATATCTATCCCCAAAACCAGTTCGGTTCAGAATTCCAGTTTGTTCATTAAATATAGTTCACCATTCAAACCACTGGCTGTAGAATTATCTTCCTCTTCGGTCTAGCGGGGCCACGATCCGGGTCACGGCACCAAAGATGTAACCCTCTTTCTCTCTCTCCGCATGCTCTCTGGTCTCTAGCACCGCCGCTGCTGCTCTGCGTTGTGTTATGTATGTTCGTGGGTGGTGGTAGAGAGCGGGGAGTCAGACACAAAGGGGTTTGCGATCGTGGTTTGACCGTTTACTCTACAGCACGGCATCTATAACGTTGACAACATGAACTCAGCTTAAGTTTTAAACTAGCAAAGTACATTTCAATGCACATGCAATTCAACAGTAAGCTTGTGCTGCTTATATTATCACAAATAGCTTTCCATTAGCCACCATGCAGTCACATTTAAAAGGAAAAACAAAACTAAAAAAACTCTCTACATTACTCTGAATTTAGGTCTTTAGCAGTTTAAAGCACAAAATATCCCAATACACTGAACTTTAGTGCGATAACAACAAATATATTTTACATTGCTTTTCCCCACTACCATTAACATGGCTTACCTATAACGTTGACAACATGAACTGAGGAAAAGATGACGCACTTCTCACGTATCAACGCTACGGTACATCAAGAGGCCCAAACAGCGCTAAAGGCACTTGAATCTGTTTTAATACAATAGCGTTATGGGGACATCTCGTGGACAACGCAATATACTGCCTTACATACATATATACAGTATATATATATATGTGTAAGGCAGTATATTGCGTTGTACGTGCGTGTGTAGGCTATACCAAGGGTGGTCAGATGCGACCTCCGTAATGAAACGCCCCAAAATTCAAAGCACCTTCTCTTAAGTGTTATAGGGATAGTTCACCCAAAAATGAAAATTCTGTCAGTATTTACTCACCCTCATGTTGTTCCAACCCCGTAAGACCTTCGTTCATCTTCGGAACACGAATTGTGATATTTTTGATGAAATCTGAGAGCTGTATCACTCCTCCATACTAGTCCATAGGCTTCTTCAAGGATTGAAACTTGCCGGCCGTGAAAAGTTATTAAAAACATCGTTAAAATAGTCCAACTGACTACAGTGGCTCAATCTTATGTTTATCAAGTGACGAGAACACTTTTTGTGCGCAAAAACAAACAAAAATAACTTTATTTCAACTATTCATTTCCTTCTCGTGGGCCTCTAGTCAGTTAAACTAGTATGTTTGCGTAGAGCTACGTCACACGTAGGCTCACTATTGGCCGACGCTGGTCATGTGTGTGATGCGTGTGACGTACAACAACAGAAGCTTACGCTGTTACACTAGTTTAACTGACTCAGAAGGAAATGAATAAATACTGACAGAATTTTCATTTTTGTGTGTTATGTCCCTTTAAGCATCCCCATAGCACCTGCAACCGAAAATCTCTGGTGCCGCCACTGGAAACGTTGTGTGTCGACACATTTAGCAAATATTTAAACATGTCTGTTTTAAAACTGTCTGTAAACTATAACAAATAATGTAATCTCTATTATCAGTGATTGTCATAGATCACACATAAAAAAGGTTTTGTTTGTCATGTTTTCCCTGTGCACACCTTTTTCCTTGTATTGTAACAGACAACACGACATAGTTGGTTTTAGATTATATCATATAGCGGCAGCCAATAGCCGCTGAGAGGCAAAACTGCAGGAAATGTTCCCCATGCGTTTAAAATCCATGAACGTTTATTGGCATGGTGTGACGATAGCCTATTCCAAGTAGAACACACTTAAACGTAACCTCTCTACCAGGTAGGGATACACCAAAATGAAAATTATTTAAAATTAATATATTAAATCAAACTGAATAATGAAACACTTTTTTGCATCTTTTCACCATTGCATGAATTAAATAGTCAAAATGTGCTTTTTACTTTCCTTTTTTTTTACATTCAGACACCAACAAAGCACAATATGACTTAAAATAAATAAATGAGTAAAATAAAAATATTTTTATTTGGCCATCTTTGAGACCCCCTTCTTGAATAGCCTATACCTTTCTGCTGCTGAAAAAAATGTAAAACTGTAGATCTACAACAACAAAAAGTGCATTGAAAAGAGTGCAAAAAAGTAGATGAAGCCACAACAAATGAACAATCGTCCTATATAAACCTAGGCTACTTAGCCTACTTCTTCAGGAAATGTGGCAGGTTCTTCTTTATGAAAAGTAGCTTCTCTGCTTTCTCACATAAAGTCGGTTCCTCTTCTCATCGATGACATGAGATGCAGCGCTGAACAGTCTCTTGCTGTCAGTGCTTGTGATTGGAAGAACTAGAATCGGAATTGTTAAATATGACATCGTTAATCGTTAATAAATGACAGCTGCTCATTAATGAAATGGATGAAAACCGGTGTTTTAGGCCTATACTATTTTTTCACACTGAAAATGGTATAAAATACATAAAAATATAGGTAACACTGTACAATAAAGTTCCATTAGTTAACGTTATTTAATACATTAACTATAACGAGCAATAGGCCAACATTTGTTTTATAAATACAGTATTTATTTATCTTTTTTAATGTTAGTGTGGCGAACAGGACGGCCGAGGGACGTGAGAGAACGGCGCGAGGCCGGTGGTGCGATTGCTAATGAGCAACACATGTGAAGCACACCGGTCTCGCATCTCTCACGGAGGAGCGGAAGCATAAAGGAGGAGCGACGACGTTGATGATCGAGAGAGGAACAGGCCTGTATTTTAGTTGTGTTTTGTTTTTGTATTTTATTTTAGTTATATTTATTTTCGGTAGCCAGCAGTCGTCCGCGAGGGGCTGCTGGCTACCGAAAATAAATATAACTAAAATAAAATACAAAAACAAAACACAACTAAAATACAGGCCTGTTCCTCTCTCGATCATCAACGTCGTCGCTCCTCCTTTATGCTTCCGCTCCTCCGTGAGAGATGCGAGACCGGTGTGCCTCACAGGTGTTGCTCATTAGCAATCGCACCACCGGCCTCGCGCCGTTCTCTCACGTCCCTCGGCCGTCCTGTTCGCCACATTTAGATAATGAAAATATAATTGTTCATTGTTAGTTCATGTTAGTATAAGTGGATTATGTTAAGAGATTCAACTTTTTATTTTAATATTGTATTAGTAGAAATGCTGAAATGAACATTAACTAAGAGTAAGTTGGACATCTTTTCAAAGTGCACATTCTCTAATCTTGAAACAATACCACTTTTTTATGTTAACCATTCTTTTCTTTTATTCTTACCAGTAATATTTTTGGACAGGAGACCTAATTTGGGAAAAAGAACGAAAAATCTTTTTCCTCGAACTGGAATGATAAACAATTTGTTTTTAATTTCTGCTTTGAATTGTCTTCGCAAAAATCACAATCTGTGCAAAGAAAATATTTTCATGCAAAGAATGATCACTGATGCACAATGCACATTGGACTCATTCAGCTCCCTAGGTTGTAAATTCGGGCACTGTATTGACACTGGCTCACACACACTGGGACACTGATGGCTCTACTTCCAGTGAAATGGCAATGTCCTCGTTGTACAAATGCACTAATGGCATTTATGAACAACCGCAGCACAGACATCTTTCTGATATTATTTGTTCATTTTATTTGATAAATACTTTTAATTGTTGCATATTGTAAGAGATCCAATGAGGCAAGTTGAAGTGAGAAGAACCCAAGTGCAGCTTTATTGAAATAAATTCAGAATGTGAACAAAACGAACTGAAGATGAAATTTACATCCTGTAAATGTAAGACCGTTACACCTGTAAACAATCAAGACAATCAATAAAAGAACCATGAACAAAACCCAAAAACAAACAATGACCCATATACCTGAAACATTTCAGCCATGAATTAATTAATAAATAAATAAATGTTGGTCTAGATTATGTACATTGCCTGTCTACGTTTATGCTGCTAACCTAAAATACATAATTAAATAACGATTTGTTTTGATTTGTATTGAGTTGGCTCACTTTAGAATTTCTATTAAGGGAACATATTGGCTGCATCCGAAATTGCATATTTCCCTACTATATGGAAGGCAAAAAACAGTATGTGACAAAAGAAGTATGTCTGAATTCACCATACATAAAAGAGTAGGCAAAAAGTACTGCATGACCTACTATTTCTGGCAAGATTCTGAAAGTGCATACTGGAGGGGATTTGTGAATGGTGCAGCAACACAACATAATAATGACAACATGGGAGATGTAGTATGTCATCCATATACTACACACACTCATACTATATAGAACATACTTTTTAGCGTTTACAGACTCATTTAAAATAAGTACTTCCTCTAGAGAGTATGCGATTGTGGATGCAGTCATATTAAGCATCGATGCTCCTGGATTTCTCGGTGCATAGGACTTTTTCAGGGAGCGAAAGTTTCAGTGCTGGAAGGATTTTGCCATTGAGACAGACTCCCTGATCAGTGCCCTGACTATTGAACTGGGAACTGATGCACCCAACATACACTGGCGGACTCGTTAGATCGTCAAACGGTATATTGGCCAGGTTAAATATAGTTCCAGTGACAAAGTAGCCTACTGTAGCCCTAACCATGGCCGCAAACAAGTGTGCTGTTGTTGTCCCCGGTACATCTCGTCCTGATCAACTTCTGTTGCTGTATTCCATTGTGTTTGATAGTGAGTTTGATGTTCAATATTTTCATAGGTGTCACGGTCGTGGCTGCAATGAAGCGCAATGGAAATACTCAAAATAAATCTTTAATCCAAGAATCAAAACAACAATCAGGAGAATAACCACAAACACACTGACGTCAAGCAATGCACGACAAAGACAGAAACTGAGGGCTTAAATACACTGGCAAATAAAAGAGCTAACGAGATAATTAAGACAGAATAGAATTAATTAGAAACACATAAGGAATTCTTAAACAGGCTCCATTCACAAAGAAAAATAAGTATAGGATGTTTTTTAAAGCTTATACAAAAGAAAGTGACTATAATTTGTAATTTATACCATTTTAAATATTTAATGTGGGAAATATCCCTACTAATATTTAACAACTATAAATATTTAAAATACTTAAAAATAAATATTTCGTTAATTAACATTTTCTACAGGCTTATCGTATCTCATCCTCCAATATTTGGAATGTATTTCATGTGAACAAAAGTGTACATACCAAACAATCACATCCTGTTTCATTCTCGTGACTTTAAGTACAGGTTAAGTGACCTTAAGTAAAGTATAAAAGCTGGGCTTTTTTGGAACTTCACAAAAACTTCCTCTGAGATTCTAAACTTTAGAATCTAAAGGCAACTATCTGCAAATCAAGGTGAGTTTTTGGAACAGAAACCTACTGAATAACATTTTTAAAGTATCTTTGTGCTTTGTCTTTAAAATGCATTGCGAATCCACAGTGTGCAGCAAATGAGTACAGACATTTAACTTTACCTGCTTATTCATTTTTAGGTTCATTTCAGGTTCATGATGGCGATGCTGAGAAGTCTAATTCTCCTTTTCATTATCTTCTCCATGGGAAATGCAGAAGGTAACCACAACCTTAAACATTTAATTGTAAAACCCTTATAGTTAATAGAACATTTTGGAAATGTACAATATTCCATTTACTAATATTTGGATGATTAATTAGGGATTTACAGAAAAATGTTAATTATGGAGTCAAAGTACACTTAATTTAGGCACATAATCACACAAACATAAAATAAGCTACTTAAAATAATAAATGATAAAAACATTATTTTCTGTATTACAGTATTCAGTATTACAAAAGCCCTATAACATTTATGTCCTGGATGCACAGTTAATTTAGTTGAAAAATGCCCCTATGGATGGACAAATTTTGGACTCCGGTGCTACAAGTACTTCTCTCAGTCGGTTACCTGGATAACAGCAGAGGTAATGTATTAGTTACAACAAGGTGATTTGGACAACACTTTTGATTAGGTGTCTTTAACTACATCTAAAAAAAAATTGTTTGGTACTGTGTACTTAAACACTTTTGCTCCTATTAAGGTGGGAAATGGGTAAGGTTAGGGACAGGTTTGATGGTATGATTAGGTTTAAGGGTGGGTTAAGGTGTAAGGGATGGATCAACAGTGTAATCATAGATCTAATTACAGAAATAAATTACAGCTGTATTAATTGGATGCAGGTTTTTTTTTTACAATGCACACACAAGTACAATGCAAAAACATGTATGTACGCAATAAGTGCACTGAATCAAATGATTAATTTAAATGTTAGTACATATTAGTTAAAGACACTTCATACAGAGTGGGAATGGTGATTTTGTTTAAAGTAAAACTTTCTTTTCTGCAAATAAATAATACAGAAAACTGACACCGAGCAAATAATCAATCAGAGCAGACTTTGTTTGCAAATGACTAAAATGTAGTTTAAAAAGTCATTATGCTTTCTGCTAAAAAAAAATTAGATTTTATATTGACAAAAAAAGTCTTTCTCTTCAGAAAACCTGTCAAACTCTTGGTGCAAATCTCGCATCTGTGCATAGTAAACAGGAAAATGATTTCCTGCTGAGTCTGGTGCCTTCTCCTTCCACAATATTTTGGGTTGGTGCTCATGATGGTGTACAAGTAAGTTAAATTGTGTGTCCTAAAGAGACCCATTTGTTTGTCTAAACTAACATTTCTGCTTGAAACAGTAAAGGCAATATTTCTAATGAAGATGGTTTGACTTCAAAGCCGAACTTAATTAGCTTCTTACTTAAGTCTGACTACAGTAGTGCACTTTTTGTATTCATTCTCTTCACTCATTAGGGCGGACAGTGGTTGTGGAGTGATGGAACTGGGTATGACTATAACAACTGGTGCTCTGCAGAACCTAACAATTTCGCTGGTCCCGAGAACTGTTTGGAGATCAACTGGACCTGTGAGAATGCACTGTTTATTGAATTTTAATATAATTCATAATGCTAAGGTAGCATGAAATTACTCATTTGGATTTCACAAAGTGACTCAAGTTGAACATTCTATTTTATTTTGATTCTAACACCACTATAATGATCAGAATAACTTATTTCATTATTCCACCCTACAGCTAACCGTTGCTGGAACGATGCGCCCTGTTCCAACTCAAAGAACTATGTTTGTGTTGCGGACGTGTGAGATCGCTGTCATCCTGCTCCACATGTACTTTTTATTGTACTACATTTACTTTTTCTGATCTTTTAAAAAAAGAATTATTCTGAAATCAAATCTCTTCTGAACTTTAATCTCTTCTCAATATTTTTCTGTTACACTCCTCAAATTAATAAAAGCATTGATAAAGCAAATCATGTGTATTGTGGACAATCAAATTAATGTATATAAAAAAAATAAGTATATTGCATAGCAAGGTTGGAGGATATGGTTAGTAGAATGGCATTAAATGAAGTCATCATCAGGGCAGGGGTTAAACCAAGCTGCACACAGCTGCTTGTATAGCAGTATATATTTACTGTCCTCTGAAAATAACTCAAAATACAGCCGTTATTGTCAAAATAGCTGGCAACAAAAGTCAGTACACCCCCCTGTGAAAATAGCTGTATGTCGTTTAACCATGCAAAGCCACGTGTCCTATTCATTATTTTCATGTTTTTGTCTGCTGGACAGGATCATAAAAATGTGTGTATCTTGTATTAGCGGAGTTAAAATTTGTGCTTTGAGTACAATTCTCTCATACTGACCACTGGATGTTCAACATGGCACCTCATGGCAAAGAACTCTCTAAGGATTTAGAATTAGAATTGTTGCTCTCCACAAAGATGGCCTAGGCTATAAGAAGATTGGCAACACTCTGAAACTGAGTTACAGTACAGGCAGGGTCATACAGAGATTTTCCAAGACGGGTTCCACTCGGAACAGGCCTCGCGAGGGTCAATCAAAGAGGTTGAGTCCTTGTGCTGTGCGTCAGGTGCAGAAGCTGGCTTCAAAAAACAGATGTATGAGTCCTGCCAGCATTGCTTTATTGCAGCAATGGAAGGTCAGATTGTCAGTGCTCAGACAATACGCGGCCGCACAGTGCAACAAGTCGGTTTGCATGGCCGTCGTCCCAGAAGGAAGCCTCAAAAAGTCTTGTGGAAAGCTAAAAAGTATTAGTTTTGTGAGGAAAAAAGTGTAAATGTGAGATTTGTGTTTCTCTTGAATAATATGGGGGAAAAAAAGAAAACTGACACTTGTATAAAAAGAAATGTACTTTAATGCTTTGTTAGAAAACAATGTAAAAAAAAACATTGAATAAACACATCTGCTGAGGATTTGGTGCGACGTGACACGGTGGCTCCTGTCTCATCGATTTTTCCTGTTATTTTGCAGAACTTTCTTATCTGTATACTCGGCCTTCTGCGCGGGGCCTGTAACATCTGCCTGTACCAGTTTGCGTTATTTAGTTAATGTTTGTATTGGAGCCTTTTTGACTAAGCCTCTCCTTCAACCCATACCACACCCGTGACAACTATAGAGCATATTTTCCATCATTTGATATTTGGTTAAACTCAATGCCTTCATTATATCTTCACCAAATCTTCATATAATGCTGGCAAAAAGCTTTTGGATCAAGCAAACCACTGTCATAGAAGGCCATGTCTTTAAATGCTGACATTACCTAATAATAATAATATTGTCTCCATTATCAATGATTGTCAGTGATTTCTCTCACTTAGTTTACGGTTCCTTTGTTGAAAGGCATAAATTTACTCCCCAATTTTTAAAAAGAACATTAATTTAAAGATCTCATGATGATACTCTGTTACAAACCTTTTAAGTCTAGGGAGAATAAGGCAACATTAAAATACTGAACGTGTACTGGAAAACATCTCACACAAACCAGTCTAATTTAAGTACGATGATGATTTATTACAGTGAGAAACGAGATGTAAAGAATATCTACCTCAATATTATTATTTACATAAGTGTACAATTTATATACAAATTGTAACCAAAGAAAAGGTTCACAAAAGAGGTAAAGAGAAAAGAACTAGACATTGCCAAATCAAAGAAAGAAGCATAATCAAAACCAATCATACAATCTTACAATTTATAACCTGACTAAGTTAACATTCATCAAAAACAAAAAGATCTTCAGCGTCAGAAACGCCGTAAATAAACTACTCTTAAGGCCTGTTCACACCGGCACGTTTAACGTCTCGTGACTAAACAAAGGGCGCCAATGTGAGTGTGCACACAGACACGAAAAACGACACGCGTAAAAGCGTCACTTTTTAAAAAACGTCTCGGGTTCGTTTTTTTTGGTTTGACGCCCCGCGTCAAATATCCGAACAATGAGATTGGCACTTTTGCTCATGTGTCTGGAGCTTCTGAAGTTACCTAAAACAAAACTTGGGGGCGCTCAAACACGTCTGTCCGAGCACAGATACGTAATGGGGAAGAAGATATCCGCCAGCGTCTACACTGCCAGAAAGAAAATAAGACGAAGAGCTGCTGGTCTCGTTGGTGTCGGAACATAAAGAACTATATGACAAACGCGACAGCGACTACAAAACAGTACTTGAGCAAGCTTGTACTTGTGTACCGGGGTATTTCTGTTTTACAATAAGCGCCATCTAATGTCAGGGAATGAATTTGCATGTTCACTCGGCTCATCGTCAGCGAAAATCGCTTGGGTGTGAACACAAAAAACGCTTTGAAAAACGCTGGCCAATAACGCGCGCTGATATTCGTCAATCGTCGTGTGTATGGCCCTTTACAGCAAAACAAAAAAATACAAAGAATGGCACGACAACTCAGTGCACATGTATATCGCGTAATATCTCACCTGTTCTTTTCTCTTCCCCGTTTAATAACAGGTGTAAGGCCGCCTATATCGATCCAAGTGGCGGTCTCACGCATGTTCCGTCTTTTCTCATGGCAAAGGGATTTTTGATTAAATGCAATACATTTTCTCATGTATTAACAAGTTATTTCATCTGACTCCAAATGAAAAGGTTTTAATTATATCTGTGCATCATTAAATGTGAGCGAATGTTTGATTATTCTTTTTAACTCTTTAATGAAAATAATAACAAAGTCCGTTAGAATAAAATCAAATGTTTACAATTTATTGTATGTATATGTAACTCGGCGACTCTCAGCCTCACGGGCTATCTGAAGTACAGAAAGGGCCCCGATCTCTCGCTGCCTTCCATTAAATAGCCAGAGCCTCTTTCACATGGAAACATGAACAATGGTAATTGTAAATGGGGGGTTAGGAGACCATTTGTCTAGAGATTAACTTCTTTTGGGTGCCAGTTATCTCTAAACTTCAAAAAAAAAAAAAATTATTACCTTGTGTTTTACTCTTTGGGAATAAGACATCTGTACCACTCACTCTGAGACATTCCAAATGATACTAAACACAATACTCAACAATGATAATCATTCACATTAAACTATATATATTCTTATGTGAGTTTTAGGTATGGGGGGGTAGGAAGACCATTAGCCTATCTTCCTTTGTCTCATAGACCAATGTTCAGGTCTCTTCAACCAGTTTTTCCAGTCTTACACAGGTCTAACAACCAGACCAACTGCAAAATACTCAGAGAAAAGACGGGCCACTATTTATCAAAGCCCTGTCACTCCTTATATGTCATCATGTAAAAGCTTATTGAAACCTGACATTAGAACCAATTTCTAGGCTTGGTTTACGGATATTTCTTAAAAAAAACTGTTAATTGATCATTGATAGTCACAATTATAATTTAGCACAGAATATATTTTGTTGTAGATGTGACGAATCATATGTGAAAGCCCATAAGGCCTTACATATTTAAATAGGAACACACTTTCCTAACGACTTGTAAAGTTTTATTATTGTGAATGAGTAATTACAGTAGAAAATGTTCAGAAGAGTAAAATAATTCCAGAGGTAAAATTACACTGCAAAATTTCATTTGAATCCCTTTATCAATTTCCAGTTTAGAGCTGATTAAAATAAATGATTTTCATCTATAAAATAAGAGACATGTGCACTTCATTTTAGTTTAACATTCAGAACACTATGCAATTTATCCACTGATGTACAAAATGTACAGAATGATATTACTGTAAAAGACAAAATTGTTATCTCAGCAGATTTGTTTGAGGTTCACAGTATATGAATTATTCATCATCGTCATCATCATCATTATTATCGTCGTCATCGTCGTCATCATCGTCATCATCATCGTCGTCGTCGTCATCCTCCTCATCATCATCCTCTGTGTTGACTGTTCCAGAGAGGACATCTTCTATCCAGTTTTCCAGTTCTTCAGGTGACGGCAGCTCATCATCATCAGGTATCTCCAACCAGACACTGTCCGCCTGTCATAGAGGCCATGAGTCAATGGACTTATGTCAGCAATAAACATTTGTTATAATAATAATACATTTGTTATTATGTACCATGACAGTGCATGAAACAGATCCAAACATGAGAAAGATGGTCTTCATAATTAACTTAATGGATCTGGTTAAAAAAAATAAGTATTGCACTTACATCTGTAACATTTACTATGCCGATCTGTGGTCTAAAGAGGTCAACCTTGAAGGTCTTCTCCCAGTACGGAATGAGCTAAGAAAGGAAATATGCATATGAAGAGGGGTTTAAAAAAAGAAAGCATTTTCTTTCAGTTTCTGACATTCATTTTACAGTACTGACTCAATATAGTCATGCATCTATCCAGACTAATTTTAGTCACCAATGGGAAGTTGTCTGGGTCGATCCACACAATACTCAGGTCTGGATTGTGTGTGTTGTCTCTGGCAACCTCCTTCAAAATCTCCAAGAATTCAAAACCATCTTTAAAAAATTAAAACAAATACGGTCAAGTCTTTATCTCATTAATTCCTTTAGTCAATAATGCTTGCACCAAACAAAAATCATTTGGCTTTATGACTTATGAATTAAGAGAGGTGTCCTGAAACTGCACATACCAGGGTCCTCCTCTTCTGCAAAGGCTACAATGTGAATTCCATTCAAATCATCCTCCTGCATAAGAGAACATTTATTTCAGTGTTATTTCTTTATGATATCTACATGTATTCCTCCACTCCGCATCGGGGTCCGATCATCCTGTGAGGGCATAATTTTTTTGACAAAGCTGACTTTTCACTATCCCACTTATTGCATGACCATTCACTAAATAAATACATATACGCAACGTGACATAAAATATTGACTTGAGTTTTAAATTATTTTATAACTGCATATCTTAAAATGTCTGCCAAAAGGGAAAAAAACATTACATTACATTAAAACCAGACCAACAATATTACAGTAAAATTTAGAGTGAAGTCGTCTGGGGTCAATTTTTTTTTTTTTTACAATCGATAAGTGAGATGGTGCAAGATGGTATTTGTATGAAAAGAGAGAGAGTGCAAGTCCACAGTGTCATATGAGAGACATGAGACAAGAAAAAAAATTTGTTTCAACTTAAAGTAAGTGTTCGTGTTGCCTTAAAATTTAAAGTTTAGTCAACTTGAAATGTAAGGTTGTATGATGTGAATTGATGTGAAGTGACAACTTAGATATTTGAGTTGGCTGAACTTAAAATTTTAAGGCAGCACAAACACTTATTTTTCTAATCATTTTTTTTTTCACAGTGAGTTTTATTGGTTATGTATTAGGTATGGGGTAGGGTTAAGGGATCTAGAATATGGTCTTGTAGAATAAGGCATTAATATGTGCAAAGTGTTACCAAAGTTTTATTTAAAATATATTGCTCACCCAGGTCTCAAACATGTCCTCTGCCCTGAGCTTTCTTAGAGTTGGTCTGTGGAGGTCAATAAAGGTATGTAATATGAGATCGGTATAAAATATCTGTATCCATCCTTCAGAAAATCATTAGATTATAGCTTTCCTGATTACCTCCTGTGTTCAGATATGAAGGCCACCAGCTCTTCCTCTAAGTGGGGTTTGTCTGGAATGGTGACTGGTTCCTCCATGAAGGGCTCATAGAAGTCCACCTCATTCATCTTCAGAGTCAGCTCTTTTGCCACCTCCAATGCAAAAATAAGAGCAACTCATCTACCATTGATTGTTTTTAGAGAATTACTGCTTCCCCAAAATAAAAATAATCGCACAATGATAAAGATTTTCTGAACATAAACAGCTCATGATACTCACAGATTTCTCAAAGGTGGCAAAAAATTTGATAAAAGGCTGAAACTGTTCAGCTGCTTCTTGGAAAGCAAGATAATCTGAGGAAACCAGAGAAAAAAGAAAGAGGAAAAAATGGGGAGGTGAGGCAATGAGGTGAGGTAAGGCGATGATGTATTTATTTGATAAAAGACAACAGGGAATAAAAAACTGTATACATTTTATTGTAAGTGGAACCTTTCTTTTTGACAGTGTTGGCTAACAGAATGGTTACTTGACATAAGTTGCCTCTAAATGTCAACTATAGCTTGAAAGAGTAGTAGCCTATGCTCAAGAGAGCTCATAAGGTTTCAATGTGCATTTAAAAAACAAACTGGAATGTACAGACATTGTGTTAATGTTTATTGCATGGTATTAATTCATTGCATACTATGTGTGTTTGAAACATGCAGAGATCAGATTACTGCAGCTGAAGGGTATATTTGTCTCTGAACATTCAGATACCTCCTGCCTCTCATAGTCTCCACATACATACGTTCAGAGTCATGACTCTTGAAGAAGCCAATGAGTTTGATATCTTCTTCCATACGGTCAAAAGCTCGCAACTCCAGAGCATTGTCAATTATCTCAACCGGATCTTCCAACAGCTGAAGCATGAGGGAGAGAAGGGGAGGCAGAGAGTTACTGTAAAGTGACATAGAAAAGCACTAAAACAAATGAGATGGCTGGATTTATGATAAATACAGATTATTTACATCCAGAATGAATTCCACAAGAGTGTCTGCAGAGAGCAGTCCATCAAATTCAATCACACGGTCCTCCTTAAAGACATAGACGCTGCCCTCCTCATGCAAACCTTCCAGTGAAACACATACTATAGTCACTCATCATGGCAGTGTAAAGTACATTGTATAGCCTTTATAGCCTACTGTATCATTATCCATTTATGCAAAACTCCTGCAGGGATTGATGTTGTGTTAAACTATAAACTGTGATATTTAATGAGGATAATGATAATAATCATGTCTGTATCTCAATAAAAGATTTATATGAAACAAGAGAGTGCAAGTCCACGGTGTCATATGGGTCACGGCGATTTTGCCAAGTAAAACAGGTTCCTGACCTGGATCAACATTGTTGGTCCTGGAATCCCTACCCATAACTTATCCCTTAACTCAGAGGGAAATGTGAATAACTCTAATGTAGAAGCACCTAACGCTGGTTGTAAGCCGAAACTTGACATAAACAGTAAACCCTCAAATCTGATTGTTGATTGGAATGTTGTTTCGGGATCAACAAAGATGTTTTTTCCAGGAACATGTTGCACTTGGTGAAATCACGTTCACCAAGTGATATGAAAGGTATGAAAGTAGTGCTACTTTGAGCGGAGTGATACACCGTTACCATTGTCACTGATACACACATATATATATATATATATATAGAGAGAGAGAGAGTATATATAAATATAGAGAGAGTATATATACATTTTTTCCCTCACCTAGTTTCTTGGCAACCTTAGCATCTTTTTGGGAGTCAACCATTCCAAAGCCAATATCCTTTTCCTCCAAGACTTGAGCAGCTAACTGTGGAAAAACAAATGATTTGTACTATAACAGTATGTTTTTATTTGTCTTTAGTATTAGTTCAGGCTCCAAGAAAAATTCTAAGTATATAGCATTATGCTATTCGGTCAAAGTTAGTACAAAAAATATTCCACAAATTGTTCACTGACACATAGGCCTCTTCAAACAAAAATAATTCAGAACAAGAGGTGTTGCAGAGTGCATACAGTTTGCCCTTCAATGTGAGACACAGACTCTTACCCAATATTATAATATGAGGAATAAATGCTGGAGGAATTGTTGGAAGGCATGAGTTAAGCAGCTGTTTATACTCAAGCAATGTAATTTAGAGGATTATATGGACATGCTTCAGATTTCTGTTAAAAAACCTTGTGTGATATTGCTGTGAATATCAGACATATAAAGAGTACCATGCACTGACATTATAGTCTAGATAGTGAACCTGTGAGCCATACATTTAGAGTAAAGGAGAGCACACTTATGTAATAATTTTAGAAGTGATCTGGTTCCATAAGTACCCTGGTGTTCTGCTTTCATTATGATGCAAGTCATTTGAATGGCATTTTGCCAAGCCCACATTCAGAAGGCTATCCGGAGTACTGAAAATGAAGTGCTTGATTAACATGCTGACTGAAAATGTCCACTTTTTTTAAATCTAGGTAATAAGTGAAAAAAGAGAGCCATGCAGTCTGTGGGCCTCTAAACTGATACTACTACATAGTCTACAGCATGCAAAAAATATATTTGAATTTATGATGACCACCCACTTTCATTTTATACAGAAATAAAAAATACCAGAGACTCCCCCACAAAAAAATGAATAAATATACTTATTTTGAATAACCACAGTTGAAGGCCGTACTGTGTCTATAGTCAATCCCATGTTGCTTTGCTCCAATAAACACTCTGATTTCCATTCAGTCTTACATCCACCTTCTATCATGCATTCACACTTGACTTTTCCTCTCTTACCTCTAGCACTAGTTCAGTCATTTGTAACTGTTTCTGCAGCTCTTTTGCAGTTGGCAGGGGAGCGTGGTAGAACAGGCAGAGCATGTCGTATTTCTTCAGGGATTTGCGGTAATTCTTGTCATCTATGTCCAAGACACGGTCTTTGCCATCATAACGTGGGAATTCAAGGCCTTTCTCAGCTCCAGCCAGGGTAGAGACACCCAGAGAGGCAAGCAGCAGGATCCAGGTGGTCTGCATGGTCTATAGTGAATAAGACTTTTCCAAAAAAGAAACTATGGCTCTTCATGCAGCTTCACTAGCTTTCAGAAAGCTTTGGTCTAGAAGTATGAGAAATATAAATCAAGAGTTATTAACAAAAATAATAAGAGTGCCAACCGCCCCAGGCCTTCTTCCACTGTCCTTTCTGGGGGTCTGTATAACCTTCTGAAAATTCAGATTTCTTCAGCAAACTCTTGACTCTCTGCCTTCTCCCCTGACCTGAGACAAAGAGTGGCTGATGGATTGTGCTGGTAATAGTATTGGAGAGAGCAGCCAGGATACCTTACATAGCAGTGTTCCTCTAACCCTTTTTTAGGAGACCAGTTGTTTCAGAGCTAAAAATACCCCAGTTGGACAGCATAGGGACAAGACCACTGTAGAAGAGTGATTAACCCGCAGCTAATGACATTTGATGCTGAGAGAGGGAAAGAGTGACACAAAAACTTCACTGCAATATAACACAGATGTTAACAAGAGCATACACTCTTTTCAGTAGATGGAAAACAGCTTGCAGTTAGTGACAAAGTCATTGTGCATTCAAGTGTACTACTGTAAACGGACACTTGTCCACTCATAAAAAAAATATATAAAAAAAGCTCACACTTACAGGGTGTGTGTGTGTGTGTGTGTGTGTGAGCTTTTTTTTTGGAGGGGGGGGGGGGGGGTAGGTATGTCCCTCTACATTTGTGTGCAAGTTAAGCTGACATTGTACATGTGCTGTTGTGGAGATGTGACAGTGATTTGTGCTGTGAGTTCTGAAAAAAAAAACATTTGCACAGGGATAGATGGCCCAAAGTCTTAATTGGAATCCCTAATGGAGGCAGGAACCCTGGAGCATACAATCAGTTATTAGAATTATTTAAGGCATTACATTTTTTTTTAAATATTTTTCCCATTACGTTTCAGTTTAATTCTCCATGACTGAATAAATAAATAAAGCAAAGAAGGAAGGAAGAAAGGAACAAAAGAACGAACGAACACTGACTTGCTTTAAAAATGTTTTAAGTGACAAATTATGTTTGCAGGCTTTTAAGTATTTTTTTTTAATACCCAGTCCTCACACTTGTTACATTTAAATCACATTGTATAACTTGAACTTTTTTTTAAGTCTGTGTGACTTTAAATATAATCTGTTGTCATAGAAATGACACTAGCAATGTCCACATTGGGATCAGCTGTCTCAAGGATTCCTGTCTAATTGCTTTGGACATTCCTAAAAAGTATTTCTAATACTAACATATACAGTCTTAAAACTAGTCTTAAAGCACAACATCAATGGATAAATCTTAAATCAAACTCAAATTGCTAACATGCTTTACAAATCTCTCACGAGATGCAACTAATCTCGATCCTGTACTGGAATTTATTTCAGAGCTGTTTTATATCCATATAGACAGGTCAGGGTTCATTGAAGTTACAGATAACAAATTGCTGGAAGTATGCCTTAGTCTGGGAAGACCAGTCTTCATCTTTGTACTTGTGGTACTCTATGTAATGCTCCCTTCTCTTGGACAATGTGCTTATTAGCATTGACAAGAAATCCTCAAACAGTTAGCTGATTATGTTGCAGATATTTCCTTCAGTAAGCTAGTTTAAGCTATGCTGGAACTGGGTGACATTAAGCTGCTAGTTCTTGAAGAGTTTACTTATGACGCTTGTGAGTGACTCGTGCAGGTTCAGGGAGGCTCAGATTTCGCCAATCATGTCATCACAATGAAGCAGAAAGAAATCACTGGAGAGAGAACTTGGTTGTTCCAGGTTCTCTTCAATATTTGTCTCAATTGAAGTTGCTAATTGACACCATTAGGTGGCATGTGTTTCACATTCATTGAATCCAATTCAATTTTCATGAGGTTACTTTGGGGTGAGAAGGAAAGAAGATAATTTTAATCAAAATTACACCCCATGCAGTTGGTCTACATTTTCATGTATACTACATTCATGAATACTTATTTCATGTCACACCTGAATGATTCCTTTCAATTTATCACACAAGATTTGAAGCCGCACAATATAATCACCCAGAAATGGCAGTAGGCCTATAACCTAGTTTTCTCAACAACAAAACAAAAAATCCACAGTTTCAACACTTCACAAAGAAAATCACAATGTAAACATTTAGCTAGATATCTTAAATTAAACACAGCTTTGGACATAGCAAACTGTGACACTGTAAATTAACCTTGAGTGTTTTCTTATTTTCTTTCTTTCAAAACAAAGATAAGGTATGATTTAGTTTCTTTCAGACTTACTCAAGGACATGAAGTCAAGTATGAGAAATGGAGGGGGGGGGGGGGAGAGGGGTGATGGAAATGTTTGACTTTCTACTGGCACATAAAATGTTTTAAAAAAATGCAGAAGAATCCAAATAAGCATATCTCATTTAAAACAGAAAACTTTTCAAAAGTTTCTCTTTGGTTTATTTGAGGGGTCTGAAGTTAACCAAATAACGGTACTTTATGCATCAAGAACACTGTGACTTTTGAGATAGGCTATGGCATGATTAGAAAAACAAAAGAACGTTATAATATGTAACACAATAAAGTAACCTGAGGTTTGTGGAGTGTAACATGACTGGTCATGGACTGAACATTGTCAGTGCAGGCAGCAAGAGCAGATAATGATATATTAAAGTTATTAATCTAACTTTAGATATTTCGAGAGTTACAACTATGTGGGAAAAAAGATTTCTCTGCAAGAAGCATATGATTTATATGAGCTGTCGGGACGGATTTCGCGGGAAATTGCATAGACTACTCTCTTGGTGCGTTCCATTCGACCGTAAGTGGACTGCGAAGTGGACTTCACAGGGTATATCGCCATCTTAAGTGAGATTCCAATCCGAAGGGAACGGACATGTTCAGTTCGAAGGGCACTGCAAACGGCATACATGGATTTCTCGGCGACGTCATCACTGCTTGCTCACGCAACCAGGAGGCAAAAGACCCGCGGTCGTACCGGAGTAAAGGGTTTAAAGGGTGTAAAGACCTCAACACGCAAAAATCCGGTGCAGCGTCAAAGTATTTGACGAGCTGCACATGACCACATAGCTCGTAGTTGTATGCATCAAGGAATTTGTACGCTCTAATAATTTCTCTTGTATACACACTTGGTGTCTGAATTATATAATTATATATATCAGGCCATACAATTGCTGGCCACTTCTTGTCATCCACAATCCAAAGATCGTCAGGTATTGCGTAGGGATCCGGCAAGATCACCATTGCTGAGAGTAAGTTTTTTTAATATAATCGCCACAGTCGGAGAATATTTGATTTACAGTAAAGTAACGTTATATGTGTGCAGTCATGATATGTTGCAGGTCGTAAAGTAACGTAAACAAGGTTAACTTACATAAAAGCACATTTGGGCTCTATAGATGTAACTTAGTCTAACGATAATTCATACATGCATCACAGTATGTCCGGATTTTGATTCGTAAACAGCTGGACGTTTTACATAATGTTATATTAATATGAAACACAAACAAACAGATCCAACTCTGAAATTGCAGTTTATTATGGAGTCAATAAGAAATTACAAACAATGCGAAATCTACGTTAATTACAATGTTCTTTTACAGAACTCGGCATAACAGATAGCGTTTTTTTGCCTCCTGGATGCGAGCGCATCCGGTATTGTTTGTATACAAGTGTAACTGGTCTGTTGTCTGCGTTGTGTTTTTGTTGACTTAAGAACAGGACAGCATTCGGCAGCTTCACAAATCTTTAATGCCTGATATACAAACAAAATGTAATCATCCTCTTAGTGAGAGTCACCCTCGTTAACACTCTCACTGCATCACCAATGCAAAAAGGAAGAGGAGGGGACAGAACAGGAAATTAATTTGACTCATGACATCACATCAATTAAAGGGAAAGACACTCAACTTCACTTAGGCAGTAATATCAGGTACATGTCAACAAACAATTTTGTGAGAATTCTAATGAACTATACATACATTTAACAGTGCACTTTATGTACCTGTTACACAAGAAATCCGTGTAAAGGGAATAAGGGAACATCGATACATCACTTAACTTCACTTTTTCATTATATTTATAGTATAGGCTACTCAATGGTTTTTATTATTATTATTGTAGTGTAAATATTTTAAATGTAATATTAAATTATAATATTAATGTAAGCCTATGTTTATATCATAATCTGTGCGACCCCGTCGTTAACTTTCTTTGACGACGTTTGCAGGGCATTCCAAATGAGCGGTTATAGTCAGCGAAGTCCACTTCAACTGATATACCGTGCTCATGGATAAGTAGGACCCTGTCGAATGGAACGCACCTTCTGTCATTTGTCCGTGCGTGCTTACGTATATTTGCACATAAGAAAAGGAGTGGCTATGCTGTAGAAGATGTCATAGCCTGAGGTTGAAAGCTTGTAGTCACACTAAATGAGCAACACACCTGGCTCTGATGAATCACCAACGAAAATAGAAAGCGACAAGTCTAAACAAAAGAGGTGCATAGCCTACGTCTTCTTTCTTTCTTTCTTTCTTTCTTTCTTTCTTTCTTTCTTTCTTTCTTTCTTTCTTTCTTTCTTCATTGTGAGGGGTGTGTGTGTGTGTGTGTGTGTGTGTGTGTGTGTGTGTGTGTGTGTGTGTGTGTGTGTGTGTGTGTGTGTGTGTGTGTGTGTGTGTGTGTGTGTGTGTGTGTTTGTTTGTGTGTGTGTGTGTGTGCAGAGTCAATCACCTGTAACCATGGTTACACCGGTACGCTTCAAACCATCAGATCCATCCAGAAGAGAAGCACGAGTGCACAAACTCGCATAATTCCAAACCAATGTTTCTCCGCAAGTAATTCGCAGTTCAATGCTTGCAAATGCTTCAGCTGCTAGAAGGCCAATAGTTACGTAGTGTTGTTTTAATCAAATAAAAAATCTCAGTATTGTAAGAGAAAAGCAGCCTTGAGTTCCTGAAAGTTAGAATTTGTATGTGCGTTAACCTGATAAAATGATGCACTGATATTAATAGAGCTGCTTGTTATCTCAGGCATTCTTTTATACATTCATACTGTTCAATTCTGAACAACATATATTGTCTCACGCACTAAAACGCTAAGTATTTCCAATACTGTCATTTGTACTTTACAATAATTTATTTATAAGCTATGTTGTTTATTTATTTATATGTATATATATATATACACACACATATATATATATATATATATATATATATATATATATATATATATATATATATATATATATATATATTCTTGTTAGATGATTATGCTTTCATTGTTTCTTAACTTGGACCCTTTGCAAAGCTTTAATTAAATCTAAAGTGAGATTTTACTTGGATTTTATAGTATATAAACAGGCAAACTTCTAAGAAGGTTAATGAAAGAAATGAAAAAGTACAAAGACTGCATGTATTTTTCCATGAAGTCTGTTCATTCTGGCGTCATCATGCCTCACCCAGTTCCTGTCGCTGGGTGTCAAACTCTTTACCCTCCACCCTACTGACTTTTACCATTGTACATTCTCAGAAGGAAAAGGTGGCACTTGGGTGGCACCCTTTCAAAAGGTCCTTTGTTCCAAAAGTGTTCATATTAGTGCCTAAATGGTACATATTAAAACATATTAGGCAATGCTAAACTTAATATTTACTTGCTTATAGTTAATCAGCTTCTAGCTAATATTTTTGTTAATTATATCATGTTTAACTAATTAACAAAGAGAACCAGTAGGTGCATGCAGCTGTATTATGAATTACAATACAAGGAGGACGGATCTTAAAAAGTGTGGCTAATGATTAGAATCAAAAGGGCCATTTAACACGTAACACAATAAGTGACCTAAAGGGTGTAGGGTAATGTAACGTTCCATGGTACTGGAGCAGGAAAAACAGGAGCATGAGATGGAGAATTTAAGCAAATAACTAGTCATGGGCTTAACATCAGCAGCGATGCAGGCAGCAAGATCAGATATAAAAATGTACAATGATCCATCTTTACTAATCTTGATCAGTAGTTATGCATCATGCGCCAAACCAGTTTGGTCGTCTGATGACTGAGCATCATTGTGGCTTCTCTGAGGTCTGTTACCGCAGGCCTGAACACACTCCTAAAGCCTCTGGATTAACCCATGCAGCATTAATAAATATTTCCCTTTTCCATTCAGATGCCTTTTTGTGGAATGATTTCATTAGTGGAAGAATCTCCTGCATAGCGGAACCGCCTAACTGGCCATCTATATAGAATTTTGGGAATGTGTGGCATCTGTGTTTGTTTTGCTGTGGGTTGTGGTGGAGAAGAACAGATTCATCATATGAGATGCTGAACAATGCTGTTTTTCGTGTATCTCTGCCCTGGTGTGTAATTGCTTGTGACAGGTTTACATTACTACCTAAGCCTTGACAGGGATCGAGGAATTCAAATGTTAGGCTATATGATTAAGTTAACTAGTTTATTATACGATCATAAGAATGAAGAATACCCCTCAAGTCAATATTGAGGTTAATTGTAAATTTTATACATTGCAGAGCAATAGAAAAAATAATTGTTTCTTCAAGACAATATTTAACAAACATCAGAGCAGCACTGAATGTCACACAACATAAAACAGTTACAAACAAAAAAAAGATGTTTTTTCATAATATGACAGTATTCATACAGTGGACACAATATACTGTACACTACATATGGTATTCATCACCATAACATTATCATAACTCGAGAGAAACAAATGATATTGCTGTATAATTGCTGTACTGTAAAGTAATTCAATATGAATGGACAGCCTCTAATCTCTGTGTTATAAAAAAATGCTTTTTATCACAATACTTTTAAAATAACCTTTAAGTTTTTCAAATATAATTTTGTTAAAATATTTTCTTTTTTGTTTAAAATAATATTACTTTTTGATTATTAAAAGTTGTGTTTTTAGCCTTTTTTTCTTTTAAATAAGTTGCCAAATGTTTTAAAAGGTTTAGAGTTAAAGGCGCTTGCTAAACACGCAGTAGGAAATGATAACCTTGAGTTTTAAATAAATGAAACGGAATTGTGGATGATACAAATATAAAATGCTTGAAAATGTTCTCAAGTACTGAAAAAAAGTGAGGCATGTGCCTCAAATTATGTAAGAGTCATTTCATAATCAAATTCATGAGTCATTTGCATTTTATGGTGAATCATGCTGCAGTCTTGTGGTTGTCTGATTTTTGATTTGCAAATAAAAATAATACCACATTAATATTATGTGCCCCAAAGTTGAAGCAAAATCTGTAAATTAAGGTTTTCTTTTATCATTGTAATTTATAAAGTAGGCTAAATTACCTAATAACTAAAACATTTAAAATTTAAGTTGGAGGTAATTGCATTTTCTTTAAAACAAAAACTGCATTTCCTCCCAATTTCTTTTATTTAGATGATTTGTAAAAGAACAAAAGACAATTATTTGTTAAAGAACATGTTGTGTTAGTTTTTGAATTGCAGTTACTAACAATCAGCATGTGTTGCACCTTATTTGCATGCAAGGTGCATTTTCATCAACTGGAGTGACGTATTCTGCTATGAGTGCACTTCCCACAGTTATGACCTTTAGTCCTGAGGATAATGGTCAAGTGGTCAGTTTAAATGCGCATGCCTAATAGATGCAGAAATAGATTTGTTGTTCTTCACTGTTGATCTCCGGCTGCAACAATGAACAAAGAGCAGCCCACGGTATTGTTTTGCCAGTACTTTTCCACTGCCAGTAGCAGCAGCACCAACCTCAGGAGGAAATACAGAGCTAGAATAAAGGGCAGAGTAACATTAACTAAACAGAGGAGCAAATAAATAGGTTTTTTCACAGAACTGCTCTGTATCTGATGAGATGCTGCATGTTAAGCACTGAATAGGTAAAATAATGCATATTGAATTGGTGCTTTCAGACTTCACTTTGCATGTTACACTGCCTAGTTCTGCATTTGCTCTCATCAAGCATAAAGTCTCAATAAGTCATCCATAATACTAAGTTTCTGAGGACTCTTTTTAAAATATTGCTCATTGATAAATAGTAAGTCCAAACCTTAACCTCCTTATCAATGCTGAACTCAAGATTATCCCTTTGATTAGACATGAATGCTCTCATACAGGTCAAATGAAAAGCCACAGAATCTACCAAATTATGGCCAAGTATTTTGGACATATAGTCAAAACAGAGTCTCTCATGGATTCTTGGAACATTGTCCTCGTTTTTTTTTTTTTTTTTTCTTAGAAAGCAACATCAAATCCAGTAGTGACACACCCTAATAACGGCCTGCAGGGCTTTACCAAACATGTGCGAGGTGGAAGTTAGGGCAAAACAATTATTCACCTACGCATTTTCAACCTCAAGTCACTCAGTCACCTCTATTCCTAATATAAATGTAAATGGAAAACTACTGTGTAGATATGAGAGAGAGAGAGAGAGAGAGAGAGAGAGAGAGAGAGAGAGAGAGAGAGAGAGAGAGAGAGAGAGGGGGAGAGAGAGAGAGAGAGAAACAAGGACAAGCGAAGATGCAGTGAGTGTTTAAGGGAAAGTGTAACACTTTATCCTTTACAATGCACTTGTTAATTCAAAGCAATGCCTAATCTGAAATCTTACTCTTTCAAAGGCATGTATTACATGTAATTGAATATATCAAATAGCCTACTGCTTGACTTTACATCTAACGTGTAAAAACATTTGTCACAAGCTATGTTTCCAACCAAATGCGAATTTATTTATAATGTAATTCCATCTTCATATTTAGGGGACCACCCTGTAATTCGCACCCTGAAGATGGTGAAATTTGCAACCCTGCAGCTCTTTCACAAGGTTTTAGTTCAATTCTGCAAACTTTATTATTTACAAATGTGATAGCACATAATTACAGGTAATATGGAACTATTAAATTGGTCAAGTTGTGAAATCGGCAAACCTGCAGTATATTCACAATTAAATGTTTTAGTTCTTCTCTGCAAGCTTTCCATAACAATTAACATGTTTACATTTTAATTACATTTATTTAGCAGCTAAAATAATGCACCATGTAGTGATTTGCACATTTACTGTAAATATCAAAGATAAAATTAAATTAAAGTAGTAGTTTCATTTTGAATTAAAAAAAAGTCATGACATATATGACGTGATTAGCAAAAACACTTTTATTTAAACACACACACATTAACACTTTACACAGGGTCTCGGGATCCCAGACAAATTAAAGTTTGGTCTGCTCATGCAATAGTGATACCAGCCTTTGCCACTGACACATTTAATCAAAAAAATATAATACAATGACATTTACAACAAACCCGTATTATTCAATTATTAGACGGCATTAAAAAGTGTCTGTTTTGTCTGGTTTACAGGGATATTTACTGGCACAAGTCATCTTTGGAAAAGAACATTATATTGGTTATCACATGCATAATTCATCATGGCCTGTTAAGATACTCATTAAAATATATTTAAAGTAAGTTACATTATGTTTTCATGCATGGGTGCAATTTTGGAAACGCATAGCCTATAACGTTATGGAAATTCAAGTCTACCCAGATTAGAAGTGCTTCTGCAAACTAGGAAAGTTTACTGCTGCCTTCACCACAGGAGTTTATAATTAATATTATTATGCTACCATACATTTCGGCAAACTTATAAAACGATACGCTTTAAAGAATTCAAGGTAAAACAGAAACAACAAAAATAGGCTATAAACGCTATTAGCTCGTTTAGCGTCTATTATAATGACACCTCTGGCAAATCATTGGCTGTAGCCTAATCATATCAAACATAGCTAGCACACGACACAAAATAACACAATATACATATAAACTGTTGTGCAGTAATAACAGAATATAAGCTTAACTTCGTTTAACGTTAAGTGGTGCTTAAACACAAAACAGGAAACTTGTGAATATTCATGTTAACTACGCCCAGTGTCACCGAAAATCTCAGGCTGTGTCCGAAATTGTCAAGGCTACTCTCTTGATCAGGTACTTATTTTGAATAAGTAGCCTAATTATTTCATAACCGCTAAAAAGTATGTTCTATATGAATGTGTAGAATTAATGTAATCTGGATGTAGCTACTACATTTGCATTGTTGTCATTATCATGTTATCTAATAGCGACAGTTGCGTCATCACTGCCATTCAAAAATCCTCTCCTGTGGCCTCATGGAATAGTAGGTGTCCATCGTATGCCTTTTACTGTCTATGATCGTATGCACACTTCAGAGTCTGGCTTAAGAAGTAGGTCATTTGGGTACTTATTTCCTTCTCTTTTATAAGTAGGCCTACTGTGTTTTCTGATATAGGCCTACCTCTTTTGTCACACAGCCTACTGTTTTTCACCTGTTACTCAGCCCCCCACCGATTATTTCAGTACAATCGCGCAAAGTCACGTGTCTTTTTTGATGTGTAGGCTATTGAGGAATTTATTCAGTAAATGTGTTTCCATCGTATTTTATGTGCATGGCTTCTTATAGGGTAAAACAATTATATGACTGAATTGAGCGAGTTTTTATGAATTTATGCTTATGGCGATTTCATCCAGTATTTTTTGTCAAAATGTGCATAAAAATAGGTGTTTGGAAACATATACCTAGTGTGATGCACCATGTGCATAAATACCAGAGAGTATATTAGTGCAATGAATGAATCTCATAGCATATGTGTTTAATGTGAGTAGGCATAATTTTCTTCATATTGTAGATGGATTAGCATATTTATGCAGAATATTTAAGGATAAACATCAGGACTAAATAACTTCATGCATTATGTGGATGGCAAATTACTGAATGTCATAAAACACAGGATAATCATCTCTACAAGACATTATGGAGCCACTGCTAAACAAAACTGTAAAACTGTCATTTTGAAACGCAGTGTTGTTTGGAATATAAAGGTAAATTGTTTGAAATATGACAGATGAATTACAGAATAAAAACATGCAAGTAAATTATACAATATATTATTACAAGATAGATTTAAAGTGAAATAACCACGCTCACGCAGTTTGTCGTTCTCAAATGAATTATCTTTTTATTCATCCACAACTTTTGATAATAAAAGTAGCAAATGTACAAATCATTTGTGTATGTCTGAATAGATCAGAGATTAAAGCAATAAACTCCATATGCATCTTTTAAGCTTATGAAACGTTTCACAATGAATCGATGAAGCCCATTTTATGCAACACAAGGAACGTTAAGAGATGTACACATTAAACTAAAGCACAAAATAAATATCTGGAATCTATACACCATTCAATACAAATGTAAAACAAGATCCATTAAAATCAAATAAATCACAAAACTCTTTTGTTGTCATAAAAGGCCATGTTTAAAAAAAAGAATCTTAGAGGATGACTTAAAATGAAGTAACGTAACAGTCTATTAAAATTCACATTATCAAACACAACCAACATAAAAGTGCCTTAAAAAAAGAAAGAAAAGAAGATAGAACCTCATCATCATTTTACTATCAAATGCTGGGATAAATATTCAAAAGCTTTGGGTGTTGGTTTGAAAATATGTGGTGTATCCAAAACCAACAATCACTTCCACCCCCCCTAAGCAAATATAGTTGGTTGGTATGGCATTGCCAAAGATCATATCAGTTTTGGATCAATCAATTAGGCCTCAGATACTCCCAAAAAATTCTGTAATTTTACATTTTAGTTAATTTATTACAGCTTAAACAATAATATAATAGTTTGTTACATTTATATAGCGCTTTTTCTGGGACCTCAAAGCGCTTTGCATGGAAGGGGGAATCTCCTCAACCACAACCAATGTGCAGCATCCACCTGAATGATGCGACGGCAGCCATATTGCACCAGTACGCCCACCACACACCAGCTTACTGGTGGAGAGGAGACAATGATGAAGCCAATCAGTATATATATATATATATATATATATACGGGGATGATTAGGAGGCCATGATGGACAGAGGCCAAGGGGCAAATTTGGCCAGGATGCCGGGGTTACACCCCTACTCTTTTTCGAAGGAAATCCTGGGATTTTTAATGACCACAGAGAGTCAGGACCTCGGTTTAACGTCTCATCCGTCTCCTCACCTCTGAGATTGAGGTCTACCACAGTATTGACTTAGTGATTCAGTTAATGTAAATACTATGAACCAGAAAAAGATGAATTGATACCGGCAAAGAAATGGTAATCACTTTAGTAAGATTGACAAGGACCGTAAGAGTCCAAAATCAAATCAGTAATTTGTGGAAAAGAAGCATAAAAGAACTCTATTGGTCTAAACGTCTCTATTGAACTTTCTTTTTATTTATGTACCTCTTTTCCAATACAAAGATAGTATCTGTATAAAAATTAATTTAAAAATATACATTTTTATTTTAAAATGTAAAACAATAATCAGCCAATTTAACCCCTGTTTATTTTATTTGGGTATGATAAGGATTTTTGATGGCCGATAAAAAAGTAGGAGACACAAAATAAATGTTGCACCTCTTCCTAATATTTCTTTTGGCATAACTCTTCTGAATGAAGTAAAAATAATTTTGTTGCACCTTTGGGGTTAAATTTTCAATAAAATTAAGGACTTGAATGTCAAAGTATAAATACAACATTGTGAACTTGCACTTGCAAAAAAAAAAAATAAGTTACATCTTTTTACAAAATCCCTCACACCCATTTAATTTTTACTAAGGCCATCCACCAGTTCCCATTTGTCTGAACAAATAGAGCATTCAACAGCAGATCAACAACAGGTAATGCCTGTTACTGCAGCCATACTCAAATTCTTCTTCTAGAAGAACAAGATATTATTTTTGCGCAGCAATCAAAATTGGACATCCCAGTCGAAATAACCTGTTTTGGGATATCATAATATCAGATTACAACATTAATGACAGTGTTCTCTGAGTCTTTCCTGTGGTGGTTCTTAGGGTCATTCAGTAACATCCACATAACCAGACTGCATTTTATAGCCGATTTGTTTTGGAGCAATAACATCTTGGGAGTCTTTTGCACATTAACTATGTCATATTCCCAAAATGAAGATAAAGCAGGCTTTTTACAGCTTATGCTCTGCACAAAAGGCATTTTGGTGTTTTTTTAAAGTAGCTCTAAATACAAAGAAATGAAAGTACTCAGAAATACACCAAATTACATACAGAGTTACAGTTACAATTTACATTAATGGACCTAAATAGTCTTACTTGTACCAGGTTTAATCAAACGGCACAACGCCTTAGTGATATGGCATCTTTTTAAAATAAAATCTTTGAATCTTGTGATAAATTTCCCCCTTTTTTCACTTAAAATTAATAATTTTCACAATTTCCATTTCACATAAAACTTTGGAAATACGATTCCAGTTACACAAGTGACAAAATTAAGGCAAAATTCACCAAGGATAAAAACAGTAAATCCTACAGTTGCTTAACTTGACCAACCATAAACTATACAAAAGCTACTGTTTCAATAATGCATTTGGTCATCAACATACCACAAGGAAAAAGTTTAAATATTTGCAAGGAGGTGTGACACAGAGCCAAGGAGAAACAATAAATAACTTCTATCAGAATTATTTAAAATGTTTAGATTCACTAAAAGGCAGTTGTAAAAAAAAAAAAAAAAAAAAAAAACTGTAAATATTACAGACCCTAAATGGCTTATAAAAACAAATAGATCATATAAATGAGATGTCTTTCACACAGGTCTTAAGATAAGATCAGCACATTACATGGAAAAGTACACAAACATGAAAACACCCAGTGAACAAACCAACACAAGGCCTAAGTTAAGTAACAGCTTGATCTTAGGGGGTTCATAAAGCATTTCACGAACAGCTCCTTCATCTTCTTCAATGACTTTGGGTTCGACAACAGACATTTTCTCCTTCTGACAAATCCAGTCAAATACTTGAGGGCAGCTCTCTTCATCACGCTTGCCTTCATCCTTCCGTTTCACAAGCTTTGCTGTACCATTCCTGTACAGCTCCATTGGTGTGGATGCCTCTGTGCTGGGGGTATCTGGATCTTGGTCACAAGGCGAGGGCATAAGGAGTTTCATGTCAGTCCCATCAAGACATCTCTCCTTCTGGACATCCTCAGGCACATCCTTCTTGAGAACACCATTGCCATTAGTGAGTTTGTACATCTCTTCTCGTTCAGTCACAGGAAGCCGTTTAAGTTCTCTCAAGCCCCAGATTGTGGTACGCTTGATCTTCTCCACTTCTGGCGGTGACGTGCACAGACTGACACCCACAGCCACCAGCCCGGAAATCCAAAACAGCCCGGCAGCACTGTACATGTAGTGGACACGGGTAATGAAAGCTGGACGCTCATCAGGCTGGTCACATCTTGGCTCACGATATACAAAGCCAAGGAAGAGGCGGGTGGTGCCTAGCACAAACCCAGTCATACCGCCCCAAAATGCGCCGGTCTCATTGCAACGTTTCCAGAAGACTCCGAGTAAAAAGAGGGCAGCAATGGGAGGTGTGAGGTATCCTGCAATTTCCTGTATGTACAGGTACATCTGGCCACCTTGCATCTCAATAATGACAGGCACCCAAGCAATGCTGATAGTCACCATGAAGATCACAAACAACCTGCCGACCACCACAAGCTCACGGGAGGATGCACGTATACGCAGCATTTTATAAATGTCCAATGTGAAGATGGTGCTAGCGCTGTTAAAAATCGAGTCCAGGTCGCTCATGAGGGCAGCAATCATCACAGCCATCATCAACCCTCGGAGACCCACCGGCATCACGTTCATGACCAACCGAGGGTAGGCGATGTTGGAACAGCCAGCTTGACTGCCACAAACAGCCATGCAGTGCTCTGGTCCGATGCACGCCAGTTCATCTGGGAACAATATTCGTGAGATCATTCCTGGAATAACGATGATAAACATGGGAAGGACCTTAAGAATTCCTGCCATAAGTGTGGAGCCTTTAGCGTGGACAATATTCTTGGCAGCCAATACTCTCTGGACGATGACTTGGTCTGCACACCAGTACCAAATGGATGAGGGTGTCTGACCCAACAGGAAGCCCGGCCAAGGGATGTCCTCATCAAGCGGTCCTCGGAGCAGCTTAAGAGAATCTGGCTTGGGATGGATTCGACAGGAGTTTGTGTACTGGAAGCTGAAGTTGCTGTTAGCCAGGATGGCTGTGACGTTGGGGACTGCTTCCATATATTTTTCCCGCACCCCTTCCAAACCGCCTACCTTGACCAGACTAATGATGGTAAGGGTCAATGCACCGCCAATCATGAGCACAGCCTGTAGAGTGTCCGTGTAGATCACAGCAACCAATCCACCGGTCACTGTCAGGAAGGCAGTCATAGTGATAAGCAAGATGATTGACAGGTATAGATTCCAGCCAAGAGACTCCTGAATGAAAAGAGCTCCTGCGTACAAGTCCACTGAGAGTTTAGTAAAGACATACAGCAGAAGTGAGAGAGCAGCAAAGTAAATCTTTAGCCGCTTGCCTCCGTAGCGCTTGGAGAGGTACTCTGGCATGGTGTAAACTCCACAGTGGATGTAGACTGGGATGAACACCCAGCCGAGCAGCTGCAGAAGAAGGAGGGCATTGAACTCCCAGGCGCCCACTGCAAAACCACTTGCTGCACCAGAACCAGCGAGACCAATGAAATGCTCGCTGCCGATGTTGCTGACAAAGAGTGAGGCACCTATCACCACCCAATTCATATTTCGACCTCCCAGGAAGTAGCCACTGACAGTGCTATGGTTGGACTTCCACATGGCGAGCAGACCAATTACAAGCAAAAGTACAAAATAAAGTGCAACAACTGCAATATCCGCCGCCTCCATCATGGGTCCAGTTTGTATCATGTTAAAGTTACTATCACAACTCAAAATGCAATTGTCTGAAAAAAATAGGTCTATTTGAGTAAAGATTCAAGCAAATGCACATAAAATCTCTTATTCCTTTGGTTTGCTGTCTTTTTAGAAGGAAACGGAAGCATCCGCCATCTGTCAGATGAATTTCTATTTGGTTTGTGTTTGGTTTAGATTTGATTGGTAATCCAACGGTGCTCTCATGAAGCACAAGAGTTATTTTGGGGAAGATGTCTCTGGCTTCTGGTCTAGAAATGGCAAGAGTTTACATTCCTGCAAGACAGCAAACACAGAAAGAAAGAGAGAGACATGGCATGCATTAGATCAAGTGTGTAGATTATTCATTATTACTATGAGCTGACTTGACCACAAAACGTGAAAATAACATTTTGATAAAGATTTTTTGATAACATTGTTACAGTTGTTATTTGTTGAACAAATATACATTGACAATATACATACATTTATGCGCAGTTTCACGGACAAGGCATAAGCCTAGTCTCAGATGAAAATTGATGTTTGAACTGTCTTAGTGCCATTGTTTTGCCTCAAGATGCACAGAGTAGGGCAGTAATCTTTTTTTTTTTAGGCATGTTTATAGAAGCTATTTAAGTGTCCTATTTGAACTAAGCCCTACTTTTTTCTTAATCTTAGCCCTATCTGTAATACCAGGCCATTATTAACTTAGCGGTATTGGACAATATTTTATATTTAATTGCGCATGCTCATTTCACCATTTTTACATTTACAGTAGATTAACTTTGCCTCACTTAATATTTTGAAAAAACGAATAACATCATCATCTTCAGTGAAATTCAAAATTAATATTTTTCATACAGTAAATTATAATGTGGAGTTGCATTTAAAATGATTGCAATCAGTTCATAGTGTTTTTCTTATATATTTAAACAAAATAGTATTGAATTTTGGTATTAGCTAATTTATCAGTTGTCAGACATAACATGAAAATAATTATCAGCATATCACAGTCAGGATTTTAATATCAGTGTATCTCTAAAAGAAATTATTAACAGCAATAAAAAAATAAAGACACCATTTAATAAAGTATCCATTTACAAATAGGGTAATCAACAATGATAAAAAAGATAAAACAAGCAAACTATACTAACTAAACTAATCTATTTCTCCTTTCAAGCTTCATGAAAACAATTACTTTCCCCAAATTTATTTAGACCTCACTTTCAACATTTCAAAAAAATTTTAGACTGGAAGTTGTAACATCTCTGTCTCCCAGTCATCATCGCCTGACTTTAATCGTAGCAAATGTGCCACATCACTTCCCAGTTCACTGCTCTGCCACCTGAAACCTATACCAGCTTGGACTACAGGCACTGATTCCTTGTGAACCATAGGGCAGATTATTGCATTACACTACACTACACTGGATGGTTCTAACAGCCAGCTTAACATCCCATCTAACAGCAAGCTAATGGTCAGACTGCAACAGCTCAGACAACTATCCAAACAGTTTGGTTGTATTAATGTTGAGGTATAAAACGGAAATTAGAAAGAAAGATTTAAAGGTAATCAATGGTAAAGTGATGCTTATCCCAATATGCAAAAAATTAAGGAACGTCAATAAGACAACTGTCGCCTGTTGGTATTTCTAAGAAATTTCTCCTGCAACTCATTCAGTATGCATATCACATATCAGAAAAATGCAAACACTTACCCATGCAACCCTTACCAAACAAAATTGCTCTGACTGTTGCCCCTCTCACTAGCGGTCTTCATTTTTCCCAATCTCAGTTAAAGCCACACGATGAAAAAAAAAAAAAGTCCACCACTACACATTACTTTACTTTTCATAGCCCAGGCTTTTTATAAACCAGATAAATTATGCCCTACCCTGTCTAAAATTATACACATTAAGAAATTATTACAACAGTACCTTTCATCATGGCCTTATCTTTGTAACAAAGCACCACCATGGCTCTGTCACTGTATGACACGACTTGTGATGATGTTATCAGATGCACATCAGTGCTATAAATTTAGCATAACTGACAACATATCACAAATGACAAAATACTGAGTCAATACTGTAAACAGATGCCCTCTGTGCAGGACAGTTAACCTTAATTATTTCATAATTTACTGATCCTCACATAATTCCAAAATTAGTTTGACTCTCATTCTTAGGTGGAGGCCTGGCGCCAGGACACACGTTTTTGGGGGGCATTTATTTTTCTCAGGGGAACCCAGACACTGAAATGAAATCGTGGGGTCCAGTCCATGAGAGGCGGTATTAACATTAAGTGACATGGGCATCTGTCTTACTGTAGGGTACTTGCTACTCAAACAAATGACAAATACACCACCCGTAGATGTTCCTCAACTGTCGCAATGTCACAAACTGACATGTTTGAGAAAAACAAATACTGACTTTAAAACGTTTAATTGACATTTATTTAAAAAACATCACTAAAATAGGCAATTTATATAGCCGTTTGTTTCACAATTACATCAGTATAGCTGCTCAGCTCATTTGTCAGTCACTACTGTGTCACAAGACGGCAACCTGTTCCGCGACAGTGTCAGTGTTCCGCAATAATGTCAGTGACACATGTCACTATCCACTGGCACATGCCAATAATGTAAGTGACGAATGTCACTATTGACTTCTGACCTGTAGTGCTGCCTGAATAATAAACATACACTGTTTGTTCGTTGGCCAGAGGAGGACTGGCCCCCAACTGAGCCTGGGTTCTCCCAAGATTTTTTTTCTCCATTCTGTCACTGATGGAGTTTTGGTTCCTTGCCACTGTCGCCTTGGCTTTTGGCTTGCTTAGTTGGGGACATTTAAATATCCAACAATATTATTGATTTGCCTTACTTAAGGTGGATGATGATGCAATTTTCTTCTAGAAACAAACTTTGATGTATTATTTTCTTGTTATTACTGTGAAGCTGCTTTGATACAATCTGTATTGTAAAAAGCGCTATATAAATAAAGGTGACTTGACTTGACTATCCACTGGCACATGCCAAAGGAGACCGGATGTGCCAATACGCATAGTGACGTGCCATTGGCTTCTGTGCGTCAGATGCCCATGTCACTTAATGCTAAAACTGCTACTTCAGTCCATACAGCCTCAGCCATGCACAGCCTCAGGTATGCACCCCCTCTGCCACCAGGCCTGGGTAGCGCACAAAACAGATGGAAGGCAAAATGACAAGTCTTGGCAATGAAAGTGAATGGTGACCTTGACTGCCAGTCTGTAACATTGTGCCTAACATCTCTTTTGAGTTCCACATCAGAAAAAGAGTCATAAAAATTAGTGAATGACGACATCATTTTCATTTTTGGATGAACGATCCCATTAAATCTAACAACAACCAACCAGACTGGGATAATCTCTTTATGAATCCTCTGGTTGGCCAAGAAAAAAAAGAAAAGACATGGCATGGAGAGGAGGGGTGGGCAAGGAGGAAAATTTCCACTGCTAGACAATTCACCTCACACCATGCCTTCAGATGTACTCTAGTAACCAATGGCAACGACTTATTGATAAAGATATATATGTAAAAAATACATGACAGTAAACACAAAAGAGACCTACCATTTATTCAAGAATGGGTGACTAAATAAAAAAAATTAAAACAAAGACCTACAACTGCTTATTGACATGTCCTGTTTGGGAAAATGTGATTCATTATGCGTGGAATTTTACGATGTTGATTAAACACCAACTACAACTCAAACACACTACAATTCAAACACACTACGACTGCAAAATTTCTGTAAAGAAGCGTTCGCCGAACAGGACGTAACGACAGAACGATATTATAAAAAAATATATATTTTTTATAATATATAAACAACAGTCAGACCAACAGTAAACAACAGTCAGAACAGTTGGAGTGCTGGTTCTTTGCTGAAGATTACAATCAACATTTTCGACAAACATTTTTTTTTTACTAACCCTCCAAACCTATATGACGTTCTTCCGAAAAATCCCAGTCACATTCATTTTAATAGAATCTAAATAATAAAAGTAAATGGGGACCGAGCTGTCACGCCTCCTTGCTCAATTTTAAATGAACTATCCCTTTAATTCAAGACGTACATGCTGCGTCATGTAGTTTGGAAAACAGTACCTTAGAAGATTTAATATTTATCGCGCAGATATTGACTACTAAATGACTGAATTCTTCGAATATGAAGCATATGTCTACGCCGCTACAAATACAGTCACTATTAAGACCTAACGTTATTCTGTTCGGATCATTGATTCAATTCACTTCTCAATTCCTGTCTAATACAATGGTTACACTTGAGATACAACTTACCATTTTTAGGATAGGCTATATCTGGAAATAAAGAATTGATTAGCGCGTGTTCCTAGAACGAATGAACTGCTCCAAGCGAGGATCCTCTGCATCAGTGTCTGACAGCTTCAACGCAGAGGGGCGCAGGATATGTTCGCTCTCACAAAAGGTCTTTAAAAGTTCAGGAATGGTAGATTTCAGTCCTTTGGAATGAATGGTGCTCCAAACGCGCCTTTTATAAACGTCCATCTACTCCTTTTTCTTCCGCTGTACACACCCTTTCACATTTGGTTTGTATGAGTAACGTGACGTGGCCAAGGCGGTACTTGCATATTAGTCCCGCCTACTATAAATAACGAGAGCTATTGTTTTATGACTTTTCACCTCTTGTAATCCCTGACTTAATACTGGAAACTGCCAGAAATGCCCCTTCTTTAGCCACGATCAAATCGGCTTCAGGACTAAACGAGAAAGGGCTCATTAACTCTAAGCCTCAGTCAAAAGAACAATCTGGAAGTGCACCATAAGATTCCTGAGCTCAGTGGGGTTTACAATGCTCATTAAGAATGTTCTTTACAAAGTTTGTTTTTTCTTTAGTTTTTTATTGCATGGTTTCTTTTCATCCAACACAGCAATCGATTTTACAGCCTCTTAGCTAAAGTAAATTAATTAGCGAAGCTATAAGTAAATAGAATTCTAGTCTAACAGATCCACACAGGGTCTAGCCCCACAGGCGCACCTGAAGTGTCCACCTACAATTTGAAGCTGAATAAAACACATACATAAATAAAAATACTCACCGATTATGTACGTCCATCTTTATCAATATCTGTGAGTGATCTGGGTAATTTAGTGACATGATGTCATATGCAGCTGATATGGTCATGAGGAGCTGTACCGGCATATCTTCACACAAAATAAACAGATGAAAAAGTGCAGTGAAATGAAATTGCAAACAGGTTGCTATTCGAAATCAGATGAGATTATATTAACATTAATGAACAAGGGCAGTCCATGTTTTCCTTAATACCATTAGCCTATATCAGGTTTGGTAAACCTACATTTTATTTAATTTTTATTAAGATAAATTTGGAGATTTCTAACCAAAGTAGCCTTTATCTTACATTTCATATAGCTCAAGGCTTTAACTGAAGACGTTTACACATGTTGTAGATTTATATAAGGTATATTGTCCCAAAGAAAAGAAAAATCGTTGTATAAATATTTAAAGCTGTTTTCAAAGCGGTTTATTTGTTAACTATCCCGTGATCTTTCCGAGTAATTTTCCACTGACACGATTAACTACATTTCCCACAATGCAGAGGCGCAGCTCTTTCGTATTTCTTCCGGGACTTGCACGCATGCGTAGTGCTTATGACCTACACAGTACCAGGAGAAAATGGCTGCGCTTGGACTGGGGCTGCAGGTATGACATTCTAAAAACCTTGTCAGTTGTATGAAAAACCACCAGCTGTTTTGCCTTGTGTAGTTAAATCTATGTGATCTTTTGAAACTGTAAATATTTGACAGGGTTAAGCCAAGATAATTTGTTGATAACTGAACAAGGCCTTGACAGGCAGTGTCTAATCCGCAACATGTAAATTAACGTTTCAGTGATTGAAACCCTGTGCTCTTGTGAGATCTTAATAATCCGTTATCAAGTTAATAATGTTCATTAGCGTCTCGCATCTTGACTTGTATTAATTGAATTAATTAATTTAAGAGTTGTGCAAACTAGGCCCTAACGAGTTTCTGCTCCTCACATGCTGAAGCATATAACGTTAATGCTGAAAATGTGACTGGACATACGTTTAAAGCCTATAGAAGTTAAGTTATCATATGATTTAGTTTAGTAGGTTTTGAGATTCAATAAATGACAATACTGAAATGAAGAGCATATGTTTGACCAGGTCCTGTCATTGAAAGTCTGTTATATTTGTCAAATCTGCATGCAAGTTATTCTGTTTCTCTACAGGTGCGTCAGTTTAGCACCTCTGTGATCCGACCAGTAGCTAAACTTATCAAGGTAAAAAAGTTATTTCATACCAGGGCAAAAGAACAAATACAGAATTTTTGCCATACCTATAAAAGTTACAATGGTAACCACAGTTTCACCTAAACTACGTATTCGCTATCAGTGTCAAAAATAAATAAAAGAACAAATATTCTAAAAGTGTCTTACACAGTATACGTGTTGTGTAGTATATTTTTTTTTAGTACTTATATTGGTAGTAATTATGGTGTTTTGGTGAAATAGTGGTGTTGTAATTTGTTATTTAGCTGTTAATTTAACTCCATGGTTTAATACTAATGGATTTACTGTATATACCATGATATAGAGCCATAGTTACAGACTTTTTTGATAATTAATGTAGTGTGTTTTTTCAGCCTCCTATCCAGGTCTATGGGGTCGAGGGACGCTATGCTACTGCCCTGTTCTCTGCTGCCAGCAAGCAGAAGAACCTTGATAAGGTTGAACTGGAGCTTGGCCGTGTGGCTGTGAGTTTCCCTTTAAATCTCTCCTTGTTTCTGCTTGCTTTACATAGTGCCTCAATAAGTTCTGGATTTGTAATTTTCCCTCTTCCTAGAGCCTGATTAAGGATCCTAAGCTGTCAGAGATTGTGATGAACCCCCATATTAAGCGCAGTGTCAAACAGAAGACTTTCGTTGATTTCTTGATCAAGGCAAAACTCTCCCCCATCACCATTAACTTCATCAGTGAGTTTTCTGATCAGCCATTTCATTTATTCACTGAAAATTACTGTTATTTTAATCACATTGTAGAAGTCTGGAAGGGAGTGTCCTATACAGTAAAAAAAGACATGCACATTGAAATTAATATTTGTTGCATTTATAAAATCATGAACAAAGTGTATTATATATTTTTTATATTTTTCAATTATTTTGATTTACAGATGTCCTGGCAGAAAATGGCCGCTTGACCTTGACCCCTGATGTCATCACAGCCTTTGGCAAAATGATGAGTGCCCACAGAGGAGAGGTCACATGCTCAGTCACCACTGCTCAGGTAAGCAGTGCATTAATGTATGGTTGTTTGCTTGCCTTGTACATATTACTTTTATTTTATTTTTTTATTTATTTTTTACACCTTAATATTACTTCTAAATTAAATGTTTTGTGTCAAATGTTTTTCTGCATAACAAGTGTTTCATTAATTTTAAATAAAATATTTATTGTAGTCTTTGTGTGATTTTATGCTGAATGTCTGAACAGCCTCTGGACGAAGCTAATATTGCAGAGCTGAAGGTGGCACTGAATGGTTTCCTCGCAAAGGGAGAAACTATTAAGCTTGAGACCAAGGTAGGAGGGCTTGTTCCAGAGGGTGGGCTTCGTTTAATTTTGAAGTGCTAATTTTAAAATTAAGATGACTAGGTTTTTAAAGAGGGTATTCGGGTCAGAATAATGTTTTGTTTTTTCTAAAGTTTAAAAGGAAAAAGGGTGTGAAACTTTGCCAAACATTGAATGTCTTGTTTTGTCTTGTCATCTGCTCGTATGTTTTTTCATCTGCTCATCCTTGTGAAAAAGAACACGTGCAATAAATTGCTTCTATCAAAGTGATTTATTATATTTATTAAAATACATAAGTTTAATGTGTGTTTCTCTTCCTCCTCCCCTCAGTCTGATCCCTCTATTCTTGGGGGCATGATCGTGAGCATTGGTGATAAGTATGTGGACATGTCTACAAAGACAAAGATCCAGAAGCTCACCAAGCTGATCAGGGAGACCTAAGTCCTGTGGACTGTGCAGACCTACTCTAAGATTCAGGAGTTCAAGAAAGAGCGACCTCTCTGTTATTGTGTAGTTGAATGATCTTGTCCAGTTGTGTTCCAAATAAATATGTAACATTTAAGCTGTGTGGTATATTTATTTTTTTCCCCTGAGGGATTTAGTATGATATTAAATATAAAATTATATTTACAGTGTGTATTTAGTGAAAATGCAACTTGGAATTGCTAATCTTTTAAATCTTATTGCATTTGCGTTTGACGAAAACGCTACCACAATACCTAAACTAAAGTGTGTGTGTGGCTGCTAATGCAATAAATTGTCATTTTTGCTCTAAATGAGTAGGGGGAAACATTGTTGAAGAGGGTACAAGTTTAAAAAAAAATTTTTTTTAAATTCTTAGTTTTTCTCAAATGCTGTCTTTGGAAATTTTTAATCATTAAAGAGTCCTGTAAAATAAAAAATCATAATTTACATAAAAATATTTAGCAGTCGAACCATTTCCATTCAGCATATCACAATGATTTCTGAAGGATTGTGACACTGCAAATTGGAGTACTGACTAATAAAATGCACAAAAAGAAATGAATTATTCTGCCTTCATCTGTTAAACATAGAGCCTGTTAAAACTTGTGCAGTTTCAGCCTGATGTGTACTATGTTTTATAAAGCAGATTTTAAAATAATTATTGGCTTAAAGCCTATTCACTCAGAGCAATTTTAAGCTGGGTTTTCAAATATTGAATTATTTCACTTATTACAAAGTTTATAGGTGTCTTTTGAAATGGATCTTTATCTAAAATGTATATTGTATCTTTAATATTCACTATACTTTGAATTACATGTTCATGAAGGTAAGACTCCTGACTTAAATTGCTTTCACTGTCATACTCAGCATTATCTGATGGTCAAACTGTTGTGTTCATAACACAAGAGGGCACTAGCAACGCACAATTTGTACATGGAATTTTGTCAGTACACAAACGGTTCACATTAGGGGTAAAGATTGTTTTTGTTTTCAATCTCCGTCATGTGCTTCACTACAGCCACACGTGACAGAATACCGTTCCAAACTTGAATGAACACAAAAAGATATGAAGATATAAAGAATGTTGGCAATCAAACAGTTGACGGTAGCCATAGAAAAAACTATGGAAGTCAATGGCTCCGTCACGTCAACATTCTTTAAAATATCTTTTGTGTTTCTCAACAGTCATACATGTTTGGAACAATATGAGGGTGAGTAAATGATGACAACATTTTCATTTTGGGGTGAATTATCCCTTTAACTATTTTTTTTTAATCTAGTGTTTTGCACGTTTCTGTGATGGGTAGGTTTAGGGGTAAGGGTTGGGTTAGGTTAAAATATCATTAACCTGATATAAAATCAATGGAAGTCTATGCAATACTGGGATTATGATGAACATGAGGCAGAACAATGGATGGGATGCTCCAAAAAAGAGAAAGTAATAGCGAATCATACTACACTATGATGATACTAAACTATACTATACTGAAAATGACAGGACGTATAATAGCAGGCTGATTCAAACAAGGTAGACTACAAGTTACAAAAGGTCATCTACAAAAAGTATCTGTCTGACAGTCTCTCTCCATCCATGTTTTCAGATGATGGTCATTGCTGCTCTACATCTCACATTAAAAGCTATTTATGGTGTAACGATACCTAGGTAAACTAAGCGCTGTTATCACTAAATGCACTGATGGTCAGCCGCTGTAAAATGTGACAACTTGGTGCGAGAAATGTAAACAGACGACATCCTGGAAGATACCAAAGAATAGGGGTAAAGCTTACAAAGAATATAGCTGTCTAATAAATACCGTGTTTTTGAGCAACACTAAAACGGATACCAAGATCAATACTACATCTAATAACTAGTATGTATTGATATAAACACAAAATATAACAAGAGTGCAATAAAAGCTTAAAATAATATATTGCAAAAACCCCTCGTGTCATCGCCACATGGTTTGCCCCCCTCCGCCCATCAGGAAGTGTACGCAAATGAACTGTTTGTTTGGTGGAAATCAGCTGAGCGATCCAATTCAAGGCTAGCTGATTGAAGCTTTGAATATTAGTGTACCGTGCCTGTGCTCTTTTACATTCGCTTTTTACTGTTTTCAAACTAAACTGTCGATTTATCGTTATTTGGCACGAGACCCTGTGATCTGTCGACCATCCTATTTTGCTGCAGTGGGTGAGTCATTCAGTTCTTACGATAGCAACATGTCTTAATGGATGTAATAAAATATAATAGTGAGTTTATTGTAAACCATCACTAATAGTACCTCTGTAATCATGACTTTAGTTCAAACAGAAGATAGCTTTCATATGTCTAATGCTGGTTGCCCTAAAAGTAGGCGAGACAAATATAGTTAAAACATATTATTTATTCATTCATTCATTCATTCATTCATTTTATTATTTATTATTTTTATTAAAATGCATTGAACCATCCAGCATAATGGCACGTGTTTTACTTTGTAAAATGTGGATTGTGGATGGACAGTAATTAACGTTCAAACCATGAGGTTATACTCTTTAGGATGAAAATGCACAGAATGGATATGATGTTCTGTGTGCCAGAAAGTCAATGGATGTAACAGCAAGGACAGATTTGAGTTACATAACATGGTCTCTGTTTGTTGTGTTGCTTGTGCCTCATAGCTGCTTGAATGAATCTGTTGCTCAAACATTGTGAAAGGGGTATATCAGAGATCCAGCTTCCATACCCGCTGATATGAAGGTCTATGTATTTATCACATACACACATATATCCATTTGCAGTACATTTCTCCGGCACCCAGTGCACTGTTTTCTCTGGTATGCTGCTAAGAGAAGCACTATTAATGGCCAGATCAATAGACCAATATTATTATGTGCAACCTTGTAGATTATGGCCTAGGGAGAGCTGCCTTTGTATTTGTAGAGTGGCTGACAAATCAATCCTTTAGAAAATGGAGATTGTCCACAATATGTGGTGCATAAACCGAGTACTGTAATCTGGAAATGAAAATTATAGATGACATTTACACTACAATCAAAACGTCTGGGGCATAATATTTTATTTATTAACCTTTTAAAAGGAAATTATTACTTTTATCCAGCAAGGAGGCATTAAAATGATCAAATGACAATACATATATTTATGATGTTACAAGAGATTTCTATTTCAAATAAATATTGTTCTTTTGAACTTTCTATTAATAACACTATTCATCAAAGAATCCTAAAAAAATATATGATGGTTTCCACAAAAATGTTGAGTGGCACAACTGTTTGCAACATTTAAGAAATAAGAAATTATACTTGAGCACCAATTCATTTTAGAATGATTTCTGAAGGATCATGTAAAGACTGCAGTAACTATGCTCAATATTAACCTTTGCCATTACAGGAAAAAAATACATTTTAAAATATATTAAAATAGAAAGCGGTTATGTTAAATTATAATCATATTTTACAATACTGCCATTTTCTGTATTTTTGAACCAAACAAATGCAGCCTTGGTCAGCATCAGACACTTATTATTATTATTTTTTTAAATTCATACCTACCCCAAACTTTTAAACAGTAGTGTACATGCACAGGAATATCCTGATTTTATTTGAGAATTTAGAACCACAAAACATTAACCTGGTTTCTGTAAGCCAATGTTACAGCCAATGTTCCATTTTCTAAAAAATCGGAATAAGATAACTGTCATAATATGTTTTAATCAGTTATATGTAAACACCTTATGTACACTATGTGAACAGAACACCCTATAAGCACTAAACATTCAAATCTGCTCATTTTCAATCAAAGGTAATTCTAGTTTATTTTATATAATTTTAAAAGCTTTATGTTGCTTCCTTGGGACTTTTTTTGAATGAGCTGCTGTTGTAATGACTGTGAGCTGCTGATGATATTAAGAACATAAGCTAGGATAATTGTGTGAGTGTTTGTGTTTGCTATGCTGGCTTTATGCCTCCCCCTGCCAGACACTGAATCTATTTAATGTGTGAATAAAAGTGTACACTATAAAAAAATATTTGTAATTTTTATAGGAAAAATTTTAATTGGTTAACTGTAAGTTACCTTAACCACATACGGTGAAAAACTGTAAATGTTAACATCATATTATATGTAATTTTCTTGTATCATACTGTAAAAGTTATGGTTTTTGCTAGTAAAAACTATGAATTACCATATAATTGATGGAAGAACAGTAAAAGAATATTCCCAGAATTCCCTGCATTACACATAACATATGATTACATTTTTATACATAATTTTGTTTCCTTTTATTTTTGTTATCAGTAATGCATATTAGTGTTTTTGGTGTTCAATTTTTTGTTGTTTAGTTAATGTTTATTGCATTATATTAGTGTCATGTGTGTTACCCTGATGGTGTTTTGTCTTTGTATGACCCTGGCCTGTTCACCATCTATGAATGACTTTTGACCATGTTTTATTATCAGGTCACTTACGATGAATTCTGATTCATCATGTGGCTTTCTATTGCACCACCTGTATTATTGTGGTGGTTATTGGGACATTTTAAGGTAAAAAGGCAGATTTTGGTTGTTAAAGTAGGTATATTACAGGAATGAAAATTAGTACTTAATATTCAGAAACATATCAACTAGTTGGACTGGAGTTGTTTTGTATATTTCTGGGTGGTGGTAAAACTAAGAACGGAAAGGAGAACAGGTAGAGTGCTTGGAGTAGTTGTTTAAGTAGATCATCAGATTGTTTGGCTGGGTTTGTGTTCAACAGGCACGTGTTTTGTGGCTTGCTTCTGTCTCTTAAATCCTCTGTAAATCTCTAGATGCCCATTTGGTGCTCATAGCATCAGATTGAACAGATGTAAGTCTCACTGTGTGTCTGTGTGCATGTGCGTGTTATCAGGGCTTTTATCACCGGAGAGCTAACAGATGTCACCATATCTAAGCAGAGACCAGTATCTGTCTTCTACTTGTCTGTTGTTTTTTGGTGCTAAGCCTATATATTTGTAATGTCTGTTTATAAGCTGGCCCACACAGAATATACAGACATTTTTGCCTATTTTGACAGTATGTCATTTGACATAATTGGATATGTTGTTGTTATGAGTTGTTGCTCTGCAATTAATCCATCCATTTCCACCAGTTTGGCCCATTCAGGCCGCTTTGCAGGTTTGTGAATATGATTGCATTAACAGTGTAATCAGCGAATCGTATAGTGCTATGGCGGCACTGATTCCTCTCAAGTGACTTTTCGCCTGTATTTTGTTGTTCCCCCCTGCATTCCTGGCAAGTATTAGAACAATGAGCTCAAGGCAGGAAAAAGAGACACTGTGTCCGTCTGTAATCCTTTGATGTCTCTGTTGGACACTTGGACGGTATTAAAATGATTTTTTTATCCTTTTTTTATGAAAGTTTTAAGAACTTGAGTAGCCTACTGGAAATGAAATAATATGCCATTTACACTATCATATAAAGTTTGGGGTCAGTAAGTAAAAAAAAAAGGTTTATTCAACAAGGATGCATTAAACTGAACAAAGGTGACAGTACAGACTTGTACATTGAAAATAAAAAATCATTTTTCATATAAATAGTGTTCTTCCTCTGATCTTCCTCTTTTTTGTTGAAGGAATGTAAACTGCGATGGCCTGCTACATTATAGGTGGTGGGTGGGGTTGCTAACACTCCTTACTCTCAATCCCAGTCTTTGTGATTATTCTGGTAACTAAAATATGACTTGGTATGACTTGTACTGTATGGGATGTAAAAGGGATAGCACACATCTCCTTAATAAACCACTCATGATTTGAGGTCATTGTATGCTACAAAAAGTTTAATACTTGGGGTTAGAGAGGTTTGTTCAAATCCCTAACCCTAAGCATGATCTACTTGCCTTAACTTGCACCTCTATTTACCAGCTATTTGTCTTTTGTACATTTCTCGATCAGAAATCGATTGTCATTAGCAGGATTTCACCTCACTTCATGATGCATTTTTTTCTTTGTGTATTCATGAGTTGTAATACAGGATTTCTCTTTTTTGTCTCATAGACAGATACTGAGCATGCTGGGACATGACTGAGGCATGATGGATCCTGAGGAAGCCGAGCTTCAGAATGACTACCGTTACCGTAGTTACGGAGCTGTCATTGAGAAGGCGCTGCGGAACTTTGAATCATCTAGTGAATGGGCTGATCTCATCTCCTCACTAGGAAAACTCAACAAGGTACTTAAAGCCTGGCGAAAACAAATCCATATACTTAGATATTCAGGTTATCATTTGCTTTGAAAAACTATTTAAAACTTATTTCAGGTCTTTACTGATTTATGTTTTTAAAAGAGAATTTTGAAGATATCCTGCTTTCTTTGTCAAATTTGTCTCATAAAACTTGCCTAGGTCAAAGACACTGGCGAAAAAAACACCACAGAGACAGTTATTACATGTTTCAGGGAGATATACTTATAATTGTGTCTGCACATTAAACTGGGAGAGAAGTATTTTAAAATAAAAAAAACTTTACCTCCCTCTGCAAGTAGACGATGAAGTTTGCTTGGTTCAGTTTAAGATCGGTTTTCAGTTAGTTTTTTAGGGAAGTGAGAGACTTCCCTTTATGATCTTCAGTCCTATTGAATGAAGGCATTGGTTAAAATATTACTGCTTGACCTCAAACATTATGTTCAAAGTGCAGCTGATTTGAATAAGCTGAACAGGACTTGTGTACACTGTCCTTAAGATTAGACAAATAGTCTTCGCCTCAACCTTCCTCTGCACTTTTTTTTTAAAAACATTTCCCTGTTAATGTGCAGATGTAAAAAAAAAAACGGTTGTCTTATTTAAATTTCTTTCTTTCTCTCAATATCACTTTATATGGCATGTGATTTTTCTTGTTTGCTCAATGGGACTTTCTGGATATTATGCGAGTTACAAGACAACCTGTGTGAATATAAAAGGATTTCGTGTATTTGTTTTAGATATTTGACATTTAACATGACGCTATTATCTATAATCTCCTTTTTTACACACTTGAGGTATATTCACTTCATATAATGAGTGACATTTTTGACGGCATGTCTTGTAAAATATATTTCAGCTGCTGTGCAATAACAAACTAAACCCTCTGTTTCAGTTCCTCCTCTGAGCTATTGTTGATAGTTTGTTTGAAACCTGTTCAGCAAATGTGGTTGCTGAGTGAGATACGTGTTGAAGGGTGTTATAGTATGTTCATGTGTATGTACCATAATTTTTGATGTTTATATATACACTACTGTTCAAAAATTTGGGGCCTGTAAGATTTTTAGATAACTTTTTTATAGATAGTTATAAGTTTTAGATAACACTCACCAAGGATGCATCTTCTTGATAAAATAAATAAAAGCAGTAATACTGTGAAATATTATTAAAATGTTAACCATTACAATAGCTATTTATGATTTTCTATTTTAATATATTTTCAAATTAAATTTATCCCTGTGATGGAAAGCTGAATTTTCAGCATTTTTACGCCAATCTTCAATGTCACATGGTCCTTCAGAAAGCATTATAATTTAATATGATGATTTACTGCTCAAGAAACTAACATTTATTATTATTATCAATGTGGTTCTTTATATCTTTATATGCAGACATCTATATATATATATACATATACATTTATATAGATAAATGCTCTCCTCTCCCGCTCATTGTGTTTCTCAGGCTCTCCAGAGTAATCTGAAGTACTCTCTGTTACCACGCCGGTTGATCATCGGGAAGCGTCTGGCTCAGTGTTTGCATCCTGCCCTGCCCAGTGGCGTCCATCTCAAAGCACTTGAGACCTATGAGGTCATTTTCAAAATCATCGGCACAAAATGGCTAGCAAAGGATCTCTTCATATACAGGTTGGTGTCATTGACAAATACTGAGTGAATCTCTCATAGAAATGTCCAGGTCATTGATCAAATCACTTGTGCGTGTGTACACTTCAGCTCAGGGCTCTTCCCATTGCTGGGTCACGCAGCGATGTCAGTGAAGCCGGTTCTGTTGACGCTGTACGAGCGGTACTTCCTGCCCCTTCAGAAGGCACTGTTACCCAGCCTGCAAGCTTTTATCATGGGCCTGCTGCCTGGACTGGAGGAGGGCGCTGAAGTCTATGACAGGTACAACTTAACACCAATCATCAATAAATGATTCACAAGTTGACACTTCAGAGATTTGACCCTAAACTTTCCACAACATACTCACTATGGTACCAGGAACTCCTTTGGCACTTTCTCTACAACTGTGTCTCAATTAATACGTAACCAATTTAACCTTAAGTAAGATTACCTTGATTATATTGGAGAAAAACTATGTTTAGACGAAAGCTAAAACTTATCAGAGAATATGGCAGATTTCATTTTTCCTACACCAAAAATCACTTTTGGCCACTACTGTATTTCCTGATAAGGATTTGATTTCAATGTTACAAAACCCACTTATTCTTTCTTCCTATCTAAGGACGGATGCGTTGCTTGTGAAGTTGTCGGTGTTGGTGGGTCAGTCTGTGTTTTATGGAGCACTGTGGGGTTCAGTGCTTATATGTCCTCTCGTACGGCTCCCAGCCTCACTCTTCATCGTTGCACACTTTGACCACTCAGTCACTGCTCGAGAACAGAAGCATATGCTTGGAACAGACCACAGACTGGTGGTAAGTGTGTGTATGTGTTTGGAGATAATTCTATAACATACAATTTTTATTTTGTACATCTAAACTAAAAAGATTATATGTTTGAAAATATATACAAAAATGGACCTGTGTCACGGTAGACAGTGTACACATTAATTTGACATAAATGAAAACAAGACTGTAATGGAAAACGTATATCTGTTCAACAGAATTTGGAAAATTGAAAACATTGAAAATACATTGTATATTTAAATTTTTTATTTATTCCTGTGATGCAAAGCTATATTTTCAGCATCATTACTCCAGTCTTCAATGTCACATGATCTTTCAGAAATAATTCTAATAGGCTGATTTGGTGCTCAAGAAAACATTTATTATTATAATCAACTTTGAAAACCGTTGTGCTGCTTAATTATTTGGAGAAAACATTACACATTTATTAGGATTCTTTGATGAATTACAATAAAAAAAGTTCAGCTTTTATTTGAAATAGAAATATTTTCTACCATTGTTAATATCATTACTGTCACTTTTGATCAATTTAAAGCAGCCTTGCTTATTATTATTTTTATTTTTTAAGTTTACTGACCCCAGACTTTTGAACAGATCTTTTGTAGGGGTTGTGAAAGTTAGACATGACCTAGAACCGGTGTGCCATATTGAACAGCCTGTACTTTTGTTCCTCGCAGCCAGACATTTGTGTCAAATTACACAGGGTGTCTGTCTACTCTGACTAAGCTCTGTTGTTTTGAAAGAATTGTGTAATTGATATGGACACCTCGCCATCTCTCCTCTCCAGGTGAAGGCTGTTTGTCTCGCTTTACAAGACTCTAATGTTTTGGTCCAGAGAAACATGCTGGAAATCCTTCTCTACTTCTTCCCCTTCACAACATTCCAGGTTAACCCCTTTTACTTTCTTCATGTCTTCACTCCCAACTACATTTGACATGTCCAAGACCATGTGTAAGACATTTTTTTAAACGATCTATAGGATCCTGAGGAATGTGCCATCCCACTAAATCCAGATGAGATGATCTGTGTGGTGTCTGCTGCCTCACTCACTCTGCTCAGGAGAGATATGTCTCTAAATCGACGCCTCTATGCATGGATGCTCGGTACTGTACACAAATTGTCAGACAACAGAATAGCACAGAAATACTCCAGTACTGTTTCATAAAATAAATGCCATTTATCTATTAGAGAATAGTGATCCCATGGAAGACAAATGGAATGTTTATTAAAGAAAGATATTTTCCTTATCTATTGTTAAAGTAAAACGTACAGGTTTGAAAGAACATGGTTGAGTATATTTCTATATGTGTGTATTGTCAGGCTTAGACATCAAAGGAGGAATGGTGGCTGCAGATTCCAGTCGCTTTAACACTGTGGAGGAATACACTGCGTTCTACTTCAGTACACACTCCAGAGAATTACTGGTGCAGGTATAGAAGATAACACACTCACTCAAACTGTACAAAATGCTGGGCATGTATAGTTAAAATCAACTCATATTTGATATTTTCTTCATAGGCTCTGGTAAATATTCTAAAGCAGAAAGATATAGAGGCCAACCCAAACAATCTAATAGAGTATCTCAGACCGTTTCGCATCATCATTAGCCTGTTGGACAAATCTGAGATAGGTAAAGACACCCACATGGTTGAAGTTGTAAGTTGTAAAATGCTTTACTTTGGCCCTGTTTGACATTATTACTCATGTCTCCGCATTCTCTCATTTACAGGGCCATTGGTGTTGTCTGATGTGCTGCTGGAGGTGGTCAGAGCTTTTTACAGCTACTGTAAAGTGATGCTGGGAGAGGATAATCTCAACACCAGCCTTAGTGGCAGCCAACTCAACAGGTCAGAGAAAAGAATTCAGTGCTCATATTTTCACAGTGGACAAGTTTTCCTGTAGCTTAGCTGGTAGAGAATAATACCTGCAATACCGACATCATGATTTTGATTCCTAGAGAACACAAATAATGTCAGGGTCCCGATATAACAGTCAGCAAGGGCCAAACATGAGTAAAACCTGGCTAAACGAATGAGGGATAATGTACAGTCAGTCGGTCATTATCCCAAATTAACCCAGCATGATGGTCAATTTTGCATCATCCTAAAGGGGTCTTTTTTGCAATAGTGACTGACTGTACATTATCCCACTGATTACATGCATTTTTACCAAATAAATGGGCATGAAATCGATTTCAGCTTAAATTATTTATGTAAGGGCTATGAGAAAGATAATACTATCACAATATCCAAAACTGGTTGTCAGGGTCAACAGTCGAATATCCAGTTGAGTATAGAGGTCCATTATAGACATTTTTGACTGCAGAATTCAGCCATTGACCATTCAGAAGTGAAAACTTTTGATATATTTGAAAATATATAGTTATATTTTATATTACATTTGAATTCACTATGAGTGGATATACACTATCGTTCAAAAGTTTGGGGTCATTATTTTTCTTAAGTGAATTCTTGTATTTAGTAAGGATGCATTAAATTGATAAAAAGTGACAATACAGATTTTTAGTTTCGTTTTTTTTAGCACATTAGAATGATTTCTGAAGGATCATGTGAAACTAAAGACGGGAGTAAAGACTTAATAACAGTAATAATTTACTTAATTCTTATTTTAAATTGTATTAATATATCACATTATTTTCACAACATTTTTGATAAATGCTGTCTTGGTGAGCATAAGAGACTTCTTTCGAAAACATTAAAATATTTCACCGACCCCAAACTTTTCAAATGCTGTTTCTAATTGTTGATTATCTACTCGTGTGCAGTAAAATCAAGGAGAATAAAACCGCCTCAGAGATTATAAAGACCGTCAATATGCTAGTGAGTGCCATGAGCAGCAATTATCTCTGGCACTACATGACAAGGCATTTCCAAATCTCTCTCAGGTAAACACACACTAAGTATAATAAACTGTATTACTTGAAAATAAATAGAATTATGTCAAGCTAGTGTTATGGTTGTTTCTCAGCTCACTGAGTGATCCAGACGGGAAAGGTCCATTAAAAGACTGGAGCAGCCCTCCTTCAGTGACTGAACTTTCAACACTCATTATTTTCCTGTTGGATGTTATTCCTTTGGTATGATCTGGTGATTCATCTTTGGACAAATTATTTTGAAACTTTTGGTCAGCTGGTCTGATTTGGTCTGGCTTTCTTTTTAGGAACTCTATGCAGAGATTCAAACGCAATACCTGCCACAGATGCTAGGCAGCATGCTGCAGTCGCTGCATAGTCACATGACATCCCTCAGCCTACAGGAGCTCACACAGGCCATGAGAGCATGTTTTAAAGTGCTCAGTAAGATCCAGATGCCGGTGGCTTATATGGACATGGAGGCCGAATCGCAGACACAAGATGTGGAGCAAACACAGGTACGATGGGTCAGTTTTACTGTAACTACTGTAAAAGCGTTTGTAAAATGTTTTTGAAAAAAGTCTCTTATGCTCACCAAGGCTGCATTTATTACAGTAAAAACAGATATATTGTGAAATATTATTACAAATTTATATAACTTTTTTTCTATTTGAATATATTTAAAAAAATGTTCAGCATTCATTACTCTAGTCTTCAGTGTCACTGATCCCTCTTCTTTTTTTCTTTCAAAAACCCCCCCAGAAAAAAAAACAGAAAGATATAGAGATCATTGAGTGGTTATGGCATGAAATAGTGGGAGAATATTATAAAGGAAGAAATATTATATAATATAATATTTCTATAAATAATTACATAAGGAATATGGTCTGAAATCTTACTGACCCCCAAACATTTGAGCAGTAGTGTAAATTTTTGGGCAACTGCATTTAGTATATAACAACTGTTTTAATAATCAAACACATTAAAGCTTATATCCTAATGCCATTCATATTATGGGTTGGAAATGGGTGTGTATTAAACGGGCTCTGTTTTTTTTTTTTACAATATAGATTGTGATGACTGGCAACAACAAAGTCAAAGAAAGTGACCAGGTGAATAGTAACCATGACAGCAGCACTAGTGAGGTCTGTCTGAACGGACTGGAGACCCAGGAGACAGAGCCAGGTGAAGCTCCGTACCCTCCTTTGCGCTCTGAAGACAGTGGATTAGGCCTGAGCGCGTCTCCATCTGAACAGCACCTTCTACCAGGCTGTAATATATCAGAAGCTGCTTCTGAGGTGAACTCTGAAGCAGAGGACGTGTGGAAAAGAGGAGGAATTATAGAAAACATGTCCAAATGTGTGCAGGATATACTGGCATCTGTTATCACAAGGTAATTTACAAAATCAGTGCATACTGTGTGTGCCCAATAAGCATTTTTTCAATATGCATAGAATACCTAAATGATCTGCTATATTTGACAAAATATACATATACAATCAGAACACCTAGCAAGGAAAAATATATTCCAGAATGCAATGCACTTGTCTTGACTTTTCATTTGCCGTGTGAATGCTCCAAAAGTTTGATTTTAACATATCCAGTTTAATATAATTAACTTGCTTCCTAATCTAGCTGTCTAATAAACCTGGCCTAATCTAGTTGTCTAATAAACCTGGTCTAATAAACCCAAATATTGTTGGCTCTTTGACAAAGTGCTTTTGTTAGACTTTCGTAACTCACTTTTGATAAAAGCATCTGCTAAAATGCCAATGGAGTTATAAGATTTAATTAATTACATGACTATTTCAGGTCTAAAAATCACACTTTTCTCATATAGCTCATATAGCCAGTTTTTTCAAGTCCGTGGGAATCCTGGTTGTTCAAAGAAAAAGTTTAGTTGTTTTAGCTTATTTTAAATCATTTGAGGTCATCTTGAGGCCCTCTTGGAAGTTTGTTGAATTCTGTCTCTGCAACTAACAGCAAGCAAACTCGCTGTACATGCTTTCTTTTTCTCTCTGTCTCACTTGCATTCACTTCCTGTATCTCTCAGGCATTTGTTAGATGTCGTGGATCCAGAGAAGAAGAAGAAACAGGACGAAGCCAATCAGCTAGATCCTAATGCTTCTCCTAGAGGCAGTAAACGGTCTCCATTGAAACGGAAAGGCAGCCGAGACTTGGGTCTTATTAAAGACAGACTTGCTGAGTTCTTCAACCCGAGTAAACTGAGGATCCATGCCCTTCATGGGTCTTCTAGGGATGGAGGTAAAGACCACAGACCAGTAGAGTTGGAGTGGATGGGAAGTTTCCAGTCAAAGGGCAAAGGGGAGATATCAGAGTTGTGCCGCCTGGCCTTCACTGTGGTCTGCCAGCTTCTCCTGGAATGCACAACGTTTCCTGTGTATTTTACTGAGGAAGAGAACCAAGACCTTCACACATCTATGTTCAACAAGACAGGTGAATAAAGGAATTGTATTCCAATACTACATTAAACTATGCTGATGTAACATGTCACAGGACATGGATGTGTTCTTTTATAAACTGATTGTTTCTCTCCTCAGATATAGAGGGAAGCCTTCCTGAGTGGCTGAGGTCCTTGATGACTCTGTGTTGCCTGACGAAAGACTACCAGGTACACAAGTACTTAAAGGCGGAGATTGAAAGGGATAGTTCACCCAAAAATGAAAATTGTCTTCATTTACTCACCCTCATGTCCTGTCAAACCTGTAGGGATTTCTTTCTTCTGTGGAACACAAAAGTATATATAAAAAAAATCTTTCCAAAAAATATATCTCAGTGTTTTCTACAATAAAATGTAATGGACTTGAAAGTTGTTAGGGTCTCAAAGTTCTTCAAAATATCTACTTTTGTGTTCTGTAGAGCAAAATGTATACAGGTTTGAAAAGATATGAATGGAACACTTGACATTCCCCCATTCATTATTCATAAACAAAGACATTGAGGTTGCAATGTCAGTTAGTTGTTAATGCATGTTCTTTGTATTGTGACCTTGTTGTCTGTTATTTCCACCCTTAATTTCTTTAAACATTTTAAAATACATGTCCACGCACTCCATCTTCCAATGTTCTGAGATTGTTCGGAGGTAGCCCCGCCCCCAAACTCACACTATTGGTTGAGTCCAAATTTGACCTGTCAAACAAACAGAGCAATGTTTTGATAGCGATGCACTGTTTACACTCTTCACTCTCTTTACCTACGAATGGCTTACTTCGAGTTGGCTCTGACAATGAATTGGGATAGGACATTTTATCGTGGAAATATTTTTACTACATCTTTAATTGTTGCATTCTGAAATCTGAATCATTTGATAATAAATGTTTTTATTATTTATGTGTCTTTAGGTGCAACATGTTGCTATCTCCTCTTTGTTGGAGCTGATCAATCACTCTCAGTCTTTAGCCCTCGTCATTAAGGATAAAAACCAGCGTTATAGGAACTCTGATGCTAACCCACTGAGCGGACAGCTGCAAATGGTCACCCTGCCACCCATCTACCCAGCTGTTCTCAAAACTCTGGAGGATTCCACAGACTTTTACCTGGTAAGGCACATTATGATTAACAGGTTGCATTTCTTATAGCTTGTTCTATCGTGAATGAGAAATGTATAAAATAGAAAAGGGTAATTCTAGAGACATTACAAGGGTCAGGAGATGGACCACTATTTTTATAATTTTTTATGTATAGAAGTCCTGCAATTCAGTTTAAAGAGCCAATTTCCTCTTTGATAGTTGCATTACCTATTTTTTTTATCCTCAATTATAGACGGTGCATGCATGTTAGATGGACTAGAAAAATGTTTTTTTTTGTATGTTTTGAGCAACATTTATGATACCCAAACTTTACTGATTTGACACGTTATTAAACCTTTAATGTGACTGTTTTAATAACATATTATGAGATTTCACTGCCTATTGTCTACATAAAAAATAGCTGCCTGTGGGTATTACCAAGATGGCCGCTGAGTGATCTGACTTCCTTAAAGTGACTTGGGTTATTGTCTTAACTTCCATTCTCTTGTAGCGTGTATCTCAGGTGTTATGGGCTCAGTTAGACACAGAGCGTAGAGAGCATCACGTATCTTGCGTGGAGCTCTTCTATCGGCTTCACTGCTTGGCTCCGTCTGCATCCATCTGCGAGGGCATCATCTGCTTAGGTTTACTCAGTGGGGACAAGGTACTGGGGAAAACTTATTTAATACGTTTTACACACATTAAGCTGAAACATTTTTTAAATTGTGTGTGTATGTGTGTTCATTTTAGGTTGTGTGTCTGGAGGCACTCCACAGGTTCTCAGTTTTGTGGCACCTGACACGAGAGATCCAGACAAATCGCAGCACTTCTCTCAACCGCTCCTTTGACAGGTTTATACATCATATTCCTTATGTAATTATTTATAGAAATATTATATTATATAATATTTCTTCCTTTACAATATTCTCCCACAATTTCGTGCCATAACCACTCAATGATCTCTATATCTTTCAGGTCTTTGTTTGTGGTATTAGATAGATTGAACAATCAGGATGGTAGTGTAAGGGCCGCAGCACAGAACTGGTTGGTGCGGGCTCTTTCCCTCAGTGATGTGGTCCGTATCTTGGAGCCAGTGCTACTCTTACTGTTGGACCCGAAAACACAGAGATCACCCATTCAAAGCGTCAAACAGAATCTCTCTTTTGGTATGTAATCAAGACACACAAAAGCACTCAAACCAGATCAGTACACACAGATGTACCTGAGCTTGGGTTTGGGAGCTAAATTTTCAGGTCTTGCACTGTAGTATAAAAACTGAAATGATACTAAATTAAGTAATACTGTTTCAAATCAAATAATTAGTAATAAAAATTAAACTTAAATTGTGTTGGCAATTATTATTATTATTATTTTATCCTAAATGTATATAATTACTTTACATCTAAAATAATCAATATAGTAATTTGCACAAATAGTGTTGAAGACAGAGTTCATTCTGGTTCTTGATATATACACTGCCATTCCAAAGTTTGGGGTCAGTAAGATTTTTTTTTTAAAAGAAATTATTACTTTAACTCAGCAAGGATGCATTAAATTGGTTACAAGTGACTTTTGGAAGGACATCCTGGGATTTTTTTTATGACCACGGATAGTCAGGACCTTACATTTATAATGTAACATTATAATGGTTTACATTTATAATGTTAGTTTTATAACATTTATAATTTTACAAAAGATTTGTATTTCAAATAAATGCTTTTATTTTGAACTTTCTATTAATCAGAGCATCCTGAAAAATATTTCCATAAAAATATTAAGCAGCACAACTGTTTTTAACACTGATATTAATAAGAAATGTTTTTTGAGCAGCAAATCAGCATATTATAATGATTTCTGAGGGATCGTGTGACACTGAAGACTGGAGTAATGGCTGCTGAAAATCACAGGACTAAATTTCATTTTATATTTTTATATATGTATATATATATAATATATAAGTTAAAGTATGGAGCACCTTGTCAATTTAAATGTTTGTTTGTAGTGGAATACATTATTTTAGGGCAATGGAAATTATGATTTAAGATATATGTATTATATATCTTATGATTTAAGATATATTCTTGGTGTCTGATTCTACTGTATATGTGATTTAGGTAATGTAAAGTCACAGAGCTGGAGAGACAAATCCATCACAAAAAGTGCTGAAGACAACATGACGCCTGGATGCCAAACAGAAGAAAGCTTTGTTAGTCGCATCACCATAGTAGACCGTGAAGCACTGTGGGCGGAGTTGGAACGAGATCCAGATCTAACACCCACAGACTCCCCAAAAATGTCCCGGAGTGAGAGTGAAGAGACTGAGGGAGAGGACGAAGAAGTAGAGGAAGAAGAGGAAAGTGAACACACCGAATCTGCAGACACAAGTGGTACTCAGAACTCCACCGAAAACTCCACCTCAAGCTCCGCCCCTTACTCACAGCGACATGACGACGGTAGCATAGAGGAGGAGGGTGTGGCCATCGGCCTACAGAGGGTAGATTCAGAACGAACGCAGGTTTCAGATTCGCTCTCAAGTGATGAAGACGATGGGCAGTTGGAGGCCATGGCCAAATCCCGGATGCTGAAGCGACAGCGGGAGAAACGTGAGGCGGTGGATTCACTGTTCCGCCATGTTCTACTCTATAAGCAGCAGTATGAGAGCAGGAGAATTCTCTATGCCTTCACTATTTTAGAGACCATCCTCCGGACAAGTGCAGGGCCATTTGTGCAGGCTTTATCCAGTACTTCTCTGGACTGCAGCTCCATTGCCCATCTCAACCTTATCCAGAACCTTCTGCAGAGGCACCGTCAGGCTCAGGATGGTGACAGCTTCTATGGGCAATTGCAGATCTCAACTCCACCAAGTGGAGCTACTCCTGTCCCATCCCAGCCAGCGTCTTCTCCTCTCCGTTCACCACCTTCTCCTTCTTCTCCTCCAACCCTCCTTCTAGAGCTACTCACCTGCCTTTGCATGCGCTATCTCCGCTCTCACTATCCCTCCTATGCTAGCGTTCCCAATTGCCAACTCCAGGCCAATCGGGAGGTGCAGGTGAAAAGCGTGGAGGTACTGACTGAGTTGATGATCCAGTTGGTGAGGGTGGCCCAGCAAGCTCAAATTGGAGAGGGAACTGCTAGTCTGGAGGCTGTCCGCAACCTTCTTTGGGGCTACAAGGTGCAGCAGTACGTCCTTCTAACACTTTCCGCCTCCATGTATGTCTGCCAGAGAGCTGATCGGCCCGACCAGCACACGTTGCCTGAAGAAGACCAAGGAGAAGACGGAGGGGAGATCTCAGAAGAGAGCCTGATCAACTTTGGCCGGGATGGGACCTGGGCTGAGCACCCACTCCAGATTGCCCTACTGAAGCTTCTGAAGGTTCTTATTGTATTGGAGCACCACGTGTGTCCACCACACTCGAAGTCACAAGATCACGATCAAAGCCATTCCAACCCACAGCGACGTGCAGAACAACCCTCCTCAGCCTTGGCTCGAGAGTGGCAGACAGCTGTGATGTTTCAGCAGTCCATCAAAGCAGTGCGTTACATAGTCAGTCAGCCTATCACCGCTCAGGGCATGTTTGTGTCGGCTGCAGCCCGAGCTTTGCACCCACAGTATGGCTGCGCCATGCACCCAGCATGGGTGACTCTGCTATGTGAAGTTCTGCCTTATTTAGGACGATCACTGGCCATCATTGTATCACCCATAATTGCCCAGATCTGCAGGAACCTGGATGAACTGGTTAAACAGCACGAGCACGATGGAATCAAGGCTTCACATAAGTAAATAATGTGTGTGGTTGTTTGCGTTTGTATGAGAGTGGGTGGACATGAAGTGTCTGATAAGATTTCAATACTTACATGTTGTTGTTTTATTGCAACCATAGCTTGAATTGGCCTTATATTTTGTTTCTTTTTTTAGTGGTACCTTAAAGAGGGAGAACATAGCGCCTGACTATCCTTTGACACTACTGGAAGGTCTGACCACTATCACACACTACTGTCTTCTAGACCACAAGAAAGTAAGATATACAAACACCCATTAAAGAAAATAGTGGCATATCCTGGCATAGGTGACAGACATTTGCCAAGTGAGGCAAAATCCTCCTATGTAACTCTCATAGCTCTCAAGCTCTGTTCACACTGACTACATTTCTGAATCTGAAGTTGAAAAGTTACTGTACTTCTGTCAGGTCCATTAAGTCATGAACACATGACAATAAAAATTATTTAGGAAATTTTTATTGAATAAATTGCAAATCAAGTTGATAAATTCTGAATAAAATTTTGGCGGTATGGCTCTGTTCAGGGAGTCCTGTGCAGGGACAGCAGCAGCATTAGGGAACACTCACACAGTTTAGGACTGGGAGAGCTGAACTATTCCCCCATGAACAGAGCAGCAACGATGACAGAATAGCAAATGCCACGATATACACGACAGGGAGGAGCTGGGGAGGTGGCGGGTTGCAGAGAAGCGAGCCGCAAGGGGTTAGGAGAGAACTGAATCAGCTTAAAATAGGACGCCTTGATTTGAGCGTAGCCATTAGCAACGAGGGGAGTTGAACAGCTGATGCGCTGATGCAGCTCAGCTGGGCAGATCGGCTGAAGAGACCGTGTTGTTGGCCAATAGCGTTAGCAGCTCTTGACTACTTGGCCTGCCAGTACTGACGCTGACGCTCAATTGTTGGTTGCTAGTAGGAGTATAGAATTGTGGGTCCTTTTGCAAAAACTGTTTGCACCATAAAATTCAATCAAATACACCAGTTTTCCTGATATACATCCACATACAGTTGTAGCTACAATCAAGTCTGATCTTGCCATGGGCATTAAAAATGTCAGGATCACCACTGATCATGTAAGAATGCTTCAAATATGACACTAATGTGACTTATGTTAAAAAAAAAACGTGTGCCTGTAGACAGCTGCTGGTTGTGATGTTCCAGAACTACGAAATGCTAGCAATGCCATTCTGGAAGAGTTTCCACACATGATTAGCAGCATGGCCTTACTCTGGGGTGTGGTCAAAGGCTGTGACTCCTCCCATAGCAGCAGAGCCTCACCCACCTCTGTGTACTTTAAAGGCACAAAGGTATATCTCATACTTTAATAAACAAAAATGTTTCATATAATTTTCTTTACTTAAACATTATGCCGTCTTGTTGACTGGTTAATGGTGCGTATGTATGTTTTTGTTCTCTGTAGATCTTGAGGCAAAAAGTTCTGGAGTTCCTAATGCCATTGACTCAGCAGTTTGGGGTGCAGGTCATGGCCTCTGTGGCTGCTGTATGGAGTAGCAGGAAGAGCCGCAAAAGACGTTCCAGAAATAAGGTTAACAATAGCTATCAGAATGCAAAAATAACATTGTCATACAGTTGACTACTGGAATGATGTTTTTTAAAAAAAAAATATATTCATGCATAGATTTTACCAGATGCTAGCGATTCTCAAATGACCTTGGTGGATCTTGTGAATGCACTAAACGCACTCCATACGGACACCATACTGCAGCTCATCAGAGAGGTGGTGAAGAAACCTCATCAGATCAAAGGAGACCAGGTATTGCACTCACACACACGTTCACTTAGCTATCTAAATGGGGACCTTTTAATAGACTTTTATTATTTTTATATACAGCTAGTTATAAATACTATAACCTAACCTAACAAAAACATTCTCCATTTTTACAATTTAATTTATACAAATAAGGATGCCCCCAAAAGGATTTTTTTTTTTTTGTCAGATTTAGCTCACTTCTGGTTATAAATTTGTCCCCAAAATATGGTTAGGTGGACACACACACACACACACACACACACACACACAGAGAGATATTTATATAGAACTGTAGAATTACATCATGTATTAACGTTCACTCTCTTGCTCATTATCAGAAGACTACTTTAGTTGACATTCCAATGCTACAGTTCAGCTACGTCTACATTCAAAGGTAAAAGTTTCCATTGACATTATTCTCAAATTTAATTGTATTTTATCTTATTTGCTATCATATAATGTCTTTTACTGTAAAATGACCATAGTCCAGTGAGCTGTTGCAATCCAGTTTAAGCAAATGGTTAAAGATGTTTTTTTCTGTACATTGGAAGATTCAGCGTGTAGATGGTAATGTCCTTGGTCTTTTTTTCTTCTTTTTTTTTTGCAGTCTCACCACTCAAGCTCTTCAGGAGAACATCAATCCTCTTCTCTGTCTGCTCAGAGAATCTGCCCAGCTTAACCTCGCCCCGCCTGGACACTTCTTGCTCCTCGGGTGAATAAACTAACGTGGTCACTCTTACTTTTGCTCATAGAGATTTGAATGAACCTTAACCCTAAATATTAACCTTTGGTGCACAAATTTACCAGCCTGAAACCACCTAGCAACCACATTGTAACATACTAATAACAAAATCAGAAAACCTGATTTACTGATTTACCTTTTACTGTTGCAGCATCCTTACTGACTGTGTAAATAGACTTCCCAATATCGACAACAAGAGGGATACTAAAGAACTGCAGGTAGGACAGATACAGTGAGAGATTTTTTTGAAAAAGAATTATGTTGATATAGTAGAAATGTAAGAATATGTTTACATAGTAATTGTAACCTCAACAGGAAGTGAGCCAGCGCATACTAGAAGCGGTGGGAGCTGTGGCAGGCTCATCTCTCGAGCAGACTAGCTGGCTGAGCCGTAACCTGGAAGTGAAAGCACAGCCTCAAGTCTGTCCTCAGGGAGATGAAGATGACCATGATGGCAATGAGTTTGAGGGTAAACCTATGCAGAAATTCATATACTTACAGTATAATGCCCATTGCTGTATTGCCAACATATGAAATTAATAATTCCTAGTTGTTTTAAAATGGATTATTTTCATGTCTTTCTCTCAGAGTGTGCAGGCCAGGGTAGCACTATGGTGTCATCTTCAGTGCCATCTGTATTCAGTGTACAAGCTCTGGTTCTGCTTGCTGAGGTAAGAGACATGTGGTGATGTTGGGTGAAGAAATGCAACAGATTACCAGAGTGTTCTCATTTGAGCTCATTGTGTTTGTAGGTTCTGGCTCCTCTTTTGGACATGGTCTATCGCAGTGATGAGAAGGAGAAAGCTGTGCCTCTCATTTCCCGTCTTATGTATTATGTTTTTCCCTATCTAAAAAATCACAGGTGAGTATGCCAAAGAAGCACTTCAGTTGAACTTATACAGTAGTTGTTAATACTGCTTAGTATTTTATTCAGAAGCTTTGGTCTATTTATTGTCATATGACATTGGTGTCTGATCATTCTTTATTTATTTAAAACTAGGGGTGTGACGAGATCTTGCGATATTAAAACGTGCCAATATTTCTCGTTGATGAGAAAAGCTGTCTTGCGATATCAGCATAACGGAGTTGAGTTTTGTGGCAAAACATTTACAGTGCTTGCATTATAATGTTCTGTCTTTTAGTGCATCTGATAACTTAATTGAACTTAAGTGACATTCATTACAAGATGATTAGTTACAACACCTGCATTGTTTTGCATTTTGTGAATTTCAGTTTAATAAAATACTATTTGTCATATATTTCGTCATTGAATAATTATTAAAAATAGTGTTAAAATATCGTCTTATTGTCTCATCTGTAGGGTTGGGTACCGAACTTGGTACTTTTAATGGCACCCACCGTCCGAATTCCGTCTGTACTACGGAGTACCGATTCACATTAAGTCAAACAGTGCCAAATTTCGGTACCTGAGAATGCACTTTTTATGAATATTCAAACATCATAGACAATGCCAGACAGCGACCAAGGCAGCTCTGGCATAATGTCAATAACAATTCATAAATGACTTACAGTTTCTTTACAGTTATTGATGTAAACATGCCTTAAGTACCGAAAAAAGGTACTGTTGGGTAACGCACGGAATGTAAATGGTTAAAATGTAGACCACACCTAATCCTACTCATGAGCTAAGTGTATCATCACACCCCTATTTAAAACGTACTCACTTGTGATGTATCCATAGCTGTTTCTCAATTGATATCTCTATCTCTCAGTGCCTATAACATGCCTAGTTTCTGTGCGGGTGCTCAGTTGTTGAGCAATCTGAGTGGATATGCCTACACTAAACGAGCGTGGAAGAAAGAGGTGCTTGAACTCTTCATGGATCCAATGTTTTTCACAATGGAGTCCTCGTGTTCCTTCCAGTAAGATGGATACTTACACAACACTGTAAATTTTATTCTGGTTTAACGTAGTGGTTTTTATCGAATCATGCGCATAAAATCAAAATAGTCAAATAGTTTCCATGGCCTACACATAGACTGCTGGGCCTACTAGTTTGTTTTTGAAGCCACTAAACTCTCATATTGTGCTTTAGTTGGAGATCCATCGTAGACCATCTTCTGACTCATGAGAAAACAATGTTCAAAGACTTGATGAGTGAGTATATGTACATATTTATGCTTTAGACAGTCATTTGTTGTATGATCAGCGTGTTGATTTGTATTGTGTGGGTTCATGTTGTACCATATGCAGGCATGCAGAGCAGTTCTTTAAAGCTCTTCAACAGCGCTGAGCAAAAGCCCATGCTACTGAAACGACAGGCTTTTGCCATGTTTAGCGGAGAGAATGACCAGTACCACTTCTATTTGCCTCTCATACAAGGTATCACTGAGTCTGTGTGGAAAACAAATATAGTTTGCTTGTAATGTATCATAGAAAAAATTTCAAGCTAACACTTTCTTCATCAAATATATTCTAGAGCGTCTAACAGAGAACCTGCGTGTGGGACAGACTCCATCAGTGTCAGCTCAAATGTTCCTTATGTTCCGTGTTCTCCTGTTGAGGATCTCACCACAACATCTCACCTCTCTCTGGCCAATCATGGTCACTGAGCTGGTAAGAAATATGCCAGTGGTCCTCTCCTCACAAAAAGCATTTGTTCTTTGTGTTCAAATTCTTCATCAGTTTTTAAATGTTTTTATTTTAGTTGGGTGCAGTTTGAAAATGCATGTTGAATATTTCAGATACGCATTTTTAACCGCCTTGAGAAGACACTGCTGGATGACAAAGTTTCAAAGTGAGTCTTCCTTTATGACAAATTACTGTCTGTATATATTTTTCCCTCAATTTTCATGGAAAAAAATCTTTCTGTTTCAGGAGTAAATTGCGAGGTGGCCATGACAAGAATGGTCTACTGTGCTTCCCTCAGGCAGAGCTGGACATGTACTTGTCAGCCTGCAAGTTCCTGGACATCGCTGTGTCCTTCCCTCCAGAGAAGATGCCTCTGTTTCAAATGTGAGACTCATGTGATGTGAACTGTGTGTATGCATTTACTACTGCCATACCTGTGATAAATGACAAGAAACCGTTTAATTGAGCATTTTTATAGATGTGTTAAGAATTATTGTCAAATTTTAGTTTACTTAAACTTCTAAAGAACAGAAGCAGTGGTTGACATTCCCCAATGGTCAAATGACCAAACACTGTTCTGTTGAAATTGAAATTAATAAGAAATGTTTCTATATTAGAATGATTTCTGAAAGATCATGTGACACTGAAGTAATGGCTGCTCAAAAATGTAAGATTTGCAATTACAGCAATAAATTACACTTTAAAATACATAGAAGTAGAAAATGGCTTTTTTAAATGGTAATAAATAATTAACAATTTTTCGTGTTTTTGATCAAATAAATGCAACCTTGGTAAACATAAGACACCTCTTTCAAAAACAATAAAAAGTCTTACCGGTCTTACCAAAATTACATTATCATTTACTTGCACTCAAGTCTTTTAACTTTCAACAAAGCTAAGTCAAATAAGTCCAAAAATCACCACAAAGTTTTCCTGGTGTGCTATATTTAAATCTTATTTTAATAGATATATTATAGACACAATTCAGACTACTTTTATCAATTTTATTCCACTTTTATCCTGGCTTGGCAATATAAATTATCACCCATTTTCATAGTATGGAAAATAAAATTGGCTCAGACATTCTGAAAAAAATTTTTTGGTGTTCCACGGAAGGAAAAAACTATTTCTTAAATATTCATTTTCTTTACGCACCTAACCTTGCAAAGACCTTTTATTTAAAGTACAGGCACCTTCTATTAATATTACATGGTGAACTTCTTATTAGGTCTTTTGACCTAAGTGGACTGTCATGGCTGTCCTAACATTGGCAGCTGTAACATTGTAATAGATCATTAGGTTCTGTATTATTTCTAGGTGACCTGTCATGCCTGGCCCAACATGCTGTAAATGACTTCTGATATGCTCCACACCCTAAAATTTACTGTACATGACCTCTTAATGACTTGCCAATATTTATTTATAGGTATCGCTGGGCTTTCATTCCTGAAGTAGATGTTGACCGTTATGATGGACCAGGAAACACTCTGCTGGAAGGCGAACAAGAATGTAAACCCCATATTGTTAGGATTCTGGATGGAATAAACCGACGCTATGGGGTAAGATCTCCTTACACAATACATGCTTAAATATATCTGTGACTCAGCACCACCGAACCAGTAAAGATAATGCTTTTTCACAAGTAGACCCAATTGTCAGTCTGTAAATATTTTGGCTGTGTGTTCAGGAGCTGAATGGAACAGCGGGAGAGTCGAGCACAGATCGATTGGTGTTTCCTTTGCTCACACTGCATTCCCTCTGCTCCATCGTGGATCTCGTGCCGTTCTTCAGCACCCTCTGCTGCTCTTTTAATGGCTCCTCCGCACACCTCCCACATTATGCTGTGGACTACCCACCGCCCAGCAGTGATCAGGTCATGAAACGCCTCGAGAACATCATTGAAGGAGAGTTTCTCGATGGAATGGACAGTTAGATGATAGACTACATTCTCAAATTCTGCATTTGCTTTTGTAATTTATGTAATCGGTTTCTCTTTGAACAAAAAAGTGCAGTGAAATTTCATCGTAGCATAATAGTTTACATTTACATGCATAAAGGTCCCTGCTAATTTTCTTATGATCTTAATCAATGCACGTTAAGCTGTTGAAGGTCTCTAAAATTGTATGACCATTCTGAGTCGTACACGCTGTGAATGTATATCATCTTTGTATTTTAATTTGGCTTAATGTGGGCTTTCCGATCATTCTGTTCATTTTGTGAACATTCCATTACTTTTTTTACTAAATGAGCCAAAATAATAATTATTTGGCCATGTTTCAAGGGCCATAATGATCACAACAAACAGATAATTTATTGTCTGGTCCATGGCATTTTTCAGTTGTGTGTAGGGCTGTCAGTCATTTCTTGACTTAAAATCCCTTTGCAGTATTTTTGCTTCCTGACAAATTTCCCTTTTCCCTGTATAGCTCCCATCTATCTGTTGAAAATGATTGTCTTTTGTTACCAGTATCTATTTAAAAGACTTTGTTGCTTTCTGTATGTCTTTTATTCTGCTATATTTCCCCACTTGCTTTAAGTTAAGGATAATATGTCTTTATTCTTATGTGGATATTGAATGTCTTCTTTTACTCTGTGTAGAATGAATATTACAAAAACGGAATTGTAAAGCACATTTTTATTTCTGTACCTAAGGGAATGTTTTTGATCCATGTTTGTGTTCTTAATCATCGATTCATTGCAAGGGCCTCAAGGATGTTTTATGCTGTTGCTTTAATTTTAGAGTACACCTGATTTGGCAATTAGAGTTCGTCTCTAATATTACTGCTAGTATACTATCTTGCCCTTTGATTGAAGTGCCTAAAAATAAACGCTCTAATTATGAAACATCTTTGCTTTTTCTGTAGTTGCTATATGCAATTGTACCACAGAAACAGGCAAACGAGAAGCTTATATTTCCCATTGATAGCAGTATAAAGAGCTATTATTTAAGTGATATCAGAATTTCGCGATTTGTTCTCTTGAATGTACTTTTTTGAGGGAAAAAAATGTTAATGCTTATTAAAGTGAATTATTTTATGTGTGTGTTCTGCACATCTGAATAAAATGACTCAGAATCATAAAGTTATGTTTCCTGGTGTTTGTTTTTATCACCTAGATTAGATTTCCTTAAGTTGGTTTTATGGATAGTTCCTTTTGTCCTTAACCCTCTGATGGTCTTTGGTAATATTAGACCAAAACACAGTAGGGGTTCAGCGAAAAAATCGGCAGCTGGCAGCAGGAAGTAGCTGCCGTTGACAGCCGGAAGCCCTGCCATATTAGGATGGACCTGCCATTTCGTGGCAGCCAATCAGTATCGTTCAAAGTAGTAGCAACCAATCACATGTAACTGGAAGTCAAGCGACAGCGGCCAATGGTCAATGGTGGCGCCGGCGATAACCATAAAACATGGTAAATCATCAACTTTTTAAAACTTTCTGGCAAGTCAACTTAAAGTTTGTCTACGAACTTTACCATCTAGTTCAGCATTGTGGTCTATCATTCTGATTTCAGAACAACAAATACAAAGCCTGTTTCAACAGTTACAGCTGCTTCTTTATACAAAGACAATGTAAAACTGAACTTAAATGATAGCAAAATATGATTTTAAATAAAGGTAATTGATGAGACGAAGTTCTTTTCTTCTTCTTTTAGACAGGACTTTCATTACTTAAGTTTAAATGTTGTATATTTAATATGTATAAAGAATATATATTTAAAATATACAATATGATTACATAGGCATTTCTTTCTGTATTTATATATTTAATTATTTAACAAACATGTCCACTCATTCATAAATTATATTTATACACGTAAAAATTCATAATGTAGCAGCCTATATATTATATTGTGTTGTATTATATTATGTTATACTATAGCCTATATTATATTTCGCTGCGTCAGCCGCACCAATTACAAAAACAAAACAAAAAAAACTATAACAAATTATTTAGCCTTTGTTGCTTCAAAGAAAAAGAATGCCTTTTGAATTCACCTTATAGGACTACAATAAAACGAGGTTGATCGCGAATTAAAGCGCTCTATATCTGCTGTTCACTCGCATTCGTTTCTAGCTGGCATGAGCGCGTTTCGTCAACAGTTCAGGTTTGTGTTGCCCAGATTGTTGACAATCATACACACTGCTCAAACATTCTAAACCAGTTGAAACAACTGGATTAAACACCCCAATTGATTTTTTTTATGAAAAACCTTTAAATACATTAGTTACAATATTTATAATTTAATTAAGATGAGGCCATAATTGGACAGCGATTTATCCTGAAAGGAATTTAGCCTTTCCCTGTTCTCAATATTTAAGTTTAATAAATGTGTATATTTAATAAATATACAATATGAAGAATACATTGGGATTTCTTTCTGAATAGATTTCATTATTTAACAAACGTGTACACTCATTCATAAATGATATTTATAGCCTACATATACAAATTCATAATTTTAAGTGCAGCTTAATGTTTTTTTGTATTAGGCTATGTCTATGATCTTCGTTACTTGATTTATATTTGATCAACCCTTTTTAATATAATATAATATAATTTAATATATCAAATAATATAAAATACCTACTAATAGAAGTATTTTATTTAAAAAAGTAGGCTACTAAAATTTTATATTGATATAATAACTTATTTGCCTGGCGGCATCCACCTCGGACTTCCGGTTATTAGCGGCAGCTGACGTCAGCTGCCAGTGGCAGCTACTTCCTGCTGCCAGCTGCCGATTTTTCGCTGAACCCCCTCTCCCAAAACATTTAATGAATTGAATAAAAAACAAAATGTGGACATGATTCAAAAGGGGGAAATGGTCCTAGAAAATAGTCACACTTTTGATTTACCATACTGCATGAATTACCACCATGAATGGGTATATACGATTTGTTTGGGTACAATCCACAAAAAAAAAACATCTGCCAAGTTGATTAGTCTTAGATAATGTTTAAATACATATACAAATTAAAAAACCTAATACTAAGATAGATATTATGTCTTGAGTATTTGTTTTATTTTATATATAAATTGTGCACAATTTAGAGGTGAATATTGTCTAGAGGCACAAAACCCCCTCATAATACAAAATATTCAAGAATAAATAGTGTTGGACCAAAATATTGTACATTCAATTAATTACAGTGTGACCCCTTAGTGAGAAGAAATACCATAGAGTTAATGATGTACTAAAATAGTCTATATAAATGGGGTACTGCATACAGTGCTGCTAGTCCATAAAATTAAATTGATTCGACAATAAATGTAATAAATTGACTTAATTTAGCTTTTAAGTATTTTTGGTGATTTTCAGTGCTGTAGCCTTTTGCAATGTTGCCATGACAAAATATTTACCATTTTAGTTCTGTTCTTATTTACATCTTGGTCATGAGTCCATTCCATTTCAAATCATGCTTTTTTTGGATGTTATAAATGTGGTGTGCCTTATGATATAGGTATGCTGCTGCCTGTCTTGCATTGTAAATGTGCAAAATGTGCAATAAACATTTTAAAAAGGCAGTAAATAAATGTATAATGTTATTAAACTTTGCAATAAATATTTTCAAATAATTCATTCATTTCTATTTCTCATTTCATATATCTATTTAGATTACACTACACATACCACATGTCAGTATGCAGCACAAACATTATCAGCTAATAACAATTATAATAATCCAAAATATTTCTTGAGCAGCAAAAGCAGCATATTAGAATGATATCTAACCTTGAATCTTGTAACACTGAAGACTGGAGTATGGAGCTTTGCCATCACAGGAAAAGAAAAATCGAAAGAAAACAGTTATTTTTCATTGTAATAAAATTACTCAATATTACTGCATTACTACATTTTTATCAAATAAATACAGCCCGGGTGAGCAGAAGTCTTCTTTCAAAACATTTAAAAAAAAATCTTACTGACCCCAAACTTTTGAATAGTAGTGTATTATAGATTTTTATTTATATTTAATTTGGTGTATTTGATTATACTATTATTCGTAATTGAATGCCAAATAAGAGATTTGATTTGAATGAACAGTTAGAATATCATTATCATTAGCTTCCCAACTCCCAAGGGTGAGCAAAAAACAAACAAACACGTGAATAGAAATTATATTTATGCGTGTTGAACAAACGGTTTTGAAATTTGGCATTGAAAATTTAACATAAATTATCACAAACCACCCAATCAGCAAACAAGAAGCGTTCGTATTAATTTGATAAGAATTTACGACATACGAACTGTATTAGTGGACTATAACCTAACTTAGGGATTGAGGGTATGATTTCGGATTCAGCCTTTATCGCGAACAGTTTAACACGTCGCGCCAAAAACATATGGAACCCATTCAATTATGTCCACATGAACACGCGCCAAAATCGTTGACAGTAAACGGATGCTGCTTTCTATTTCTGACGCGCTGGATCCGCGCAATTTGGAACGTTCGCTTTAATGTTTGTTTTTATTTTACTTCCTGTTTAGGTTTATAAGCCATGTGCTCTCATACACACACTGAGAAGTAGCCTACTGCCAGTTTTCCTGCCTTACTGAACGTGCTCCATGGTGTTATTGCCTTGTTTATTGTTGTGATATTTTTCCTGCAGGATTTACGGTTTTGGATTATTGTTTGTGCCTTGGTTGCCTGTTGGACTGTTTTTCGACCACTGTCTGCTAAAGTGTTGGCGAGATGAGGCAGATGTGTCATTTCTCGAGGCTTCGAATGCACGCAGGGACACCTGCTGGTCAATGGAAATGCGGTAAGGGAAAAAAATTTCTGGAGGCAAAAATGTCTTAACTTACATGGTTCATGATACTTTGACATATACACCGACACATGTATGTATATAAATAAATAATTAAGTAATTCTTGGAAGTATTTATTTCATTTCATATTTATTTCAGTTCTGTTTCATAATTTGTAACTGGGTAGGCTAGTGCTTTTTGTTGAACATACGGAAATTGAGTTCTTTAGACTGGATAAAAGAAGGTGAAAGTGATTAAGGTGGACTGGACAGAGAGAAGTGGAAGTTCTTGTGTAACATGATGATAAGAGAGGGGGAAACACATCGTTCCGCCAAAAGTGAACCCCTTCTCTTCTCGCTGCACTCAAACAAGGCTTCTGAAGTCACCGGTGACGTCATTTCACGAGCGGGAAGTAGACTACTGACTGACGTTCTCGAACACGCTTCGGCTCACTCCCTGCATTTTTAAAGCTAACAATCGTTACAAATGTAGAATCACTGCCCTTTTTATACCTCAGACACATCATGTAATATCTAGGAAGTTTTTTTTCTGTTTGCTCTTTTTCTGACTAACAACTTTTCATTTTGGGGTGAACTGTCCCTTTAAAATTAATTAGCTAATTATATATATTATATATTTATAAATGTATATATTTAGAAATTATATATATAGGCTATATATGGCTATATATATAGCCTATGTTATGTCTGGATTTGAGGTCCCAGGTCCCCGAGAAATGTCAAATAACCATTTATTTTGTAATTTGTTTGATAATTTAGATTTGAATGTTTTAAATATTTTCAAAGCACACGTAGCCTAGTTTGCTTGATCCAAAAGATGTTTCCCTGCATTATTTGGCCCAGTTTAATCTGGATCAGAATTATCTAAATTTGAAAATCTAATATCTAATGTGATGTGAAAAGACTATTTAGGCTACGTTCTCTCCAAAAGTTTTGCGTTCCTCCTTTTTTTTTTTTTTTTTTTTTTTAGAGTTTCCGTAGCCCTCATGTGACCCACAAGAAAAACAAACAAACAAATATAGCCGTATATAAGGGATTCAGTTGTTAGAAACTATATTTTGACTAGCTCATCTCTGATTATTGTGCAGATGTAGTTTATAAACAATGATTACAAATTTTTTTTTTAAATTGTTAGATATTGACAGCTGTTTGTGGAATTATTTATGGCGTCTCTCTTTTTACTCTCCTGTCTAATTCTACTATAGGCTAAAGGCTAAATAGGCTAATAGGCTAAATTTATAGGAGCAAAATAAACATATAAATCTGTATATAGCCTATTAGGCTAGGCCTACATGATATAATTTCTTTCTCTTTTTTTACCAGTTATAGGCTAAAGTTTTTTTTTTGTTTGTTTTTTTTTTTCATTTTGTTCCTGAAATCCACCCCTCGGCTGAGATCAGGATAATCCTGATTTCTGTTTTTGTTTTGCCTATCCTAAAACGTCTTGAACACCAAAAACTAACAATTTGATTCGGAATCAAAAGTAATGTTGGATTTTCTGATTTAATCCAATTTCAGGATCTTTATTCTTTTGAACAACCCATTTTCGAGATTTGATCCAATCCGATAGCCGAAATCCAGTCAGATAAATTCTGACCAGCTGGGCCCTGGATTGAGCGCCCCTGGTCTAAATCATGGTATCACAGCGACATCAAGTGTCCCAATGAAACATTACAATATTATTATTTGTTCCAAAGTTTATAGTGGTCTATTCCCAGCCAACAAAATATGTTCTTAGAATGTTTTTTAACAATCCCATTAAGTTATAAAACGTTATTTCTGAATGTTTTTAAACGTTCAGAACGTCCAGATTTTTTTTTATGTTTTAAGAACGTTTTCTTCTTGCTTGTGCATAAATCCTCCAAACATTCCCCTGGAAACATTGCTTCTCCTTCCATCAATTCTCTGCACACCACTTGCCGATTACACTGTTGCTTAGGCCACGGGCCTTAACACCCTGGAGGTAGATCACTGGGCTCATACACTGACAGTTCATCGCCACTTTAACTATGCTGAATATTTTTGAACTGTGGTGGAAACTGGAGTGCCTGGGGGAAATTTTTTCAATGTAACTTTTTGAAACACCAGACGTTCTATTAGCTAACGTTAGCTATAGGCTATACTGGAAGAACTTGTGTTCATAACTTTGAGAGAACCTTGCCAGAACGCTAGCTAAAATTCTGAGAACGTTCCCTGAGCTGGGAATCTACTAAATGCGACTATAAGGCAAGATTTTAACATTATAACATGCTTTTCTGTAATGCTGATTTGAAACAATATTGTGAAAAGCACTATACAAAAATATTGACTTAGACAAATAACACTTAACGTAGTAACACAAATAACTTTTTATGCAAACATTCCAAAAACATTTGCAAATATTAATAACATCATAAAGACCTTCCGAGTATGTTGTTCAAAGAACGTTCTCTATGAGAATGTTCATCAAGTAAAAAATAATATTGTAAGGACTTTCCATGAACGGTGTTTTCTCTTTACATAATGAGAACATTAATTGAGAAATGACATAAGGACATTCCATGAACGTTGTAGGCCTACTCAGAACGTTTTATGCAGCCGCGGCTCATCTGTATGGGACCAAAGACAAAGTCCTACTCGTCCAAACATATACCTCTAGATGCACTGAATTAATAATAAATTATAAATGTGTTCAGCATTCTGCAACAAATATTTTTTGGATTTTCCAGACTATTTTAAGTCGCAAAGTGAGCATGATCTGTTCAGATTTAGCGCATGGATTAGGCAGGCATGTGTTCATGATACTAAACGGGGCAGCCGCCCAACAAATTCCCAATGTTTTAATTATTATTATTGCTTAAAGAAACATACAAAATACCAAAAAGACCTCAAAAGACAAATATGACATTTCAAAGAAGTCCAAATAGCAGCAAACACTAGGCTATAGATAAACACCATAAACCTAAAGAAACGTAAAGAACCAAAAGGGAATTAAATAATAAATAAAATATTACACAAGGGGGTTATCATCAAAAAAATACCTTCAGAAGATTATATAATTTAAGGACTTTTTTGTTACGCACGAGTCTTAAAGATTTGAAGAAGATCATTAAATCTTTATGGAAAAGTAAGAAAGAATTCTTAAAGAATCTGCATTTGTGTATGAAGTAATTGGCCAACAGCACAATATTGTTAACCAAAAATGCATGATCATTATACAAAGAAAAAGACACCGACTGCTTCACAAAAATGGTTCACTCATTACAATCCATGTCTGAGGTACTCATTACATGCATAAATATCATTAATAATTTTAATCTGAACCTCTTCTATCTTGTTCTAATCTTGTTCTATCAAGAAATATCAAGAAAACGTGTTCTAATTTGACCCACTCTGTCTTTAGGGAAATCAAATACAAGAGGTCTCTTTCTAACTTTATAAGGGAAAGTCTCTATATTTTCAAATGTTCTTAAAACAGTAATCTTACAGCCCTCCTCTGTAAAATTAGGACCAGAAATGATTAAACTCTTCAATCTTGGAATCACAGGTGAGTAACACAATGCACCTTTAAACAGCTGAACCAAACCACCAGGAACAGCTTTTAACAAAGCCATAATTTTTTAATACAAATAATATTGTATTTTTCACAAAAATTGTCACAACTAAGGAAATTTCCTTCCCCATCCATAATGTGTACAATGGACCAGACACCTTTCTTTTATCCATGCAGTCTTGAAAGAACAGATTCCCTATTAATAAGGATACATTTATTATTCCACAAAGAACAACTATGTTTGTGTTTGTATATCAGTTTCCAATAATCCAAAAAAAGTACACCTGGCTATGAAAAGATGACAATTTACACTCTACTTTTAATGGCTCAAAGTCACACCTCAAAAGAAAATCAATGCCCCCAAAAGAATCAAAGATTTTTGAAGAAAAACTAGACCAAATAGAATGTTTATTCCTAATGAAACTGGGAGCCACTTCAATTTAAAAATGCCATTCATAACATCAAAATAAAAAAATATTCAAACCTCCCTCACTGATTGGCTTCACTACATCTGATTTTCTTATGGTGTTTGTTTTTCCAAAGAAATGTATACTGAATTTGATATTATACTGAACTGAGTACCTCAGTTTTCTGTAATAAAATTCTGCCAAAAATGGAAATATCCCTTTGTAACAACACATTTAACATATTTTGACTTTTTGTTGTCAGCCAAATTAATTTTTTCTCTAATTTTAGTGTCTTTAGTAGTAATAACAATGCCTAAATGGTTTACCTCATTTATTAATGGAATATTAAACCATTGAGATTCATTCCGATTATGCACTGCCTTCAACTTGCACTTTGTTCAATTTAATTTCAAACCAGAAGCTTTGGAAAAATTAATGGCAGTTGGGATCTGCTCTGCATCCCTAAGAAACAGTATTTGTAACGATCACCAGCTGGAGTGCCCTCGAGAGCCACCAGAGGGCGCTCCACAATAGACTATGATCACTTCCTCACAAACTACATTTCCCATAACTCACTGCCCGGATTCATCAGCACTCATTTCATTCACCTGTGTCTTATCACCTTGTTTCTCGCACACCATAAATACCTGGTTTTCACATTCACTCGGGGCGAAGTATTGCATTGCCCCGGCTTACAATTCCAAGCGTTTATACAATTCCAAGCGTTACCGTGTCTGCAGATCTGATATCGTACCTTGGACTGTGTACCTCGAACTCTGATCGTTCTCTGCCTGTCTTGACCCGGATTGCTATTTGGACTTTGCCTTTTGCTGCCTGCCCTGACCTTTGCCTGTGACCTCGTCTTGCTCTTTGCTCCCTCCGCCAATCCTGTCTGCTGTTGATTTACCCTGCCTGTTGACCATTCTCAATAAAGCTGCAATTGGATTCCTCTGCGTCTGCGCCATCATTACAGTATCGTCTGGTAGTTGACTTATTAATAACTGTCTCCCCAAAACATTCAAGGGCCCAATATTAAAATAACTAACTATTAAAATAAACAAATACTGACTTGTCGGATCTCCTTGTCTAATACCTCTGTTGATGTCAAAATGCTTAGAAGTCCCACATGCAAATGATACTGAACTATTAATATATTTATACAACATCTCTATCAATTTAAAAAATGTATAACCAAATCCCAAAAACTTCAGTGTATGTCAAATTTAATTGTTCTACAATATCGAATACCTTATAGAAACCAAGAAACAAAACAAACCCGTCATCCTTAATCAAATGTGCATAATCAATTATTTCCAAAATAAGTCTAATATTGTTGTGTATTAACCTTCCTTTAATAAAACCAGATTGGGTTTCACTTATAACTTGACTCAACTTCAATTTTAGCCTGTTTGCAATATTACCTTCTCATTAATAATCAAACGTACAGCATTGCTTTTCTGTCTCCTCTTTTCTAACTGACAATAATATGCTGTATTTTTCTCCCCTTCCTCCAACCATTTTGCACGAGACCTTACAAAAGCTCCTTGTGCTTTCATTAAATACAAATGATCTAATTTAGCTTGAGGAGAGTAATCTATCAAAATCTTCTTGAGTCATTTCCTGTGTATTACAACAGGTATTCATTTCTTGAATTAAACTTAACTCCCTTTGCTTCTGTTCTTTTATGTCTATTATCTATCTATTTCTATTATCTTCTTTTATGTTTACCAAACCGAATTGAAAGAATTTCCTTGTTTTGAATTTAAAATACTCCCATTTATTCCCATTAGAAGTTAAGGTGAGGTCATCTTTAATCTCAATAATAAAATTTATTATTTGACTACAATAATCTTTATCCTTTAAAAGTTCTGCAATAAACTTCCAGCAGTCTTTTCTAAAGGTATGTTTTTTCTTGGCGTCAAAATTAATGAAATAAGGCAATGATCTGTCAATGGTGTGGCAGAAATGGAAACGTTAGTGGTAAACTCAGAATGTTAATCAGTAATAAGCCAAAAGTCTATCCGTGACTTAGAGGATCCATATCCACAATTAGAGGAACATTGAGTCTCCTTAGGATGCTTTAACCTCCAGATGTCATTAAGGGAATTTGATTGGCAAAACTCCTGAATAATGCTATTAAAATGGTGACTTGTATAACTAGAAGGAAATATGTCCAGCCACTCATCTGGTGCTAGATTAAAATCACCTCCAATTAGTAAAAAATGTCAATGAAATTTAGATTTAAGCTGTGTGACAACATGTGTAATATTAGAAAATAAAATCTTGTTTTGCCCACTACTATTATAACCATAAACATGAACTAAAATAAGAAAAGTACCTTCACTATTAACCACAGCAGCAAGCCAATGACCATGAGCATCAGACTGAAAAGTTACAATCTTCCCAGGGCAAATGTTAAGGCATATGGCGACACCTGCGGATCGATTGGAGCCATGACTAAACAAAATTGTGCCTCCCCACTGCATCTTCCAAAAATCTTCATCAATAGAGTGAGTCTCTTGTAGAAAAACAAAATGTGAATTCTGCCCCTTGCAAAACAAAAATATACCTTTGCGTTTTACTTTGTCCTATAGTCCCCTTGCATTTAACGAACAAAAAGAAAGACGAGATTTCAATGAGAACGCCTACTGGAACTCACAGTGAATGGATCGAGATTGTCAATAAGCTATCGACAATGAGTTCAGAAAAATAAGAGTGCAACACTTTAAAAAAAAAAGCCTCTCAAAAAACAACACATTTCTCATTTTCCAAGACTTCATCATCAGGCAAAAATTTGCTTCCCTTCCATAAAAGCAAAGGGACCACCAAAGTAGGCCACTTTCCCTTCAGCTCACGCTTGTTTAATGTGTGGCCAAAGTCTACTCCCCTAGCCTCTCTGACTTCTTTGTTTAAGTCCTCAGCAAAATGAATCCCCACCTCTGTCACAGTTCATGAATTCTCTGCCTTTTCCTTGTCTCTTGTGATTGTTGTGTTGTGTGCTAATTAGTGGGGGTGTGTCCTCCTATTATTGCTGATCAGCAGCGCCAGCTGATTCCCATCTACTCACCTATATTTTCTCTGTGACTGGTGTCTTCTGTTGTCAGAGCTTTGTGGTGTAACTGGTGTTTGTTCCTGATCAGTTGGCTGTTTCCTGTGATATTCGGTCTTGTTGGATTATTCGCTGTGTCTTCGTCTCCGTTCTTCTTCGTCACTCATCACCAGCCCGGTTGCCCGTCGAGGTCCCTGCGTCACTCTCCCGCCCCTGTGTGTCGTGCTTGTGACTCTCTGACCACTCTGTTTATTATTAATAAACATACTTTTACCTGCAATTGTCTCATCTCTTGCGATCATTACAGAAAGCTCTGACCAGAGACAGTGGAGGCAGCAGGCGGATCCACATTCAGCCTAGACGAATTCATCGCTCGCAGTATCAACCGGATGGACTCACAGGGAGAGAGCATCGCGAACATGGGGCGGGCTGTACAAGCTTTAGTAACGCAGGTGTCTGAGCTCACCCAACAGTTCCAACATCTAAGGAGTCCCGCTGCACCACCCACACCGCTGGTTCAACCCGCACCATCGGAGTTGCCCTTCCAGTCGGAGGCTCGTCTTCCGGTTCCAGAGGCATACTCAGGAGAACCCAACTTTTGCAGAGCGTTCCTGACATTGATCAATGAGTCCGTTCAAGCTTGTGGGCAGGTCCAGCGCGCAGATCTCACGTTGGACACGGTCAGCCAGCCCACGCAGGAATATGTCCCACTGCGCCTCCTAATTCCATTGGCACTCAGTGTGCCAAATTCGATAGAGTAGTCGGAAACAGATCGGTCACCTTGTTGTAAGTCGGCGAGAACTCTGGCTGCCTCTCTTCCTGCCATAGACCGATCAAAAACTCTCTTCAATTCTTCAGTGAGTCCCTTGAACGAGGCGCAGCATGGGTCTTGGTTCTCCCACACCGCCGTTCCCCATACCGCCACCCTCAGGGTGGATGCACGTCTCTCCAGAATGGAACGTCTCGTTCTCCCAGTACGTTTTCCTGGAGTGACGGAGGAACCACGGACCAGCGTTGGGGACACGGTCAGCCCAATCATCGATCACGAGCCCATGCAGGTTGGTAGAGCTCGGCTTTCCCCTACTTATCAGACCGTTATCAGTTTGTAGCAGTAAATGAAGAGATATCTTATCAATCACAAGTTCAGTATGGTGTATCACAAGGCTCAGTACTAGGACTGCTGCTGTTCACTCTGTACATGCTACCATTACGAGATATCATTAGGAAACGTGGAATTAGCTTTCACTGTTACGCCGATGATACTCAGCTTTATATTTCTTCACGCCCTGACGAAACTTACCAATTAACAAAAATTAACGGAATGCATAGCTGATATAAAAAATTGGATAACTAGTAATTTCCTACTACTAATTTCTGGAAAAACAGAGATTCTAATTATTGGACAAAAAACTTCCACACGTAATAACCTAGAATACTGTCTAACACTTGATGGCTGCTCTGTTAAGTTTTCGTCATCGGTTAGGAAACTGGGTGTGCTCTTTGATACCAATCTGTCATTTGAAAGTCACGTGTCTAGTATCTGTAAAACCGCATTTTTCCATCTTAAAAATATATCTAAATTACGCCATCATTGACAAATGCGGAACAATTAGTTCATGCGTTCACGACATCAAGGCTAGATTATTGTAATTCACTACTGGGTGGTTGCCGTGCACGCTTAATAAACAAATTACAGCTAGTTCAAAACACAGCAGCTCAATGTGGCGAACAGGACGGCCGAGGGACGTGAGAGAACGGCGCGAGGCCGGTGGTGCGATTGCTAATGAGCAACACCTGTGAGGCACACCGGTCTCGCATCTCTCACGGAGGAGCGGAAGCATAAAGGAGGAGCGACGACGTTGATGATCGAGAGAGGAACAGGCCTGTATTTTAGTTGTGTTTTGTTTTTGTATTTTATTTTAGTTATATTTATTTTCGGTAGCCAGCAGTCGTCCGCGAGGGGCTGCTGGCGGTATTTTCGTTTGTTTGTTTTATTTTAAATAAATTATATTTTGATTGTTCGCCGGTTCCCGCCACGTCCGACCCCGTCTTCTTCTTCCACCACCCACTCTGAAGCTCACACTTTGCTACACTGGTGCCGAAACCCGGGAAGAGGGAGGAACGCGCTGTCAGAGAGTCCTCGCCGGTGTGGGGAATCCGCGGTGCCATCGAGCATGGTGCGCGAGTCGCCGCCGCTCGCCGTGGGCCGGAGCCTGCTGCCATCCGCCGAGCGAGGGGAGGAGCAGGGAGCGGGGGACTCGCGGCCACGGACGCTCGAGGCGGTGCGCTGGAGTGAGTTGCCGGTGGGACGGTCGAGCTCGCTGCCGGCCGCCTGGGTATTGGAGGGGCGGCTGCCATCCGGGAGGGAGAGGAGGAGTCGCCGCCGCTCGCCGTGGGCCGGAGCCTGCTGCCGTCCACCAGTGAAGGGGAGGAGCAGGGAGCGGGGGACTCCTACCGTCTGCCCAAGGCACCCGAGGAGCCGTCGCCGTCCACCGGGCGGCGGAGGAGCGTCGAGCCGTCCACCGAGGGCTACCCAGCGTCACCGCCAGGCACCGCGGAGGAGATCGCCTAGCTGGTGGGGGACCAGATGGCAGCGCGTTGTGGGAACCGGACCAATTTTTTTTTTCCTCTCTCCCCTCTCTCGATCTGTCGCTCCTCATGCTTCCGTCTCCGTTTCCCTCGGTTTGTCTGTCCATACTCCCCAGGGATCGCCGCCGCCGGGGGGGGAGTAGGCACAGGCTCGTGGGTACCCCCCGGCCTGTGAGGGGCGATGGGGGTATGTGGCGAACAGGACGGCCGAGGGACGTGAGAGAACGGCGCGAGGCCGGTGGTGCGATTGCTAATGAGCAACACCTGTGAGGCACACCGGTCTCGCATCTCTCACGGAGGAGCGGAAGCATAAAGGAGGAGCGACGACGTTGATGATCGAGAGAGGAACAGGCCTGTATTTTAGTTGTGTTTTGTTTTTGTATTTTATTTTAGTTATATTTATTTTCGGTAGCCAGCAGTCGTCCGCGAGGGGCTGCTGGCGGTATTTTCGTTTGTTTGTTTTATTTTAAATAAATTATATTTTGATTGTTCGCCGGTTCCCGCCTCCTTCTTCCCTGAACATTGCTACACTCAAGTTCTTACCAGAACCAGGAAGTATGACCATATTAGCCCGGTTCTGTCAACACTGCATTGGCTCCCTATTAAACATCATATACATTTTTAAATATTGCTGATTACTTACAAAGCACTAAATGGTTTAGCTCTGCAGTACTTGAGCGAGCTCTTAATGCATTATAGTCCTTCACGTCTATTGCGATCTCAAAATTCCGGCCAGTTAATAATACCTAAAATATCAAAATCGACTGCTGGCGGTAGATCCTTTTCCTATTTAGCACCAAAACTTTTGAACAATCTTCCTCACATTATCCGGGAAGCAGACACACTATGTCAGTTCAAAGGTAGATTAAAAACATAGCATAACCTAGCTGTGGCGAGGGGGCCATGGTTTTGCGAAGTCTGTAGCGGGAGATGAGTCAGCGAGCTGCGCTGTGAGTAAGTGGGTCAAGTGCAGATGACGAACACCTGTGTCTGATTGCAGTAATTGGCGTGGAGACTGCATATAAGCTGCCGGCTGTGAGAGAGGAGAGAGAGAGACCTGGGACTCGCACGGGAGAATTGTGAAACACTGACAGAGCCTGAAGACCAGTTGCATGTTTGTTTTGTTTGCTGTGAGGGACTACACAGCGGCCACGCACGAGCGCACCTTTTTGTTTACTTCCGTTTGTTTGTTTAATAAAGTGCGAGTCCCAATTTCGCCGAACCCGTCTTCTTCTTCCTCCACCCACACTGAGCTCACACTACACTGGTGCTGGAACCCGGGAAGAAGAAGACTGCCACCGCCATGCAGACCCCGCCGGGAACGCCATTTGCGGATCTCATCCAGACGCTCGCGGGTCTTCACAGGGAGCAACATCACGCCCTGCTGGCCGTAAAGGAGGAGCAAGACCAGCGTTTCCAGATGCTTCTCCAAGGCCAGCAAGAAGACCGCGAGCTGTTCCGGAGCTGGCTCGACTGGGAGGTTCGGGCCGTCCCCGCTCCAGCTAAGGCCTCGGCCCCGCCCCTGCCTCTCAATAAGATGGGATCTCAGGATGATCCGGAGGCATTCCTGGACCTATTTGAGAGGTCCGCCGAGGCCCGGGGATGGCCCCGAACGGACTGGCCCATGCGGCTCATCCCTCTGCTGTCGGGAGAGTCGCAGATAGCCGCCCACCAACTGCCAGTCCAGAATCTCCTGGTCTATGAAGATCTGAGGCGCGCCATTCTACAGCGGGTTGGCCGGACCCCCGAACAACATTGACAGCGGTTCAGGTCCTTGAGCCTGGAAGAGTCTGGCCGGCCCTTCGTGATGGCGCAACAGCTCCGGGACTCCTGCCGCAGATGGCTGATGGCCGACGGAGGCGACGTCGAGGACATTATCAGCAAGGTGGTACTGGAGCAATTTATCACGAAACTGCCCAAGAAGACCGCTCAGTGGGTCCAGTGCCACCGCCCGACGTCGCTGGACCAGGCCATCCGCCTGGCGGAAGATCACATGGTGGCGTGCTCAGGGGTCGGCGAGCCCCTTCCATCGGCATCTCTCTCTCCCTCTCTCTCTCTCTCGACCCCATCTCTCCCCAAACCTGTCCCCCTTCCCAGGTCTCGCGGGGGGCTGGTGCCCCGGCCGGCGCCAAGATGGAGGACAGCGTTCTCCCACCCAGGGGGCCCGCCACGACCGACCACTCCGTCCCGAGTCCGGCAGCCCTGCACTCTCCACGCCAATCCCTTGACCCGCTTCCTGCCACTGGGGCGGCGGGGAGGTCTGGGCCGGCCTGTTGGCGCTGCGGGGACCCGGGACACTTTATCGACCCCACTGTCCAGTGATGGAGATGGGGACGCTGATCCGGGTTCCCGACGCGCCGCAGGCTGCCCCCGATCAAACTGGCCTGTACCAGATACCAGTGAGTATCAAGGGGGGTACTTATCGGGCTTTGGTGGATTCAGGCTGTAACCAAACCTCCATTCATCAAAGTCTGATGCAACCGGGGGCGTTGGATAACAGCCGCATGGTTAAGGTACGGTGTGTGCACGGGGTGGTGGTAAGCTATCCGATAATGCCTGTGGTAATTCAATTTAGGGGGCAAAAGCATAGTGTAGAGGTAGCAGTTAACCCTCACCTCCGGCATCCGCTTATTCTGGGGACGAATTGGCCTGCCTTTAGTGAGTTATTGGGGTCGATATCGACGGATGCCTCTTGGGGTAAGAAAAGCAAGGGAAAGACCGCGATTGTTCAGGTGGGTGATGCTGAGCCGGGACCTCTGGTATCTGCTGCAGGGGAACGGAGGGCTCTGACGAGAACTATCCTCTCAGAGCGCGATGATTTTCCCCTGGAGCAGTACCAGGATGAGACTTTAAAACACGCATTTAATCAGGTCCGCTCTATCGACGGCCAGCTTCTCCACCCAGGCCAACCGCTCTCTTATCCCTATTTTGCTATTTTAAAAGATAAGTTGTATCGGGTGACCCAAGACACCCAGTCAAAAGAAGATACAACACAGTTGTTGGTTCCTAAAAGCCGCCGGAAAATGCTTTTTCAGGCGGCTCACTGCAATCCAATGGCAGGGCATTTAGGTCAGGCGGCGACACTAAACCGTCTCATGGCCCGGTTCTTCTGGCCGGGCATTCACGAGAATGTGCGCAGGTGGTGCGCGTCTTGTCGTGAATGTCAGTTGGTGAATCCACCGGCCAATCCAAAAGCACCATTGTGCCCCCTTCCGCTAATGCAGGTCCCCTTCGAACAAATTGGTATGGACCTCATCGGGCCATTAGAACGGTCAGCACGGGGGCACCGCTTTGCGTTGGTCCTGGTGGACTACGCAACGCGGTACCCTGAAGCAGTCCCGCTTCGTAACATTTCTGCCAAAAGTGTTGCGAGCGCGCTCTTCTCATTAATCTCCCGGGTGGGAATCCCCAAAGAGATTCTCACTGATCAGGGCACGGCGTTTATGTCACGAACTATTCGCGAACTCTACGAATTATTGGGCATTAAATCGATTCGCACTAGCGTCTACCACCCACAGACGGACGGTTTAGTGGAACGATTTAATCGCACTTTGAAGTCCATGATTCGTAAGTTCGTTCACGAAGACGCCAAAAATTGGGATAAATGGCTAGAACCCCTCTTGTTCGCTGTACGCGAGGTTCCCCAAGCCTCCACGGGGTTTTCCCCCTTCGAGCTTCTCTATGGACGTCAGCCCCGCGGGGTGTTAGACGTTCTTAGAGAGACTTGGGAGGACGGACCGTCCGCTGCTAAGAACGAAATTCAGTATGTCTTGGACCTGAGAACAAAACTCCACACTTTGGGGCGGCTATCAATGGAGAATTTGTTACAGGCCCAGGACAGACAGAGTCAGCTATACAACAGGGGGGCTAGACTCCGCCAATTTGCACCGGGAGATAAGGTGCTTGTATTACTCCCTACTTCCAGCTCTAAATTACTCGCAAAGTGGCAAGGGCCCTTCGAGGTCACACGGCGAGTTAACGATCTCAACTATGAGGTAGCCCGTACAGATAGGGGAGGAGCACATCAGATTTATCACCTCAACCTCCTCAAAAAGTGGGTTGAGGCAGAGTCAGTGATGCTGGCGACGGTGGTGAGCGGAGAGGAGGATCTCGGGCCAGAGGCGAGTACAAAGTCACAATCTCTCGCGCTGGCTCTTGGCGGAGATCACCTCTCACCCTCCCAGCTCACTGACGTTAAAAATGTACAAACTGAGTTTGCAGATGTGTTTGCTCCCCTGCCTGGTCGGACGAGCCTCATTAAGCACCACGTTGAGACGGATCCGGGGGTGGTGGTACGCTGCCACCCGTATCGTTTGCCTGAACACAAAAAAAAGGTGGTTCAGAATGAATTAGAGGCTATGCTAGATATGGGGGTAATAGAAGAGTCCAGCAGTGACTGGGCGAGCCCGATGGTTTTAGTTCCTAAAACTGACGGCTCGGTCCGCTTCTGTATGGACTATAGAAAGGTGAACGCGGTGTCTAAGTTTGATGCTGATCCAATGCCGAGGGTTGACGAATTGCTTGATCGGCTGGGTACTGCTTGTTTTTATTCGACATTGGACTTAACGAAGGGTTATTGGCAGATCCCCTTGTCTCCAATGTCCAAGGAAAAGACAGCTTTCACAACGCCGTTTGGAATTACACCAATTTGTCACCCTTCCTTTCGGCTTGTTCGGGGCTCCAGCGACTTTTCACCGTCTGATGGACAAAATTCTCCGGCCGCATGCTGCATATGCCGCTGCCTACTTGGATGATATTATCATCTATAGTACCGATTGGCAGCGTTATATGCAGCATTTGCGGGCTGTCCTGAAGACGCTGAGAAGGGCGGGGCTTACGGCCAACCCAAAGAAGTGTGCAATTGGGCGTGTGGAAGTAAGGTATCTGGGTTTCCACTTGGGACACGGACAGGTGCGTCCCCAAATTGATAAGACGGCAGCCGTTGCGACCTGTCCAAGACCTAAGACCAAAAAGGAGGTTAGACAGTTCCTGGGGCTAGCGGGATATTACAGAAGGTTTGTGCCTAATTATTCGGACCTCGCTAGCCGGCTGACTGATATAACTAAAAAAGAAGCACCATATACGGTCCAGTGGACGGAGCAGTGTCAGCAGGCCTTTACCCAGATAAAGGCTGAAGGCTGCTCTGTGTGGCGGGCCGCTTTTACATGCTCCTGACTTCTCTCTCCCTTTTATCCTACAGACGAACGCATCGGACAGGGGGCTGGGCGCCGTCCTGTCCCAGGAGGTGGAGGGTGAAGAGCGGCCGGTGCTGTACATCAGTCGGAAGCTCTCTAAGAGAGAGAGACGATGTACAGCACCATTGAAAAGGAGTGTTTGGTCATCAGGTGGGCTGTTCTCACCCTCCGCTACTACCTCCTGGGGCGGGAGTTCACCCTCTGTTCGGACCACGCTCCCCTGCAGTGGCTCCACCGCATGAAGGATACCAACGCGCGGATCACCCGTTGGTATCTAGCTTTACAGCCTTTTAAATTCCAGGTGGTCCACAGGCCGGGTGCACAGATGGCTGTGGCTGACTTCCTCTCCAGGAGGGGGGAGGGGGGCTGCAGGCCGGCCGGCTCCCCGGCCTGAGTCGGGTGGTGGGGGTATGTGGCGAGGGGGGCGTGGTTTTGCGAAGTCTGTAGCGGGAGATGAGTCAGCTAGCTGCGCGGTGAGTAAGTGGGTCAAGTGCAGATGACAAACACCTGTGTCTGATTGCAGTAATTGTCGTGGAGACTGCATATAAGCTGCCGGCTGTGAGAGAGGAGAGAGAGAGACCTGGGACTCGCACGGGAGAATTGTGAAACACTGACAGAGCCTGAAGACCAGTTGCATGTTTGTTTTGTTTGCTGTGAGTGACTACACAGTGGCCGCACACGAGCGCACCTTTTTGTTTACTTCCGTTTGTTTGTTTAATAAAGTGCGAGTCCCAATTTCGCCGACCCCATCTTCTTCTTCCTCCACCCACACTGAGCTCACACTACACTAGCATTCACATAAAATACATTATCGACTTCTATAATTCAATGTTAGGCTGCATAGATTAGGTCAGCCGGAACATGGAACACTTCCCTTAAATCCTAATCTACTCGTAACATCATAAGAAGAATGGTATCTATGCTAATTTTAGTGTCTTTGTTTATCCCGAGGTTTTCCCTTAGCCTGCCGGATCCAGGCCGTATCCAGATCTGACGAAGGACCTTCGCCTGGACCCGATGACAATGCAGTGCTGAAGTGCCAACTAGCCTCTCCCTATGAAGGATCCCTTTACCACTCTACAGATAAATGTTTAAAACGCTACAGATAGCGTTGTGAGCAATTCGGTCCGCGTACCTAAACCGAAGTGATAAAATAAAATTAAATTCAGTATCAAGTTTATAGGCAAGACAAGTAGTTTGTTTAGGCATGGTTTGTTGGGAATTACAAACCTGCGCACATATTAAAACGCACATAACTATAGAATCAATTCTTAATGCACATGTAAACGCCATCAGCGTTTATCACAGGTTCACGTTTAAAGTCTGTTTAGAGAGAACGGCGGCGCCCCCTACTTTAATAACAAATGATAATTTCAACGGAAGTGAATCAATCAAAACTAACTTTAGCTGGAAAATAACATTATTCAAGAACCACTATAAAGCCAAAACAATCTCTGTTACCTTAAATTATATGTTTACCTCTGTAAAGCTGCTTTGAAACAATCTACATTGGTAAAACCGCTATATAAATGAAGATGACTTGACTTGACCCCCAGGGGGCACTTTGAATATTTGGTCATGCCTTTCGGGCTGTCCAACTCCCCAGCGGTCTTCCAGGCACTCGTCAACGACATGGTAGATCAGTTCATATATGTCTACCGACATATTGATTTTTGGACGACATATTGATTTTTTCAACTTCTCTCCAAGAACACGTACAGCACGTCTGATGAGTACTTCAGAGGTTGCTAGAGAATGGGCTTTTTGTCAAGCCGAAGAAATGCGATTTTCATGCACAGTCTGTTTCTTTTCTAGGATACATCATCTCGTCTGAGGGAGTACGTATGGATCCTGACAAGGTTAAGGCTGTGGTAGATTGGCCAAGCCCAGATTCCCATAAGGCCCTACAGAGGTTTCTGGGGTTCGCCAATTTCTATCGGCGTTTCATTCGCAATTTCAGCCAACTAGCTGCTCCTCTGACTGCCTTGACCTCCCCCAGAACTACGTTCAGGTGGTCCGACACAGTGGAGGCTGTGTTCGCCAAACTGAAAAGTCGCTTCGATTCGGCTCCCATCTTGATAGCCCCTGATCCCTCACTTCAGTTTGTGATTTAGGTCGACACGTCAGAGGTGGGGGTAGGTGCAGTTCTCTCACAACGTTCCTCAAATTAAATGATAAAAAAACTGAGATATTTTTTCAAACTTAACTCCCGTCATTCCTACCCACTGACTGGCCAGCTATGGGAGCCTGATGCGACGTGATAGCCACCACATAGACCTTAACCATGGATGGGGTATGCCCCGCATTCAGCAGCTCTTGTAGGAATGACAAGATTGATACAATGTCACAAGATAAGGGATCTTTGTTCCGGACTGTGCGCTAATCAGAAATGACAGACCACTTAAGGGCATTGTTAGAGCGCCTAGTAGAAAGCGTTCTGGCCTCTGAAACCTTCTGGGGAAGACACAAAGGCTCCCATCGAATCACGGATGGTTCTGCCAGAGGGTGGCCACTAGAAGGACCAAGTATCTGTTCTCACTGATTTGTCGGATGACCTGAAGGAGCAGAGCTACTGGGGGGAGACATACAGCCATGAGCTTGGCAACTTCTGGGCTAGCGCATCTTTCTCACTTGAGAAGTGAGAGTTCTCTTCTAAGGCGAAGAGGTCAACCTCCACTCACCCAAAGACATTCCATATCATCTGAACCATTTAGGGGGTCTTCATCTATTCTCCATTCCCCTGGAGTAGTGTTTATTTCGTTAACAAAAATAATGGCAAAAAATATATTTGTTGAGAAACTCTATATACCAAACAGAAGAAAATCTAGGAGAATGTACAACCACATAACACATGTGGTCAATACACGTAAACAATGCAGGACCAGGAATGAACTGAAAATGGGCTAACATACACAGGGCAAACAAAGGGAGAACCTAACTAGACACACCTGAACTGAGGAATCTAATCAATCTGTAACCATGAAAACAAACATGCAGGGAAAAAAGGAGAACAGAATCAATTAGCTAACTAGAAGCAAAAGACAAAATAGAACAGACTAGGAAAACTGAACAAAACAGAACAAACACGTGAAAGTACACACCCTCCCGGAAGGCGCATCCTCGCAACGTAATAAGTCCAGCGGGAGGGAGGGTACAGGCTGACGAGGGGCTAGTGAAGGGGCAGGACAGGAGTTTCCTGGACTGTACCGGCAATACAGGAAGCCAGGGAGTTGCCGGTAGTTCAGGGAGCCAGGGAGGTGCCAGCAGTTCAGGGACAGGCTTCTCAGGACGGCCTCTGTGGCTGGAGCGACGATTGAGCGAAAATTCATCCGGTAGGCTACTGCTCTCGCAACAGCCTTCAGACTACACTTTATTCCCCACTGCAGCAGCAGTGATTTCGGCCACCGCTCTTGCAACAGCCTTCAGATTAAACTTTATTTCTCACCGCAGCAGTGATTTCAGTCTCCACTCTCGCAGCAGTTCTCCAACTAATTATCTGAAGGAACAGAAAAGTATCCTTTCACAGCAGCGGCAGATATTTCTCTCTCTGCTTCTGCAGTAGCCCTTTCTTTTTCTCTGTTAGCTCCTGCAGGAAACTCACCGCACACGCTGCCTTATTTTTTCCCCAATGCAGCAACAGCAAAAACTACTCCGCTCATGTTTGCGGGGGAAAGGGATTAATTCTTTAAGTCTTCTGTACTTTTAATGCTGAACTACCCTCAGTTGACTGCCCAGCTTGATGTCCTTGTAAATATCTTTTTGGGGGTTTAGCTGGGAGCTCCCTCTGAGCCTCAGGTTAGAGCCTCCTTCAAGGACAGGAAGCCAAGTTGGTTTACAATTAACTATCAGGACTGAATGGGCAGGCAAACTCGTGAAATGTAGCTGCAAACGTAGATTCGGGAGGAGCCTAAACAATTAAGTCCAAAACAGTCACTGCGTCATCCCAGCAACAATTCTTCCGGCATCCCTATACCAGCACCTATCGAATTAGAGAAGACAATTCTGATACAGAAGCATCACTTCCCTCGTGATAGAAACGGGTGGCATTTCCAGCATGAGTTTTCTGGTTTCATAGCTGGCTCAGGCTCAATGCAAGGGGCTGAGACTGGGCCAGACAACAGTCGCGCAGAGCACTGCACATTGAGGTAGAGTGCCGTAAACAGCAACATAGCTGGCGAGAGAATAGTGAACGGCCAGAACATTTTGTTATTCGTAATGAGAGTGAGAGAGTGGCTGTAGCACATTGCACTGAAGCAACTGGGACTTCTCTGTGCACTTTACACAACTGACCACTGCTGAGGCAAGGGGCTGCTTCTATCATGTGAAGGAGAGTGATTGGATTCTGTACACGGCTTTCTGCATGCTGCTCTGAGGCAGGGGGCTACTTGTATCATGCAAATGAGGATCTTTTTTAAACCCCTGTAAACCTCCTCTCCTAACTGGAGCGACAAGGCTACTTTCCCACCAACATCAGGTGAGGACTGCGCTATGTGGCTCTTTGTCCAAGTCCTTGAAGGCCTTCGCTGAGAGTAGACAAACTTGTGTAGCACTGCATCTGCATGGGCACAGCCCAGGTAGAGAGGCAGCGATTATTCATACCGAAGGCTGGAAGGTTTTGACCGGGAATTGTGGGAATTGACTGGCACAGGCCCATACCTTCCTTCCTGTCTCAAGCAACTTCTGCCTCTGTGGCTTGGGATCAGAGAGGGAGAAGAGGTGAGTGGATAGCTTATCTGTAGCATAATATAAAACATTTATATAATATAAAAAAAGGAACACTGCAGAGGAACGGCAGTCCAGGCACTGTCCTCTGAAGAGCGTACTTCACTGGTGAACAATAGATGGATTTTCGAAGACAGCATAATCGAGTGAAGGAGAAAAATCTGAGGCAATGGTACTCGCCACTGAGCTACATAGCAGTTGAACCCTCCCCTCACTCTAGCGCATGAGAGCCATTGGCTGTTGCAGTTGCAATAGTGTGATTCAATCAGGCTTCAGCATTTTCAGAGAAAAGGAGTTTCCCCAAAGCGTCAGCTAACCTCGAAAGGGAACTACAGCCTTTTCCATTCATTGCACAAGGACGAACATCAACACTTTGCCCAGCATGGGGTCTTCTCTGCAACGTACAAAAGGCTTTTTTTAGTGACCAGTCAATTGTATGCCTGTCACAGATGGATTGTAGGGGTCAAGCGCTATTCAAGCAGAGATTGTACAGCTGAGTGACTCATGTTATTCAGGTGGTCTGTTCATGAATCATTTCATTCATCCAGGTCATTGTAGTTGGGTAAAATTTAGTTGAAACAACTGCACTTTTTTCTTCTAAAGCAAACAGTTGTTGTAAAAGATGTTTATCATTCCTTTGGTCTACAAAATTGACAATATGTGTTCGGAATAGCATACTAACATAGTATACTCTTACGTTTTTACATTATGTATACAGCATGTATAGTAGCCTATAGAATTGTTTGTATACAGTACATGAATGACTTACATGACCTACATTTGTTAAAATGTGCAGTGCACAATCACAGCACACTGTACAAAATACTATATCCCACAATGCAATGCACTTCACTTGACATTTTTGATGAGTGAGCCATAAGCGGCAGCCACTAATTTCACAAAATTGAAAAACAACTGCTTTTATTTCCAACTAAATTGTTCTATGCCACTCACATGATGAGGTCATGTGACAACCATGTAGCGTATCAATTCTTCAAAGCATTTATCATGAAATAATGCCTAATGTTTCCTGGTTACGTCATCTAATTAAAATATATATATATTTTTTGGCATGTGTCGAGACAGCCAGTTTCAAAATGTTTAGATTTTAAAGTGTAATGATATGTCACACTCATAGATTTGTTGTTTCTGATGCATTGGCTTTCATGCAGTGCATCACCCAGTCCTAGTCTTTCAAGCATGCATGCATTTTTTTAACCTAAAAAGCAGACATTTAAATTCAGCTTTAAATTCAGATTATATTATTAATAACCTTACATTGTATATTTTATTTTATTTAGAAAATTTATGAACATTCCAAAATGCAGTTTACAATCTTTAAAATACAGTATCACATTAATGACACCAGTTCTTACCAAAATGATACTGTCCGAATTCTTCCAGAATGATCTTGAATTAATGGTTAAACAAGTTTTTTTAATCTCCAATTTACTGAATTCAGAAATGTATAATATATTAAATTTTACTCTACAATACATTGAAATATAAATGATTAAATTATTACTTTTTAAATTATTTTTAAATTGAATTAGTTATATTAGTTATTTCTATGCTTTGTCCAAGATAGGCCTACACCACAAAAGAAAAAGAAAAACCTGTAGCAGTAAATTAAGAGTAATCCCAATAACCTTATCACTATACTAACGTTTTGAGACATCAACATTTCCTTAATGAATGTGTTCAAGTGCATCAAAAAACGAAGTAATTTGGTTACAAGAAAAATTATGTTTGAAGAATGATTTTTAATATCACAAATCTGGTGTCAGGAAGGCGAGCTGTCCTCGAAACCACGCATGCCCAGCTGAGTCACACGTCCACGCAGTTAGTGCACGGATATACTTCTCATTTACTTATTTACTTCCATCCATAGCACGGTGACGGCTCTCTAAGCAGCCAGAGAGAGAGAGAGAGAGAGAGCGAGAGCGAGAGAGAGAGAGAGAGAGAGAGAGAGCGAGAGAGAGAGAGAGAGCGAGAGAGAGAGCGAGAGCGAGAGAGAGAGAGAGAGAGAGAGAGAGAGAGAGACAGAGAGAGAGAGACTGGAGGTAGTTTAAGGGAGGGGGGCAGCAGCAGCAGTCGATGCTGGTGACGCAGGAAAAACACCCAACAGCAGACAATAAACCAATGGTCTGATCTCAACACAATCGTGTTATTTATAATCGGGACAGCCAGGCACATGCACGCGGCTGGGTAGTTATTAAACAGCACTTAAATGATCCGATCTGGGATCGTATGGAAGAAAGATCCCGTTTGATTCTCGGTAAGTGGGTTTGTGTGTGAAGCTAAAGGAAACTAGCCGCTAATGGCAGATGATTTGCAAGTCAGTGCTCACTTAGCTTAGCTCGAACAGCTCAATGAACGAATTAAATACGTATGGTTATTTGTCAACGCTTATATAGTTACAATCCCCGAGCACTTTAGCAGTTCAGTCGCTTTGAAGATCTATTCGAGCTAAATAGCAGTTTACATTTAACGGCATCTCTATTTGAAGAGGTTGATTTGTGGCTAAACAAGTGGTTTTGACGTGGGCAGGTCGGTTGTTTTTAATACTAATTGATCCTTTTTAGATTTTGGCAGGTTATGAAGTATAATATGGGCTTGTTGGATAATTAAAATGGTTGTTTAGATGTTTTGATAGCTTTAAATCCACTGTCACGAGCTGATTGTGTTTTGCTCGAGTCCAGCTGTTAGCCGTTAGCACGTTAGCTTGTTTCTGCTGCTGTATTTACATTCACTTTCGCTCTTACTTTTGAGGTATAAATTTAAGATTGTATGTACCAAAACAGTATAATCTAAAGCCTCAGAGCTTTAATAACATTGTATGCATGGCTGGTTTCACAGATAACCCTGTTGTAACTCTGATTGTGTTTGGAAGAGGAAACGGGCCTAAACTGCCACAGTTTCAAACTAGGCCCAATACATAATGGCTGTGTCTCGAAACCAAGTGTGCTGCCCACCCAGACAATATATATTTGGTCATCGTAGGCGCTTTTTCACCTTTTAAATTGACCGAGGCTGAAAACCTTGTAAGCTCTCTTCCTTGACAACATTTTTGCGCGTCATAGGCTGTCTAGGTAGCAGCTCAATGTGTTTTGTGAAACAGCCAATATCACCTCTTTTATGTATAATTCAGTATTCTGGAATATGGAGAGGATTTCTCATAGCAATAATATTTATATTTACGTTATGGGAAACGCCCATCTTTGGCCATTAGCGACAGTAAGGTTAATTTCCTCCCATTATCTAATCAGGTTAGTCTGTACGTTTTTATTCTGCTTGCCAGTTCTTGGGCATCTGGTGGGTTTATTATGACAAATGTGAATGGTGTGTGTTATAATATTAGGGAATTGTTATCTGTGTAGTGTGATGTCACATTGTTTCAGGGAAATGTTTCTGTATTTATTATGCATTCTCGCCTGTCCACAATTACTTCCAAACCAGCAGGTTAGTTTAAAAGTTTTAAACAATCTTACTCAGTCTGATTCTGTGTGTTATTGTCTTGCGATTTGTGGGAAGAATTTCTCTTATATTAGGGAATCTAGACCTGTTACTTGTCATTGAAAAGTCAAGTTGAGCTTTGTTGTCATTTTGAAATACCTTATTGAAGAACTCTTATTTTCCAACATTGGTCAAATGTGTTTATAAATTGTTAAATTAACCTTTGTGTATTTCAGTATAGTTTCATTTGATGTCCCAATTATTTAAGTTAACTGGATGTTTAAAACATTATTAATACAAACCAGTAATGCTGTGATAGACATTTCCTTTTTTTTTTTTTTTTTTTTTACAAAATATTAGGATTTCTCTCATTGATCAACAGCAAAGACGCAAGAGGTTTATTTGGTGCATAACTTTACAGAAATCAGTTCCCAAATGCCATGTCAGCATTTCTTTCTCATGTATGAAATTTGTGTTGGTTTGGCTTTGTTTTCATTTTTTGTTGCCAACGAAAATGTCTTGCTCATTACAAATCAAACATCCATTGAATCGTTGAGTATAGCTGCAGCTATTCCACCTTTTTAGTTTGAGAGCCATTTGGCAATTCGTGCAATTGACAATGAGTGCAATGAAAAAAAGACTGTTGTTTAGGGTTACTTTGCACAGACGTGCTTCATTTTAAATATTTGTTAAAATCAAAAATATTCTTTTGAATTCTGTAGCACATCCAAGGTTGTTAGTATTAACTTACCATGACACTTAACATTTCTTTAAACGGGTCATTAACTGCATTATTTTATTATTTTATAATGTTTCCTGGGGTGCACTTATAATGTATGATTTTTACATCAAAAATGGTCATAATTTAGAAATTAAAGGCCTGGCTTTAGCCCTTGGATTTGAACGCTCTGTTTTAAGGGGCGTGTGTGCTGTGAGACTTCAGTGTAAACGCCCACTGCTGTAATTGGCTAAAATCTTTGCATTTTGAAATAGCTAAGTATCACACGTGTAATTCTATCAAACTGTTAGCATGTTTTTACTATTCCCATTCTTTAGCCTATTAATTGTGAAAAGTGTTGATTATAGCATTATATTTAGAACTATAGCATCATATTTAGATCGTGGCATGAAAGGTTGTAGTGGATGAGCATTGTAGGCGATCACAGACATGTTTAGCGCATGAATGCAGCGATCATCATTTTAACTCGATGAATGCTTTCATCATAACTAACAGTGTAAACACAATGTAAATGAGATTCGTTGATTTTAACTATAGTTTAGTCCAGAACACTTGCGCTGTTTAATTCACAGTTCCAGCGATTGTAAAGGAAGCGTTTCTATATAGCTATAATTTAACCACAGTTTAAATAACAGATTATTTTTATCTTACTAAGAGAAACAATGTGAAGGTGACAGATTAGTCACTGGTTTGATATACTGACAATAAATGATTTTGTGACAAACATCTCACTGTAGGCCTACATGAATCATTACATATCAGAAATCACTGGTCACTGCACTGGTGATTTTGGTTAGACATGTACACATAATTGATCAGTTACAGCAATAGTGACTCAGTAAAAACTTTTTGATTCATATAAGTGTGTTGCACCATTCCTGATGGATCTAATATAGAAGGTGCAGCATAGTTTTTTAATTTCTGGTTCTCTGCAAATTTTGTACAACCTGGCACTGCACAACATTTTGCACTCTTCAAAGGCATGTTTATTGCTTAGCTGCTTGATCCAGTGTTGGCATCACGTCTCATTTACCTACTACTACTTGTTGTGCTCGAATCAGTAGGCGGGGCTATTGAACTTTAGGGTTCAGGATGTCACCAACCTGGGAAGAAGCTCGTTGTAGTCCCTTAAAGGGTCCCTATTATGGATTTTTGAAATGTACCTTTCATGTAGTGTGTAACATAGCTCTAAGTGAATGAAAACATCCTGCAACGTTTTAAATCTGAAAGTGCTGTTGGGTGACGTCAATTCTTGTTGAAGTTCGAAGTATTGTCAAACAAAACGGAAGATAGCTCGACCCTCCCTCCTCCTCATCCCATCCCCTCCCTTTCGTTGCACGCCCACTAACCCCCCAACCCCTACCCCCAAATCATTCTTGTCGGTTATTGGCTGGAACACTGTTTGTTGTTTCTCGTGGTCCAGGTTGGACCAGTTTGTTTTTGTTGCCGTTTGTGGAGACCGATAAGCCATTTGTTAAGGTGATGATACGCAGGGCAACTTTTTGAGCAATGTTGCTGGGCAATCTTGCCGAGCGCATTGCCATTTTCAATACAATTCTGTCTGGGTAATTTAGATCGGTATTGGGCCCTGTGTCTCATCGGGTTGCCCATTGACAGCAACATTGCTCAAAAAGTTGCCCTGTGTATCATCACCTTTACAGTGTGTTCAGGGGACAGGCAGCTAGCGGATAGTGAGGAGATGTTTGCTGTATGTGACAAATGTTTCGGCCTAAAAAACGCGTGACATCGCTTAGAGCACCTTTAATGCAGATTGTCTGTCGTTCACACTACTTTGAGGAAAGATTAAGCATGGAGCAAGATTTGTTTTACCAACATTTGTTACACCAGTCATTCACGATAGAGCTCGGCTAATGCATACATTGCATACATGCACTGTTATTGATACAGTTTCCACGTGTTCACCGCAATATATTAGAAACATACTCAGTAAATAAATTTGTACAAGTAAAATAATCGGTTTGTTGATGGACATGCACTTGTTAATGCTGATTGTGAGGAATTAGTTGCAACATCTCGTAATGTAGGCTACCTCAAACTAAGTAGCGTCTCCCTGAGAAACATCCTGCTCGAGTCGTCTTTGCGATGGAGGTTCAGGTTGTATAACTAGTTTCAATGTTTCATAATCGGACTCGCGCTCGCTCGGATTGAAATGGTAAAATCTACGTCTTTGTTCGTTACTGATTAGTTTACGGTGTAGGAAGCACAAGCAGAGCTGACATTATCGCAATGGCCGTCTTTGTTTTTGACGCGTGCGCTGTACGCGGTAGACCAATCACAACAGACTGAGCTGTCTGGCCAATCAGAGCAGAGTAACTCGCAGAAAGGAGGGATTTAGAGAGATTGATTCATCTGACGAGTCATTTGAGAATCATTGAAAATATGGTGATGTGCAAATGTTTATTATGAGGAAATTAAACAGTTTTTTGAACTTTGCATGTAAACCTGTTGTAGGAGACTCCAAAACAACATTAGAAAGCTTTAAAATGGCATAGTAGGGGCACTTTAAATTAGGGTTGCACGATTAATCGCAAATTCCATTTAATCGGACATAAATCGAGATGGCTTATCGCTATTTTGAAATCACAAAGGCTACGTTTTTTTATGTGCAGCTCGTCATTGATGTGTGGCTCTGTAAACGCTGCTCCATCTATAAACACTGGGTTTGAGTCACTTATAACGTGCATTTGAAAAAGCAACGCACATTAGACAACTTTCCAAACACAAGAAGCATTTAATAACCTCTTGTCCAACAAAAGACAACATTTAATAACATGCTTTTACTCCAAACTGACTTCATAGCGACAGTTGAGCATTCTTCTGTGAGATGATGTGGTCTCTTACACAGAATAAGGCAGTTGTGTGTTTTCAATCTCCTGTTTATTTAGCTACAGCGATAGGAATTTTCTGGAATGACGGGCTATCTACTTCTGCGGTGGGGCATATTTGACATGTCTGCACGAGAGCGCCCTCTGGTGTTCAGAAGGAGCAGCATTTACTACCGATCAGCCATGCTGCACTGACAAACTGCAGATAAAATTATCGCAGCCTTTGCCAAATCGCGTGTCGTTTTAGTGCAATTAATTGTGCAGCCCTACTTTAAATCGATTTCTGTAAAAGAAAATATCTCCCTTTGCATTGAACTTTGAGCATTGTAATTTTGCAGATGTTGTTTATGCTCAAACAGCAACATTTCACACTAACTGAAGTTAAAAAAGTTCAATTATAATCAAGGTCCCCTTTTAGATTACTTTATTGTGAAAATCATTCAGTTTGCTAAGAAAGGTTGATGAGAAAGCCCTCTTGTTTTTCTTCAATGTATTTCTGTCATGTTATTTGATCTAATCTAACTTTAAAATAGACATGTTTCATATTGAACCAATGTCTTTTTTGTCCTTTGCATGTGGTTGTTAGTGAATTTCTCATCATTGCTGATGTGTGCTTTGCTGCTGCCTTTTCTTTATTTGACCTTTATTTACTAACCTGGGTTGTGTTTCCTAAAAGCATTGTAAGCCTAAGTAGATCATAGAACCATTGCCACCAATGGTACGATCAACTTGGTTCACGATGCTTTTTAGAAACTCAGCCCAGGCCTGTTTTTATGCTATGATTTAATACACTTTGAACCAGCCAACAGGAACATTACAGATGGCTGCAGGAATATTAGGCTACTGCCACTTTAAGAGCTGCACGGATCCAATGTACTATTACATATACATTTATTTGTAAACTGTTTACGTTCACTTAAGACATAACCAACTGTGTTTACGAGGATATTTTGACATTTCTGTGTCTATTTGTCCATTCAAAAATACACACATTAATGCAAAAAGACGTGGAAGAGAACTTGGTTCAGTATGAAAGGTGGCTTTCTGTGCACACACTTTGGGTGTGTGTGTAGCACAGAAATGCGCTTGAATGGGTTAAAGTCAGGGTCCGAAATTAACACCCGCCAAGCGCCAAATGCGGGTAGATTTTCCGTTTTGCGATTAAATCTCAAAAGGTTATCTGCCACACTGGCGTGTGAATGTTCATACCAAAATAGTAGGCTAATGTAATAAAATGTTTATTAGAATCGCATTTTGTAATGTTATAAAATATCTGGCATGATGGCTCGGAGTTGTTGTGTTTGCGGGATGGGAATCGAAAACTCGAGAACCGGTTCTAAGTTTTATGAACCATCGATATTTTATGCCCTCGACGTTAACGAGTCATCTTATCGATGCTCCTGCTCCAAAGCGAATTTTTGGCCCTCCATAGTCTTATTTGATTAGTGAGCAATGTAGACGAACTGCTGCGCGTGTGACAGGGCGCCTGTTTAACTGAAGAACGATCAGACAAAGAGCCCCGGTCGCGCGCGCGCGCGCGCTCTCTCTCTCTCTGCGGAGCCAGGCGAAAGTATAAAAAAGGCTTCACTCCTAAGCGCTGTCTTGATCGCTCTCCCTGGCACATACTAATCAAAATAAATCAATACGATGGTAAAAGGTCGGAAGACCATAGTTTCATGTGGAGCATTCCGATATTTTTTTCCCCCTGAATTACCGCTGGGTGTGAATTGTGCTAAAATACCTTATCTTCTATTAAAGGGTTCCGCATATTTAGCTGACATTTTTTTTAAATAAATATAATATATTATTATTGCATATATTTTGATTAAATATACAATTAATACATTTCATTTGTACAGAATTATTTTCATAGGCATCAGCACAAACATTTTAATGTGTGTAAATTGTGTAATATGTATAAATAAAGTAAAAATGGAAAATAATAGACCAGAAATATGACAAAAATGTTTAAATATACATATAAATGAATGTATATCTGACACAAAAAGAATGTTTATTATTTTGGCCGGTAAAAAAATATGCTTGGCTGGTGGATTTTTTCATCTACCAGTCCTCGTGGCATCAGGTGAGCCAAAAAGTTAATTTCGGACCCTGGTTAAAGTCATTAAAATGCACACAAAGGAGTCCATAAGAGAAATCTAAATTTTATAAAAAGTATCCAATTCCTGACTTCATGTATTTAAATTCCCAACCCTGAATAGGAAATGTAAAGTATTTTGCATATAGATTTGTAACTATACAACATGTTTCTAAACAGGATGCCATTATAAAGAGCTTTGTAAAATTAATGTTAGGTATGCACCGATTGATTAGCAACATCAGCATCACACGTGCACACAGAACGCACATCTAGGAAACCTCGTGAATACGGCCGTTTCACACCGCAAGCGTGAGTGGCGCGTATTTTTTTTTGCTGTGCATGTTAATCAATGAGTGCATTCACACCGGGAGCACGCTCAATTAAAGTGAAAGCACACTTTTGATGGACAAAATAAATATGATTTCACACAAAAAGTGCACGCCTAGTGTGTTTTAACAAGAACTGGAGTAGGTTATGTCAGAAATGAAAATGACTTTTTCATTTATAGAAAGACTCTTTATAGAAAATATACCCATTTAAACTTGTTTTTATTATTCAGTTTGGGTAAAAGTATATGGTGTTTTATAAAAAAATATTTATAGAAAATAAATATTTGTTATTGAAAATGAAAAAAGTGATTAGAAAAAATTAAATCGCAATCGGCTAAAATCGATAGCAGCAGGTCAAACTCAATAAAATCGGAATCAGCCTAGAAAATTGTAATTGGTGCATCTCTAATTAGTGTAAGCGTTTGCTTAAAAAAAAACACCATGTTTACTTTATTAGTGCACATACCTGGTTTTGTACAAGATTCATCTGTTCCAAAGAAAAAAATATCTTTGTGATTTAGAATCACAAAATCTGCTCCTCCTTTTCCCTTATGTCAAATAGGCCTTACTGTGACGTAATACGAGTAATGTTGACGTTGTTATAGTTACTTTTCTCACCTTTGGACTAGCTCCGTTCTGAAATGCAACACCTACTTTTCACAATCCAATTCCTGATAGATAAAATGTCCCACCCTATTTTTTTCTGGCCACATGTGTCAGAAAAGGAAGTAAATTCACATTGATTTATCATAAGAGCACATGAGGTCTAAGCCTGGACATAGCATGAAAATAAATACAATCTTAGTTTAAAAATAAATTCTTGGTATGCTCAGCTCTAAAATATTGCATGAGCTCTTTGTAAGCACAATCTCTATAATATGATTTTAAAAATTCTGTATCCATTAATCATGAATTTCTGGCAGGTCATGTGAATTAATTTGTCAAAAGGTGTGGGAACTTGATGTTAGTATCTTTGTTATTTTTCAGGTTATGCAATGGTCTCTGCAACATATCCAGTCCCCCAGGTGGTGCTTTCACTTTCAGAAGTGTGCCGGTTCTCCATCGCTCCTGAGGAGAAACTGATTTCTTCTGGTGTGCCAGCGACATAAGCAGACAAGATTGCAAAGATCTGCCCCGTGTCGAGTATGACGGCCACGACCCGTGGCTCCCCTGTGGGAGGGAATGACGGTCAGGGCCAGGCTCCGGATGGCCAGTCCCAGCCACCCCTGCCCCAGAACCAGGTCAGTGCTCTTTTTGGAATTCCCCCTTTCCATTCCAATCGCTGTTGGAACACATCTGCCTTTTGCTGTTACTCAAGTAAAAGTGTCACTGAAAATAATTTATATTTCATCGATAAGGTTTGCAGGCCATCGTTTGTACTGCATTACATTCTTCAAACCACTTTTGATCCGGTTTGACAGTTGACTTAGTTCCAAAGAAAAAGAAAAACATTTGCTGACCTCATGGATGCAAATGTGTTTCTGTAATTGTGCTCTGCCCTGAAAGGAACAGATGTCAACAGAGGGAAAAGTTATTAGGTAACGGTAGGACGATCCACAAAAAAAAAGCCTCTCTTGTATCAGATCACAACGTTTCTTCTTTAATGTGCCTTCTGCATTTAAGAGAGAGCCTAAACCTGAGCTTATCTCTGAATTGTTTGTAATAATTGATTAAACATTTAACATTTCCAGTATTTTATAAATATTCATCTTGTACACCACTTAGAAAATATCAAAAATTCTGTTTCTAGGAATGTCTGTCTGTAATATAAAAGTACTTTTTTTGGGTGGTCAGACTTTTTTGATCACATAGTGTGTACATATTTTCCATGTTTTTTTTATTTTTAGCATTGTTGGTACAATAATCCACAGCGTTCTGCTGCATCATTATTTGAATTACTTAATTGCTCATTAGCCTGTTATTATAATTGATTTTAGGTTTACTTTCCACTAAATGTCACAGTGCTCGACCACAGTTTGCGTATAGTTTTGCATGAATCTCAGGTTGTTCCATTCTAAGTGGGGATTACAGAAAAACCTGTAAAGTTGACTATACTTTATGCAGATAGTCAAAAGTGTTTCTTATGGCTCGTTTCCACTGTGCGGTACGGTACGGTAAAGTTCGGTACGCAATTATTTGCGTTTCCACTGTCAAAAGTTGTGAATGGTACCAAAAAGCCAAACCGTACCGTACCACTTTTTGGGTACCCTTCCGTGGAGCTAGACTCACTGCAGAACGGTAATTGGTTGACAGAGGATCGTCACTTGCGCGTGCTACAAGGGCATTAGAAGCGCCATTTTAAATATACAGTTGAAATATAATACCACTGTTATTGTGTCACAAAATGTAGTTTTAAGAGTTTTTCAGGTGAGAATGTAGTTTTTTTAAAGCTCAAATATGTGGTTTATTTATAGATTTATGATAATTTGACTGAGATCCATTCCAAGTAATCACCGGACGCTCGGCGCTCGTGCACCCCGCCTGGAACAGCCTTTCCTCGGCTAGTCATTCTGATGTTTGCCGCTGATTCTGACGTCTCTGTAGTGGATAAACATGAGATATAATTCGTCTTGTAGCCTGTAGACCAAACAGGCGATCTTTGGTCTCGTGAATCTATAATTCGCTCCCTGGCCAATAGTTTTGGCAGAAGGCTAAGTGAAGTTTCATATATTTGAGCGCTGAATTTGTATATTTGACTGAATTGTTTGCATTGTTATTAAAGCTTTACTGTATAGCTTTTTGTACCTTTTACTACTACTTTTATAATGGCTATTATTGATAAAACTAAAATTCAACAAAAAGAGATCGTTTTGTCATTTTTTATTTTATTACAAGATCATCTGTTAGCCTATGTTGTTTATTGCAACATTTGTACCAATGCAATATGCAATACATTACAAATTGCCTGGAATGTTTCATATTTTTAAATTTAAACGAAAAGAGGTATGGTTGTGTTTTATATTTAGTTTTGTTATAAATATATGCCATACATATGAAGTGAATATAATCAATAGGATATGCGTTGCCTGAACCACTTTTTTATGTATTTAAATGAAATCAAAAAGAAGCAGAGTGGTGTTTTATAACATATTTCGTTTTAATGTTGCCTAAAATGTAGCCTACATACAGAGATAACCAGAGTAGCAGAGCGAGCTGAGTGGCGCTTTCAAGAACGCGCTGTTCCATTAGCAGTCATGCTGGCTGTGTCGGATTTTGCGTAGGCTACTTGGTATTGAGAAACGCCTAATGCGAGCGCTTGTTTCTTGTGACAAACATGCCGAGAAGCGAGAACAAGATCTGCTGTATGTCATCCATTGTTGTTTATATGTCGCTTTCTTCGTGCTAAAATGACGTCGATCGTTTTTTTCCGGCAAACACCACTCCTATCAAGTAAGGGTACTGTTGGCGGTGGAAACGCAAGCCGGATCATGGTTTACCGACCCGACCCGTACTGTACTGTACCATACCGTACCGTACCGCTCAGTGGAAATGAGCCATTAGTGAGACATTAAAAAGATCATTGTTCACTTAAAAATTGTGAGATTTTTAATTTTATTACTTTTTTTTTTTCTTTCATCAAATATGGTTAACAGAAACTTATCCTCTAATGCTTGATGCAAGAACAAACTTTATTGGTTCTTGTACGTCAATAAGTTTGTTTCAGGTTCATTTTACCTTATTTGATGTAGGGATGCACCGATACCATTTTTTTCAGAATCGATCCGATCCGATATCAAAAATTCGGAGTATCTACCGATACCAGCGCAGTTTTTCTTTTTAAATCAAGTAGAATTTCTATAACTCTGTGTGTTATTTTGTGTGTTAAACACAATATACTTAATACAGACAACTTGAAAAACAATGAATCAAAAAATATATGATCATAATCTGACAAAAAGGCTTTTATAAACTAGATTAGTGGATAATTCAGCAGTAAAATTTAGTCTAGAGTACTCACGAGTGCACAGTAATTGTACAAAATCTGAACATTTAGGGAAAAAACATTTAGTGGGGAACAAATAAGAGACAAAGTGTAACACTAAATCTGGTAAAACGTTACACATTGCTCTTTGTATTGTTGTAAAATACATTCATGAAAAGCAAGATAACAAAAATATAAATTATTTTATATATAGCCTACTATAGAATTGAGACATGTTTTAACTGTATAGCACAGCTATTTAATGAGGCAACAACATATGATAGGACTTAACAAGAAATGTTATTAATAATCTTTCATTGCGTCACTGTATAATGATATGAAAGGCTCCAATACAGTGCGGCACAAAGAGTTTATGCACATCCTGAGCACAGAATGATGCGCTTGAAGCGTCGAATCCGCATAAGTTCAAAGCACAAAGAAAGGAAAGACATAATATTGATGCGTAGTGTATTATACATTATCTATCTATGCAATAGTTTGAGCCTTTTCTTTTAACCGTTTTAAATTTCAGTTACTTTGCGCGTGAAGAACAATTATAGTGCTCTGACTCTAGTGTTGTGATCTAACAAACACTCGGTAGAAAGTATGATTAAGTTACAGCAATAAAGTCCAGCAAGATAAAGTTTTATGTGAAACTATAGACCTTTATGTACAGATCAAGTATTATAATAATAATAATAATAATAGTAACATTGTATCATCTTGAAGAGAGTTTCATTGACTGTCGTAACCGAACGCGACACGCTGTTTGAATTCTGAATAAAGAATGATTGACAGCCGCAGCGGAGGGTAAAGTTTACGTGATCTTGAATTTAGTGACTTAAATATTGATTTCTGTCGCACATTATACTATATAATGGCTTTCAGAACACCTATAAGATAGTGCACGAAAACTTTATGGTGCTTTATAATGTTTTTGTGCCTTTTTTTGGGCTTAAAAATAACACAGAATAATAAACGCACAATATCGGATTTGGATTGGCCTCGTCTGACCAATACCCGATCCGGCAAAAATGGCAGTATCGGAGCAGATACCGATACCGAGTATCGGATCGGTGCATCCCTAATTTGATGTGCATTGATCAATGTTTATATGTAAAATTTACAACAAAGCTTAAATTAAATCTGTTTATGATATGAAGTGATCGTGTCACAGAAGATTTGGATTAAACTGCTTGGTTCATATTTATGTCTATATTAACTTTTTGAAGTTTAAATTTGGTTTGTGTGGACCTTTAATAGATGGAACAAAATTATAAGAGAATATCTTTTAGTTTCAGAAGATGGAAAAAATTGGGTTTCTTCTGAGATATATATAGCCTATGTCTTACTGCGCTTTTGGAAGCAAGGGCATCACTGTCTTTATTGTGTTTCCGATTGAATAATGTTTTAACAATGGTTTAAAACATTTGTGGTAAAAAAACTGAAACCCCTGGCATTATGACCAAAGAAAAGGCCAGAGGCTCCCTTTTGATTTTGTTGCAGAGGGCAATTGTTACATTCTCCAGGGATGGACTGCAGCAGGGTTATCTATTACACCTGTGCTCAACGAAATGCATGTTAAAAGGCAGGAATCAATGAGGATGAGACTCCTGGCAGAGAAAAGTGCACCAGTTGGTTAGAAATGTGTAGTGCCTAGACATGAGAAGCAAACTGGCTATGTAGGTCAGCCAAGCAGAAGGAGTCTTTTCCACCACACCCCCACGTTTCCCAAGTTCCGCAGGCTCCATTCAGCTCTACATGCAGAGCTCCAGCCCACATGCATCCATTGACACGGCACAGGAAACTGACTCTGAGCATCTTAAAGCTGCTTTATCTTCCTTGCGCTCACTTTCTTTCTTTTAATCCCTCGCATGCAAACATACTTTGATGTGTGATGACATATTATAAGACACCTGAATCATTAAGGGGCAGACCCCGGCACCAGACACAAATTCACGGACGGACATTAAATTAAAATCAGACCAAATACATTTTTATTTTATTCAGGAGTAATGTATACCAAACGATAACTTTTGATAACCGAAGCCTGTTGATTAAGAACAAAATATTGTGCAAACAAGCAAGGACGTGGAGTTGGTGAAGGGAGACAGGCTCGTCCAGGGCGGGCACTAGTCACTCACAGGGTGGGCCAGACCCAACGATGCCCGCCCATGGTGCCGGGATGAGTGTGGCTTTTGTTTTTTACTTTCAATTAAAACACATAAACTATTAAGGAAATCGTCTAGATTTTTAAAAATCTCAAAATACCAAAAAATTGTAAATTATATTTTTCACCAAGTAAATTATTTATGCAATTTGTCTTTCCCTTATGTTTAATTTATTTACCATTTATTTGCCATGAATAGTCTTTATGCTAACTAGAGCTGAACTATTAATCGTTAAAAGATTGCAATCACGATTAAAAAACCAACACGATCATATTGCAAAATGACAACGATTCGGCTGTCTCTTTTAAACCTTGGACAAAGTCACACGGGAACATTCAAATCTACGTTTGCGCTGTCACTTACTGAGAAAAGCAGTTATCATGTTTAGGTATAAATACAGGTCTTTTCACCCACACATTATCATTACCTCTAGTAAAGTATATGTAACTTTGTTTAGTTGTCTATTCAGAATCCTGATCTCTATTTTAAACAAAATTTGATTCTCAATTTATCTGGAATCATACAGATCTTATGCTAGACGTTCCAAAGTTGAGCTGGTAAGATTTTAAAAAATGTTTTTGAAAGAATTCTCTTGTGCTGCATTTATTTGGTCAAAATACAGTGAAAATAGAAGTTTTGTGAAATGTTTTCAATTTTAAAAATAACTTTTGTGTTAACAAGTGTTGTGGCGAAGCTGATTTTCAGTAAGCATGACTTCAGTCTTCAGTGCTCTATATAAAAAAAAAAACGTATTTGTTTTAATATTGAAAACATTTATGCTGCTTAATACTTTTGTGGAAATCGTGATACTTTTTTTCAGGATACTTTGCTGAATAGAAAGTTTTGAAATATGAAATAGGGTTTACTGTCACTTAATTAATTTAATGCATCTTTGCAAGATGAATAAATTAGTATTAATTTAAAATCTTGCTAATCCCAAACTTTTGAACAGTTGTGTATATTTGGGGCAAAGCCTATAGTTTCAAATCCAGGTGGATAAAATCAACCACCCTACACCCTACACCCTTATACTGGTAAATGCAAATCATTACAGAAAACAAGTGTTACGAGCATAGTTTTGTGTCATCTTTTACAGCCTGTGGCGCAAACTTTGTTTAATGAGGCCACTTAATAGTGCTCTCCAAGTTTGTAGTAATGACCCAGAATGTTATCTTTGTATCTGAGTCGTGCACTTCCTCAACCTCTGAACTGTTTGCATTGCAGACATCCTCACCCAACTCATCCAACGAGAACTCCCCAGTGAGCCCTCCAGATGAGCAGGGTCAGGGGGACTGTCCCACTCCCCTGGAGGAGGAGGAGCCAGCTTTCCCTCACACTGAACTGGCCAAGCTGGATGACATGATCAACAGGTTTGGGTTCTTATTCTACATTTGGTCAAATTGTGTGTATAATTGAATCAGGAGCACTGGAGAAGAACGATAAGGATGTTGATATGAAGTATATTTTTTTTCGGCTATTATCCATTTATAGGGAGATTGCACATCTGTGTCTTATCAGTTATGTATTAAGTAGACTTATTATGCTGTTGTTGTTTTTTTATGTACAGACCTCGCTGGGTCGTTCCAGTTTTGCCAAAGGGTGAATTAGAAGTTCTTCTTGAAGCTGCTATAGATCTTTGTAAAAAAGGTAATGCTTTATTTTTAGCCCTTGTTTGTCATTTGATATTCTTTCTTTATTCATTAGTTTTTTTGCTACTCAGTAGCAGAAGCTGTGTTACCTTTATCTGCATCATCTTAAGCTTTCACTTTTGCTCTCAAAGGAATTATCCAGCCTCATTAAATGTCAGCCTCTGATAGGTTTTTCTTTCATTTCTATCTCCAGGACTTGATGTCAAGTGTGAAGCATGCCAGAGATTTTTCAGAGATGGCTTGACAATATCCTTTACGAAAATACTGACAGATGAGGCTGTTAGTGGATGGAAATTTGAGATCCATGTAAGTCCTGCAACCTGCTTGATGGTGGCATTTTAATCATGCCTCCCATTTCAGAAACACATTTCGTCTTTTTGTTTCCACATTAAAGGGTTTTATTAACTAGTTTGCTGTCAGGTCTGTCCTCTCAAGAATTGATTACTTTTTTTGGGTGGCTGTGAAGAAACATAGTTATTTTGATTGCCTTCATTTTATTTGGCTGTTTGATTGAAATGCCAAAGCTTTGATCAAAGAGCTCCTTTCAGTAAAACAGAGGCAGTATTAGGACACAGCTCTGAGTCATCACTCTTGTATAAGGCTTGTTTTAGCTCCTTAATGGCTGCTCTAGGATCTGCCTCAATGGCACTGCAAATATAGATCATGTTTTTGCATTTAAAGACTTTCTACTCACTGTAAATCAAAGTGCTTCAACTACATTTGCATTTTAGTGTATTTTAAAGCCAGAACATGCACAACACTTCTAGGGGTACATTTCTGGCCTTAAATGTTCTGTCTCATTTTCTCGACAGCGGTGCATCATTAATAATGCCCACCGACTGGTGGAGCTGTGTGTGACCAAGCTATCTCAGGACTGGTTCCCTCTGCTAGAACTCTTGGCAATGGCCACCAACCCCCATTGTAAGTTCCACATCTACAATGGTACCCGGCCCTCTGAGACGGTGCCTGCTGGGGTTCAGCTAGCTGAGGATGAGCTGTTTGCCCGTCCACCTGACCCTCGCTCTCCCAAGGTGAGAAGGGTGTTTGTGCCACTGGAGAAATTTAAGATTCATCTTTTGGACCTTTTATGAATTATTGAATTCATTTTTGAAATGGTTGAACTTAAAAAGAAATGGACAATATTCACACAGCACCTGAAATATGCCCTTTTTTTCTTATGCATTCCTATACATTTTTAATGTGTATTTGAATTTGATGGACATTTTAAGCATCAGCTACCTGTTTATGAATCTGTCTTTAGCTTTAAATTTAAATATTTTATCCTGTATTGGTCTATTCAATGACAACTTCCTGTTTATTTGTTTCCTTCAGGGCTGGTTGGTGGATTTAATAAACAAATTCGGCACCTTAAACGGGTTTCAAATTCTGCATGATCGATTCATGAGCGGCCAAGCTCTGAATGTTCAGATTATTGCTGCACTCATTAAGTAAGAACTATCAAACATATTGGACCAGTTTGGTTGAAAGCTGAAATTTATTTTAGTAAGGTTTGATCATTTTTTTTTTCTTTTCTTTTTTGCAGGCCTTTTGGACAGTGCTATGAGTTTCTCACATTGCACACAGTGAAGAAGTACTTCCTTTCCATCATAGAAATGGTTCCACAGTTTCTTGAAAACCTCACGGATGAGGAATTGAAAAAGGAAGCAAAGAACGAAGCCAAAAACGATGCCCTGTCTATGATAATCAAATCTTTGAAGAACCTGGCTTCTCGAGTACCAGGACAAGAGGAAACAGTGAAGAATTTAGAGATATTTAGGTTAAAAATGATTCTTAGGTGAGCTGAACATTGGCTTTAACTAGTTTCAGTTTAGGCAGTACGTTAAATGGTTGTTCTTAATCATTGGCCTTTTGTGTTACAGGTTATTGCAGATTTCTTCTTTTAATGGCAAAATGAATGCACTAAATGAAGTAAACAAGGTGATTTCAAGTGTTTCCTACTACACGCATCGTCATGGCAATCCTGAAGAAGAGGAATGGCTGACAGCAGAGCGCATGGCAGTAAGTCATGCTGCAGTACTTAACAATTGAACCGGAGAATGTTATGAGCCTTGTCAGGCAAATTATTTGGTCATTATCATTGAATATACTGAGCAAACGAAACTTATCTTTAAGGCAGTCGAAATTCATTTTTGGTTCAAATCTGTATCTTTACATGATGAACATGTATTTATTTCTCATAGGAATGGATTCAGCAGAACAACATTTTGTCTATTGTGCTGCGAGACAGCCTTCATCAGCCACAGTATGTGGAGAAACTGGAGAAGATCCTTCGATTCGTCATCAAAGAAAAGGCCCTAACACTTCAGGACCTGGACAACATCTGGGCCGCTCAGGTGAGAGTCAATCTCAAGTTCCTGTATGATTAATGTATATTTTATGCTAATGTATAATTGTTTAAATGATGGCATTCTTACGTTCTTTAATTTGCTTTTAAAGATTTAAAAAAATCTCAGTTTCCAATTTTAATGTATTAAGTACCTTTAAGAACATTGATGACATTCATACAAAGCCATACAATGTCTACAATATTACCAATCAAAACAAAACATTAACCTGTAAATATAATGAAATTATATATTTGTTAACATGTTACATTTGGTAGTTTTTCTAGAATGTTTGCTGTATTAGTAAAGCTTTATTAGGCAAACTGTCATTCAAAGAGGTTTTGTGATGTATTTATATCCTCAGGCTGGGAAACATGAGGCTATTGTCAAGAATGTTCATGATCTCCTTGCAAAGCTGGCGTGGGATTTCTCACCTGAACAGCTGGACCATCTCTTCGACTGCTTTAAGGTTATTTATAATGAACTGGCGATTGCAGTTTTATACGTACTTTTATACATTTATATATAATTTTATAAAAAAAATTTTTTATTAATGTACAGATGATACGTTCTCTACATTAATCCGTCTGGTCATACATAGACTTTTCATTAGGACTCAGCATGTCTATGTGTGCCTTGCTAGCATTCCCACAGAATCTCTGTCCTCAAAGGAGTCATTTTATGGTTTATAGGAGAGCTGGACTAATGCAAGTAAAAAGCAGAGAGAGAAGTTACTGGAATTGATTCGTCGGCTGGCAGAGGATGACAAGGATGGTGTGATGGCTCACAAAGTGCTCAATCTGCTGTGGAATTTGGCCCATAGTGATGATGTTCCTGTGGATATCATGGACCAGGCCCTTAGTGCTCATATCAAGATTTTGGATTATAGCTGCTCCCAGGTACCGTGATCAACCTTGGTTAAATACGGAAAATTTACTTCATTTTTCTTCCATTATAACCAGAACAATTCATTTTTATATGATATTTTAGTCATTTGGAACAACGTGAGAGTTAGTAAACGGTTGAGAATGTTAAATTAAACAGTGCTTTTCTTCTGCTGTAGGACAGGGACACACAGAAGATGCAGTGGATAGACAGATTCATAGAAGAATTAAGAACTAATGACAAATGGGTGATTCCAGCACTGAAGCAAATACGGGAGATCTGTAGCCTCTTTGGTGAAGCCCCCCAGAATTTAAGGTAATACAATTGGTCTCAAACTACTTTAACTATCAATAGCATTGATACTTGTTTTAGTACAAAAAAATAAGTGGACAAAGATATTGTTGGTGTTATTTGCTCATTTTCAAGGAGTATTTTCATGAAATTCAACCACACATTTTAGGAAGAGCATGTAAATGTAGCAAATGTATCGTACACATCCCTGTTGTTTTTCAGAAAGAAAATACCTATTAACTTACTAAAGAGCTTAGAGGGGTAAGTGGACAGTTAATTTTGGGAAATATTATCATTATTATTATAACTAATTTTAAAGCTTAAGTTTGCTTTTGAATTTCAGTAAATGAGTAATTTGCTTGGTGTCTCCTGCACCATCTAATCAAATCACCAATCAGTGTCCACCAAGATTCATGTGTATAAAGCTTCTTACAGTAAGAGTGCTGCTGTGGGTTACATTCATAATCTTACAAATGCATACTCTTGGTATATGGACAAGGTTCGGATCTAGTGCACTCTTCCTTTGGGATGCTTTAAACATGTGAGTCCGTTGGAGAAAAATAAAATTGCAGAGGAAGGCTGAACTCACATTTTCCAATACTTTCCAACACCTTATGCAATGAGTTTTATATGATCACAAATTATTTTTCTGCCTTTGCTTTTATGTCTCGGGATATTGCTTCTCTTTGGTAAATTTAAGCTTTCAATTAGGGACAAGGAAATAGTCTGTTTCTATATACCTAAAAAGCCCATTGTCATACGATTTAGATGAAGATATTGCAATATAATGACATGTTAAAAGTAATTAATGTGAAGGAAATTTAATTCAGTTATGTTTAATGCAGTTTTCTTTCTTTACAGTCAAACGCAGCGGAGCCCACTTGTCTTCTATCGACATGACTTAATCAACCAACTGCAGCACAACCATGCACTGGTCACTCTTGTAGCAGAGAACCTGTCTGCATACATGGAGAATATGAGGCAGTTCTCGAAAGGTTTGTGAGTCTTGACAATATGTTGTTGTTTTTTGCACATACCTATTCATAATTAATTCATTAAAACATTTGTTTTTGTACAGGTTTATGCCCACGATGTTAAACATTTGTTGATGCTAACTTCTTTTTTTTTTTTTTTTTTTAATCAGAGCACACAGACTTTGATCCTCAGACGGTTAGGCCAGGAAGTCGGTATAGTCATGTTCAGGAGGTCCAGGAACGGCTTAATTTCTTGAGGTATTTATACTTCACAAGCAGCCTTTCTATATGCTGTATAGATTGCAGAACCCATATTCAATTCCATCCCTTTCTCTTTTCACATTATTATTGGACTCAGAACGTTACTCATTTTCTCATGAACCTGAATATCACAGTGTGTACTAGAATAAACTGTTTATCACTGTAGCTAGGTAATGAAGGTGCCAGAAATGGAAAGTGTTTTTCACTTCTCATTTTTACTTGTTTTTTCATCCCTTTGATTTAATTACCAAAACTAAATGCACACAGAAATGTTCTTAGTGTACTAGACTATTGTATTATACAAATCTAATTATTTGTTATAAATGTCAAGAGTTTTGTACACCAAGGAACAGACAGTTTCTTGGTGTGCACCTAAATTCAGGAAAACTGATTTCATACCAATCAAACTTTGCATCAAATGAAATTTGTCTGCACCAAAAGGTCTATTATGAAAACGGACAGTTCTTAGACTCTCTAAAGACTCTTAACAAATCACTAAATATACCCTCATCCTTTAGGTTCTTACTGAAAGATGGGCAGCTTTGGCTCTGCGCACCTCAGGCTAAGCAGATCTGGAAGTGCCTGGCAGAGAATGCGGTGTTCTTGTGTGATCGGGAGGCCTGCTTCAAATGGTACTCCAAACTCATGGGGGACGAGCCCGACCTTGACCCTGACATCAACAAGGACTTCTTTGAGAACAATGTGCTGCAGCTCGACCCTTCACTGCTGACAGAGAACGGGATGAAATGCTTTGAACGATTCTTCAAGGCAGTCAACTGCAGGGAGGGCAAACTAGTGGCAAAACGCCGGGCGTACATGATGGATGACTTGGAGCTGATAGGGCTGGATTACCTGTGGAGGGTAAGCTGTTGGATCTTCATGGGTATGTTCAGAGCTGCTTGTTCTGGGATATTACCTGCCTAAAATGTCTTCATCTTTAGTCTCTTGGTTATTTTGGTAATTTTGAAATATGTCACTGTATTGTAAATGGCAAGAAGCAAAGTTGGAATAAAGCCCTTAAATGAAACATTTGGGTTTGTAATCAGTTATCAGAATTGTATATTTTATTGCAATATCAACAGGGGAAGAATGCTAATTTTGCTAGTATTTTAAAGCTAAATGAAATTTAGCCAAATACTTGAGCTCAAACCATCTCTCGTCTCCCCTTTTTTTTTTTAATTGACAGGTTGTGATTCAAGGAAGTGATGATATTGCTAGCCGAGCAATTGACTTGCTTAAAGAGATTTATACAAACCTTGGACCAAAATTACAAGCCAATCAGGTAATAGTTTAGTGGAGATGCATATCACTTGGTGTAATAAATGCTATTTTTCTCTTTAGCGTGTTTTTAAAATGTGTCACATGACTGTTTGCAGGTAGTGATCCATGAGGATTTTATTCAGTCTTGCTTTGACCGGCTCAAAGCATCCTATGACACCCTGTGCGTGCTGGACGGAGATAAAGACAGCATTAACTGTGCCAGACAGGAGGCCATCCGCATGGTGAGAGTACTGACTGTGCTCAGGGAGTATATAACCGAATGTGACAGTGACTACCATGAGGAGAGGACCATCTTGCCCATGTCTAGGTAGACCCATTCAACCCTGTCATAAATTAAGTTTAAATCGTTATTTTTGCTTAGCTGTAATGACCAGATTTTAACAAACTCTCTCAAACTCTTATTTTCCTTTAAGGGCTTTCAGAGGAAAGCATATTACACTAGTTGTGCGTTTCCCAAATCAAGGCCGACAAGTTGATGATCTGGATATTTGGTCGCATACCAATGACACAATTGGTTCTGTGCGACGCTGCATTCTGAACCGAATAAAGGCCAACAGCACGCACACCAAGATTGAACTTTTCATCGGTGGAGAGATCATAGACCCAGCAGATGACAGGAAGCTAATTGGGCAGCTAAACCTCAAAGACAAAACTGTAGGCATTTGCTTGGCTGTTTTTCTCAATTTACACAATGAGGAATTTCACACACATAACTGTTGCCTGAAATTTAACAGCATGTGTGAACATGACCTGCTGTTATATTTTACAAGTGTACTTTTTCATTCCCTCTCTTCCAGCTCATTACAGCCAAGCTCACCCAGGTCAGCGCCAATATGCCTTCCAGTCCAGACAGCTCTTCAGACTCCTCCACTGGCTCCCCTGGAAACCATGGAAATCACTACAGTGATGGGCCAAACCCTGAAGTGGAGAGCTGTCTTCCTGGCGTGGTGAGCAATTCACATGATACTTCTAAACTAAGTTTACAATAACAATATTGTAGTAGGGGTGCACGATATTGACAAAAAGGTGATATTGTGATATCTATGATGAATATTACGATATCGATATTTATTTCGATATTTTTAAACTTATGTAAAACTACAAAAGTTCTGGGAAAACGCATCAAAAAAGATTAATAAATAAAACAAGTTTTCTTACAACATAAGGTTTATTTCAACTGACAGTCATATTGGACTGATACAACATGAATAAATAAATAACCATGTCTACAGAACAGGACATGTTTTACTGGTTGCATGTACACTACAGTGTAAAAAACAATAAATAAAGAGCAAGTCTACAGAACACACCTAGCCACTTTATGCGTTTTCTGTGATCGGATAGTTATCTGATCGTGAAAAGGCCAGGTGTAAATGCCCTCCGTGTTCGAGACGATTTGAATCCGATCGCTGAAACCACTTCAGGAGGTCTGGGCCGCATTCCAGATGAAACTGGACAAGTGTAAATGCATCTCGTTGTTGAAACCACATATGTAAAATTTACTCCTCCCAAAAACGCTAAAAATGAGAACGTGTTACAGGCTACATGTCATGTTATGGCCTGATATGACGACGCGTGCAACTGCAACGCTTCACCACAGATGAGCAGCTGAGCATCTCTTCGTCAAGCCAACGCGCAAACTATCGCAAATCAAAGTGAAAGTAAGTCGCAGACGTGCGTCTTTACACACAATTACCATCATTAAAAGTAAATACACGAAATGATCTTAACAGGGTTGTTGCCGTTCTCTCTTATTGCGTTATTTGATTTTGACACTTTAGCTTTTGATTGTAAAATGCAGCTCATTTAACTGTTGCTTTCGGTGACGTGCACTCCATTAAATCTGCATAGGCTATTGCGCGGGAATTGAAGATAGGATTTATATCCGTTTTGCAAAAACACATTTATGTGACCAGGTGTAAAAGGAATATCGTTTTGATAAATCAGATAGCTATTCGATCAGTGAAAATGCATGAAGTTGCCAGGTGGCCTGATGTTTATACTTGTGCGCTGGTGTGTGCATCGAGCTGGCAAGGGTGTGTGTGTGGGGACTGTGTGATAGTAGAGCAAGGGAGAAGTGAGAGCAGGGACGTGCAGAGAGTTCCCCAAGGGCAGGGGCTCAAATGTAAAAAAGGGGCATCATGCATATAGGCCTATATATAAATTTGGAAACGTTACTATTTTTAATGTTTTAGAAGGAAGTATCTTATGCTCATCAAGGCTGCATTTTTTAAAAAAATTAAAAAACAGTAATATTGTAAAATATTACTACAATCTAAAATAATGGTTTTCTATTGTAATATACTTATAACCTTTGATACCTTTTTTCAGGATTCTGAGTTAGAAGTTGATTTTAAGAGTTCAAAAAGAACAGCATTTATATCAAATAGAAATATTTTGTACCAATATCCAAAAACAGCATATCTTCGCTTTACTTAATCTTAATCTTATCGACCACCCGTTATAGGCTACTGCCTATGAAAGTAAAAGAGTAGCTAGAGCACGTAGATGTGAATTTGAGAACTTGTACAATAAATATTCGTACTTGTACGCTAAAACCGTTCAAAAGTTTGGGGTCAGTAATTTTCTTTTTTATTCAGCAAGGATGTGTTAAATTGATGAAAATTGATAGTAAGACATAAAATAATTTCTATTTTAGTGAAATGCTATTCTTTTTAACTTTTAATTTATCAATGAATCCTAAAAAAAAGTATCACAGGTTCCAAAAAAGCATTGCGCACCACAACTGTTTCCAACATTGATAATAAATCAGCATTTTAGAATGATTTCTGAAGGAACATGTGAAACTGAAGTTAGGGTTAGTATAGTAATGATGCTGAAAATTCAGCTTTGCATCAGAAATAAATTATATACAAGTAAGCCTATATTAAAATAGAAAACCATTATTTTCAATTGTAATAATTGTTTTCTGTATTTTTAATCAAATAAATGCAGGCTTGAAGCGCATAAGAGGTTTCTTTAAAAAACATAAAATATAGTAATGTCAATTTTTGACCGGTACTGTACTTTTATCAAAAATCACCATTTCACGTGTTGTTGTCAGCCTGTTGTCAGCCTGTAGGTGGCGCCTGGGCTTCATTAATTTGAACCAACTATGATATTTTTCAAATGGTACACGGTGTATCAATATAACAAAGGCTAAATACATGTGACTTGAATACTACTTATGATTAAAGCGACTTTTGGTGCTGGTTTTGTGCAGTGCTTTGTAGTCAATTAACATCCATTGTTTCAACGGCGTAGATCCAGATCGCTTCATAAATGTAAATTCGTTTGTAATTTTCAAACGATTTCTGAATGACTAGACCAGAGGTTTTCAACCTTTTTTATAAAAAAAAAGGTTGCTTGTTAGGAAAATCTGACAAGCAACTTTGTTTTCTTTACATCTATGGTCATGTTTGCCGTTTTCTCAATCTCCAATACATTGATTGACACTGTCTGCTCCCAGCTATAGCCAATCAGTGCAATCATATGTGCTGTGGCGTAATTCGTCAAAACATTCAGCCGAATCCGCCCCCTTATCCCCCTCATTGGAGAAAAATCCCGTTCAACGTGCAGGCGCGCGTTCGCTGATTTTTTTTATATCCTTTTTTCCCTAATCCGTTCATCCTTTTCTAATAAAGGAGTGGTTTCAGTTTAATATGTTGCAGGCTCATTTATTGGTAATAAATAATAAATGATAATGTTGAAACTAAATAATCTAAAATATCGTGCTTGTTTTGGAAGCTCTAGTTGCTTATTTGTCTCGCGAGAGTTGGCAACTCATGGCGCGACGCGAATAAAAAATAACTGTATGCAGCCTTATTGATATCATAAATTTGTGTATTAGCTTTAAAAATTAAAATGCATCGTTTCCTTGTCCCAAGTCAACAGAAGAAAGCATTAAGAGAGGAGACAGTCACAGGACCCAGCAAAAAACGTAGGAAATATGATCCTGAGTATTTAAAGTTAGGTTTTACCTGGTCGGGGTCCGAGGCTGTACCTTTGCCGCAGTGTGTGGTCTGCAAGGAGGTTCTAGCAAATGATAGCATGAGACCATGCAAACTTCGGCGTCACATTGACACTAAGCACACGAATTTAGTGAACAAGCCAGTTGAGCATAATAGTCGTTTGGCACCATTAACATGAAGGCGACAGAAGCTTCTTATCGTGTCGCGCTACGTATAGCGAAGGCAGGCAAACCCCATAACATCGGCGAAACATTGCTACTCCCTGCAGCTAGAGATATGTGTTCAGTGATGCTGAGAGAATTAGCTGCTGCTAAACTTGACGCGATCCCTATCTCTGACAATACCATCCAGCAACGAATATCAGACATGATTTGTGATGTCAAAGAGCAGGTCCTGGACTGTGTTCGTGAAAGCCCCTTTCACGCCATTCAGCTGGATGAGTCCACTGACGTCGCACACTGTGCTCAATTGATGGTGTACGTTCGCTTTATCAAAGAGCACAGTGTGCAGGAAGATTTTTTTGTTTTGCGTTCCTCTACCCGCCCGCACAAGAGCTGACGAACTTTTCAAGGCCTTGAATAACTTTTACCAGGCTAATTGCCTCGACTGGGGCCGGTGTTGTGGGATATGCACTGATGGGGCAAGAGCAATGACTGGCCGTCACAGCGGTCTAGTAAAACAGGTGCAGGCAGTTGCCCCTGCGGCTGTCTGGAAGCACTGCATTATCCATCGACAGGCTTTAGCAACAAAAAGGATGCCCCAAGAATTGCGTGCCGTTCTTGATGAGGCTGTCAAAATTGTGAACTTAATTAAATCACGTGCCTTAAACGCCCGTCTGTTCTCAATCCTCTGCAATGAGATGGGCGCTCAATTCCAGCAGCTGCTCCTGCACTCCGAGGTCAGGTGGCTCTCTCGGGGCAAAGTCCTCACCAGACTGTGCGATTTGTGCGAAGAAGTCCTCCTCTTCCTCACTGAGATTAACTCCCCACTGGCAAAACATCTGGCAGACATGAACTGGCTTGCTACGTTGGCCTATCTCTCCGACATCTTCGATAGGATCAACTCCCTCAACACCTCTCTCCAGGGCAAAGAGTGCCACGTCTTTTCGGCACACGACCAAGTGTCTGGGTTCAGAAAAAAGCTGGACTTGTGGTGTGCTCGTGTTGAACGAGGTTCGGTGGAAATGTTCCCAACCCTGGAGGATGTTGCGGAAAAGACAGGGCTGCCTCTTAACTCTGTCCAAACGGTCATCACTGCGCATTTGAATGGGTTGCGTGACCAGTTTGGCGAGTGTTTTGGAGAGGACGCATTGGGAAATCAGTGGGTCAGAAATCCGTTCTCTTTCCCCGCCACACCCCGTGATGGACTGAGCCTGCAGGAAGAGGAGGCCCTGGTCGAGCTCAGCTCGAATATGGACTTGAAGCAGAGACTGGGAGAAATGCCGATCACGCGTTTCTGGTTTTCTGTGGAGAGCGAGTTCCCCCAGATCTCCACTAAGGCTACGAAAGTCCTAATCCCCTTCACCCCCACCTACTTGTGTGAGTGTGGGTTTTCCGCACTGACCCTGATTAAAAACAAATACAGATCAAGGCTGCAGGTGGAGGACGACTTGCGTTTATTTCTCTCTCGATTGCAGCCCCGCATTGAACACCTCTGCGCATCAAAAGCGCGGCCTCATTGTTCCCACTAATATGGACGATTAAATTGAAACTCACGTGTTGTCTTGAATGCATAAATTGGTTGGGCCATAGAGGGTTGATGCCGCTCTTGTAGCGCAAATGACGTGAATGGTGCATTTTGTTTGTTTAAACCTTTTTGTTTAAAAAGGTTTTAGATCGTTAAAAAAAATGTGTTGTGTTCCGTGAACAAACAGTGTTATCGTTCATTGATCAGTCAGAGCTGTCCATTGTGCTGATTTTGTTCGAGACGCTTTTTCAGCCGTCAGGTGTCGTCGTCGGTAGCTTTGGCGCCGATTACACGTTAAAGGGATTGTTCACTTCAAAATGAAAATTCTGTCATCATATAGGCCTACTCACACAGTTGTTTCAAACCTGTATGAATTCTTTCTTCTGCTGAACACAAAGGAATATATTTTGAAGAATGTCAGTAACCAAACAGTTAACTGTCTGGAACCATTGACTTCCATAGTATTGTTTTTTTCTAAGTCAATGGGACCAGTTTACTGTTTGGTTACTGACATTCTTCAAAAATATATTCCTTTGTGTTCAGCAGAAGAAAGAAATTCATACAGACTTGAAAAAACTTGAGGGTGAGTATATGATGACAGAATTTTAATTTTGTTTATCCTAATATAGAAACAAATTCTAAACTTTATTATAAAGTGCATCCCTTTAAGCATGTTTTGTTGACTTGTGATTAGGCATATGCTACTGATGTTCAGTGATTTTAAAAGTAGCCTCAATTAGGCCTGCATGAAGCTGGAAATTATTTGCTGTTGCAAAGAATTATTTATGAATGCACCTTCAAAAAATTGTAGAAAATAAAATGTCTTCAAAATATATTAAAAAAAGATTTGTTATTGATCAGACAATCAGTTATTGAAACCCATCATTGCCTGGAACACACAAAAGATAGCATTTACTGCAGAGGTGTGGGTTAGGGCAGGCAGACGGTGTTTTGGGGAAGGGAGGGCTCGGCTGTCCTTACCTACTCTAAGGGGAGGCTCACATTCACCCTATTTGAAAACCCCTGGACTAGACAGTTACCGCTCCACTTCACATTGTCCAATGAAATTTGAACTTCTTGTGCCAGATGGCGATTGGTCGGTGTATTATATAACAAACAGTCATCAATGAATTATGTAATATTTTAAAATAGATAATATGTGGATTTTTATGTGGAAGATAGTTAGCCTACCTTTGGATATTGAAAAAAAGAAGTTTAAAAATGGTTTGGTTTATTTTTTTCTGCCGTCGAGCCTAGATAGGCTACTCACTGCTGAAAAAATCATATATTTTGGCTCGAGCGCATCAGTTCAGTTCCCGAGCAGACTGTCACTGTGGAATACCTACGTGGTCGTTTACACTAGTGCGTTTGTTTTAAAACGCATAGCCTAACTTTTGCTACGGTTATGCGCGCCTGCCGCCTTCCGGAGCTTTACGCCCGTTTCACACATACTCCGTTTGCAGTGTGTTTGCGGTGCGTATTTTTTTCCGTACCCATGTTAACAGGTTAGAGCTTTCACACTGTATGCGGATCCGTTCCGGCGATCCGTTCCAGGTGCGGTGCGTATACAGCAGTGCAGGATCGTTTCCGCACCGAGTTTATTTTTGCCGCTGCAAACGCTGAATTAAAGTGACATTGTTCGTGGTCAAAATGAACACAGATTGACATGAAAATGTAGTAATTTCATCATAAGTGCAATTAATTAAATAGATGGTGGTAATCTCACCATAAATGCATTTAATTAAATCATTTAATTAAAAAAAATAATAATAATTTACCGGGGTAAAGTAAGGAAACCTACTTCAACAAGGACATAATGAACGACACTCGACTCATTCGTGGAGGTGGAAAAACAAGTTCTTTGTGACATGCAAGATTTATTGTATATACATTTAAATTATGCAAAAGAAAATGTATGTTTTTGTCAATGTTAAGTTTTAATTTAAAATGTTTGCGATGTTAACATAAGTAGCCTACATGTTTAAATTTATCACTTGCTTGAGCAACTTAATATATCCTGCCTAAAATGAATGCATTGAATACTAGGGATAGCCTACGTGTTTTAAATCTATTTAGTTTAAACTTGAACATGTCTGTGAAAGAGTGTAGACATAACTAACTGTGTACAAATAGAATCGAAATGCTGAAACAATTTTTAATATTATTTTATAAAAGATGCTGATAGATATAGTGATTAAAATAACAAAAATTGTGAATAAATATTGTGGTACAGCCGTGGATCAGTTGCGCACTGCAAACGGAACATATGTGAAAGTAGGGCTGGGCGATAAAACGATAACGATAGTTATCGCGATATCTTTTTTCTCGATAAAACGATATCAAGAGTTCGATAAATGTTCGATAATGTTTGTGCGCCAAAAGCGGAACAAAACTCATCTGAACCGAGCGCCTCACGGACAGTTTATCCGCTCGGCTCAAAGTCCAAACGGCAGCGCAGCGCGAGCTCACTAGCAGACGCGTTTACTCTGATCGTCTCGTCACGAGATCCAGTGAGAAGCGCTTGAGTTCAGCGAAGAACACAAATGTCTCAGTGATTTAAACCAGTTTAAAGGCAGATGAAACAGCGCTGACGAACAGGAGGAACACTGCGCGCAACGATACAGTCAGAAGATTTTCCGGCTACAAACTCCCATCATTTACCATGGATTTACTGTAACGTTAGCCTACTAATATTAACTGCACTATGAAATGTGGGATATACATATTGAATTGTATTATATTATTATTGTAGACAATGTATTAAAGGACTAATGGAATATAATTACAGTATTTAATAATGTATTTAGGCTACTGTTTTTCATACAAATACCATAGAAACCATAAAGTAACATTTAGCCAACATAGTGAGGTGCTTTTATCTGTGGTTATCATGATCTAAATGCTGGATGACCAATGGCTAATTTTAATTAAACTCAGTCAGAATATTACATTTTACCAAATAAAAATTAGCACATGCAGAAACTAAGAAATATTTTTTTCTATTAAGATATTTATTTTGTTAAGGAAAAATTACAAAATGTTTGAATGTTCTACCTCAGATTTGTTTGTCATGATATGTTCTGACAATAAGGAGTAGTTTAAAACCACAATTAACACTCTGGTTTCTACAACTTTCACTTAGGAGCAAAAATCTGCTTGAAAGAAATAAAGATTTGACGTTTATCGTGATAATTATCGATATCGACTGATATAAAAAAATTATCGTGATAATTTTTTTTGGCCATATCGCCCAACCCTATGTGAAAGCACAATTGCACTTGCTGCTCCTGCGCCGCATACGCACCGCAACACGCACCGCATCACACACCGCATACGCACTGCACACGCACTGCACACGGAGTATGTGTGAAACGGGCGTTAGACCCTCAAAAACGAAGACTTCCCTTCAGTCGAGTCCGAAGCAAGACACGCAAGTGACGCAACCCATAGCAACGAGTCATGGCAACGAGTCATGGCAACGGCACCTCAGACTGAAAGAAACGTACAAATAATTTTTTACTGTAGTTTTGTACACATTGTCATGTTAATTATAATCAAATGCATTTTGTTTTATTGATAACAATATGACCATTATTTGTTTGAGAGGGGCACTTTCGATTAATTTTGAAAAAGGGCAGGGGCTCGAGCAGAAAAAAGATTGTCAGTAGACAAGATGTACACTGTCCTGCAACTTCGGACCTTAGAGGCACATATGCCAGAACTCAGCTCAGTAACTCGATTATTTTTGTGTTCTACTTTTTACTTTTAACGTTTTGAATCTACTTGGTAACTGGCTGTTTGTTTAAAGTTATGGTTAATGTAATTGGAATAAAATTACCCTTTTAAGGCATTTTGAAGCATTGAATGTTGGTCAAGCCTAACCCAGCACCAGAATTGCAGATCCCTTCTCCCCTGGTCATCATTTATTCTATCATGTATTATATTAGTGTATATTGTAAGATAAAAACATCCCTTTGCTATGCCCTTGAGAAAGGCACTTGACAACATTGCTCCAGGTAGTTGTCCATGTAATACGTGTATTGGAAATGTTGCAGAAATGGTATTGCATTTATTATAACTACGTTTAATGTTTTGTGTTGGGCAGATTTAAATGTAACCTCTGATTCTTCTTGTCTCAGATAATGTCACTGCACCTGCGCTACATCTCTTTCCTCTGGCAAGTTGCGGACCTGGGCTGTAATCTCAACATGCCTCTCCTACGGGATGGAGCTCGTGTTCTAATGAAGCTCATGCCTCCAGGTGCTCTATATGCTTCATTAGATGTCTGTTTGAGATGACTAGCTGTACCAATCTGCTGTTTTCTATTCATTACGCTTTCTGCTTCCCAGATAACACCACAGTGGAAAGCTTGCGAGCCATTTGTCTGGATCACGCCAAACTTGGCGAAAACAGCCTTAGCCCCACATTGGACTCTCGTTTCTTTGGGCCGTCACCATCTCAAGTGCTTTACTTGATTGAGGTTTGTTTAATATGACAATAGCTGCTTTCCCACCATCAAGCTGAACAGTTCTAAGAACTGCAAGGAACGGTTCCAGATATATTTTCACTTGAGCTTGGTTCGGCAAGGCACAATTACAAACCGTTCTCGGCCCGCAATTCTCCAGTAGAATGTGTGTAGTTATGCCGCCACTCAGGATTTGTCACTTGTCTGATGCCTGGCTACCTCTGTAGCTGACGAAGCATGGTATTTTAGCGAAGTAAACGCAAGTTAATAAAAAAAAAAAAAAAAATATCATCCTTTGTAATGCAGTTGCTATTTACGTGTCATAGGTCTGTAGACTGTTGTGGTGCTAAGGCAATGACTGCCACAGTGGAAAATGAAACCATATAGAACGGTTTGGCCTAATGGTAGAAAAGCGGCTAATATTTTATGAAACTAGCCTTGTATAGACACGCACCTGGTTATGTGTACCACTCAAAAGCAAGGTTATTTTTATAGAATGTTTATATATACCATTATATTATTTGGCATGACTTGACTAATTTTATTTATTTATATATATATATATGTATGTATGTTTTTTTTTTTCATTGTTTACTTTAATAGTAATTTTAATACATGCTTTTTAAAATCAATTTTCAAATGGCAATAATAAATGATATAGAAAGATGTTGTATGCATATAAATATAATACAAATAAAACAGTAAGTGTACTAAAAAAGTAACATAAATAATACAATTAGTAAAGTTTTTTTTTTATATTAATATTTACCTTCAATTTTTTTTAGTAATTTTAGATATTTTTTCTGTTACTTGCCAAGGCAAGTAATAATATTTATATTTTATTTTAATGAACAAAACAATATTTAATAGTTTTAGTATTAGTTGCAATAACAGCACTGCCCAAAAGGCTTTTTTTGTGTGTGTGTGGCGCATGAGTCTTTGATATGCACAATGTCTCTGTGTACCTCAGGTGGTGTACGCCTTGCTCATGCCTGCCAGTGGGACGTTGGGTGAGGATGCTAGTGACTTCCAGTACAACTTCTTGAAGAGTGGTGGGCTGCCACTTGTTTTGAGCATGCTCACCAGAAATAACTTCCTGCCAAATGCTGACATGGAGACCCGACGGGGAGCTTATCTCAACGCACTAAAAATAGCCAAACTGCTGCTCACAGCTGTAGGCTTTGGCCATGTGAAGTCTGTGGCGGAGGCCTGCCAGCCTGTGGTGGAGGGGACTATCCCTGTATCTCCTGTAAGTTGCCCTTGCTTAAGCTCTTAACTGTTCCTTTTAAGGAAGGTGTTGCAGAAGTATAAGCACAATACCTTCAATGACTATTACTTTACAGAAAAGAGAACATGTACACATTCCGTTTAAAAAAAAAAAGATTTTATATACTCTTGTTTTAATCTTGTAATTTTTTACAAGGAAGTTACACAATTAAAAAACATTGTAATATCATATTTGGACTTTTAAAACCGCATAAAACACAAGAGAGGGAGAGAGAGTGAACCTGCTGTAACTTTTTACACTTTTGTCCATTACGGCATCTCATAAAATTGCACTTGGCACAGCTATAGTTTGTAGTTGGGACAAAGTATGGGGGATGGTGTTTTATTGCAAAAACAAAATTCTGTTGCAAACATTTCAAGTAAGTAAAGTGTTTCCTACTGAGTGGTGTTGATTAAGTGGGTTTTATAGGTTCAGTACTTAGCGTTTCATTTCTGTTTAAGACTGTAACCTTTCAGCCTTCCTGACATTCATCAATCATATTAGAAACAGGCTGGCTTGGACTATGTATCTCCACAAATGTCAAGGGTGTACAGTGTCTTGTGAGGAAAACTCTCACAGACTCCAGAAGCGTTTACATAAGGGATTATTAACCATGAGAAAGAAGAAAGTCAGGAGTGCTTGAATCATGCAATTTTCTCTTTATTTGACAATGTTTCTATACATGGAATCGAACAATATGTGTGCATAGAGGTGAAAAATGACCAGACAATGATACAGTATCACCAATCTAAAATGTGTTTTATACAATTTTTTTTTTTACTAACTTCCATGAATTCTTTAGTTTAAGTGTTACCCGCTTTTTATTGTTACAAGACAAAAAAAAAAACAATGTTTACTCATTCTCTGGTTTACCTGGACCAAGAAATTCAAGTTTATTTGTCAGCAAAAGTCCACCAGATGATGTTCTTGCAGCTTTCATGAAAAGTACAGATTATACTTCCGCGTTTTTGTGTCCCCACCCACCCATGGACAATCGGATTAAAAAGGTTATTAACAGTATTTGTAAGGGTAGTTACTGAAATTTGAATCTTGCTGTGTCTACTCTTTACACAGCATTATGTTAAAAATTGAACACTATGGCAAGAGCTTTCTTGTTTGCGACCGCGTTTTGCTTCTGGGGGTTGTGCGGAACTGAGAACGACAGTTTCTTTCAGTTTTTCCTTCTATTTGGCCTAAAACACTGTTTGTGGTCATCCAGTTTGAAATGTTGACCACAAACACAGGTTTTTCAGATTTCCCATCGGAGTTCTCTCGGTATTGACTATTTGCAGCCTTTAGCCACTGCCTACAATGCTAAACATTTACTCTTTGAATTCTTGCACTTGTGAACAATGCAAGTCGACAACAATGTGACTAAAAGTTTGCACTAAAAGGTAGCACTGAGTTAAAAAAATGTTTGCCTTTCTACCATATAGGCAGACACGTTTTATTTAAAGCCCTTTTTGCCAGCCATGAAGGATCCCTTTAAAAACATGATTTGAGATATTAAGTCCTTGTTTTAGGATGTGAAAATGTCTGATGTTGGGGAGAGTTTGCTGCATGTAAACAGTATTTCACAGATTATAATTTTGCACAGAGAGGGTTGTTAAACCCTCTGAAACAGTATGATGCTGGCATTAGGGTATCTCACTATAAAATACACATTACAATACATTTCATGTATATACACTACCATTCAACAATTCATTTGTAAAAAGATATATATATATTTTATAATATATATATTTTAAAATAAATTAATTTTTAATGTATATTTTTTTACTGTATTTCTGATCAAAAAAATGCAGCCTTGGTGGTGAGTAAGCAATTTCTTAAAAAAAAAAAAGAAAAAAAAAAAGAAAACTGACCCCAAACTTTTGAACAGTATTTTCTGTTTGGAATCTATAGGATAACACTTTTTCTTTAATCATTCATAGATCAACCAGACTACACATGACCAGGCTCTAGTGCTACAGAACGCACTGCAGAATATCCCTAACCCCTCCGCCGAATGCATGTTGCGGAACGTGGCAATCCGCCTCGCCCAGCAGATCTCGGATGAGGTATGTTATACAACTCCACACAACCTTAGCCTGCAGAAACTGGTTTGTTTGCATTCAATTCAAATGAATGTCCTCAACTGTCTTGTCAAAAATGTCTGTAATGTATTTTATGATCAAAAGGAAAGGAAATGTACTATTATTATTGGTTGCATAGTGTTTCGTCAAAACCTCCCCTTTTCTTTGAATGTGACAAAAGATATGTACAAGGGAAATTCCTCATGTTTCAGGCTCAGTTTTCAAAGTTTGTCCTTCTATTCCTGTACCTAGAACTTCTTCCAGGCCTCCAAGTATATACCAGATATCTGTGTCATTCGAGCAGTTCAGAAGATAGTCTGGGCTTCTGGCTGCGGCTCTGTTCAGCATGTCTTCAGTTCTAATGAGGAGATCAGCAAGATCTATGAGAAGGTTCTAGTTCTTATCTGTATTGAAACGCCCCTATGTGTGATTGATTGATAAGAATCAGACTCATTATTAACGCCTGTTGTGTGATCTCCCGCAGACCAATGCTGGTAATGAGCCGGATGCAGAAGACGAGCAGGTGTGCTGTGAAGCTCTGGAAGTCATGACCCTGTGTTTCGCTCTTATGCCCACTGCACTAGATGCACTTAGCAAAGAAAAGGCCTGGCAGACCTTCATTATAGATCTGCTGCTGCACTGTCAGAGCAAGTGAGTTATCATAGACATCTTTTAAACTTTCATTGGGTAGTGTGCTTGGGCCATTTCAGTCATGCTGTTCCTTTTGACATTTATGACTTAAAATAAACATGCTTTTTCTTTTTTTTTTTTAATAAAATATTATATTAGACTTTCATAAATGTTTTTAATTTTTATTTTAAAATTGAGTGTCTGATTTGTAAAATCCTTAAATGTTTAATTTGTATTTAATTTTGTAATTTATTATTATTATTATTATTATTATTTATTATTATTAATTAATGCAACTTATTTACATAATGTCAAGAAATTTAACTGATAATTTAAAATTAACTATGAAACTAAAGACAAAGTTCTTTGTAACTTTTTTTGTAACCGGGTTTTTTGTAACCGGATTTGGAAAATCAGTTGGAAACTGATTTCTGTATTTTTATCAAATATGATGTGTGGTTTAGAGACAAACCAACAATTTTGTAAAACTCATAGCTAATTCTGATGTTTGCTCCTAGGTCTGTTCGTCAAATGTCCCAAGAACAGTTCTTCCTCATGGCCACCCGATGTTGTATGGGCCATAGGCCTCTTCTGTTCTTCATCACCCTTCTCTTCACAGTTTTAGGTGTAAGTGTCTTTCATATTTCTCTGGGACAAAGCTGGAAGGTGTTTTTTTTTTCTTTTCTTTTTTTTCTCCTTTTTTTGCTAATTCAGAACCTCTCATGATTTATAGTTCTCTGTATCCATTTGTGTTCCAGAGCACTGCAAAAGAGCGGGCAAAGCACGCTGCTGATTACTTCACTCTTCTAAGGCACTTACTCAACTATGCATATAACAGCAACATTAATCTTCCTAATGCAGAAGTTCTCTTAAACAATGAGATTGATTGGTTAAAACGAATCCGGGTATGTTCATTTACTTAAACTTCTTTTTGGAATTAAAACAAAGCAAACTAGTGTGTGCAATTGAGACTTTTCTCCCTTTATTTTTAGGATGAAGTGAAGAGGACTGGGGATCCTGGGGTTGAGGAGACCATTTTGGAAGGTCATATTGGTGTCACAAAAGAGCTACTGGCTTTCCAGACCCCAGAGAAGAAGTTCTACATTGGCTGTGAAAAAGGAGGTGCTAGTCTCATCAAGGTAATCTGCTTGGCCATTTTTAAATAATAATTAAAAAAGCCTATTTGTGGCTGCATTGTCAAAACTAATTGATTTTCCTTTTCTGTGTACAAACTCTTTATAGGAGTTAATGGATGACTTCCTGTTCCCTGCATCTAATGTGTACCTGCAATACATGAAGAGTGGAGAATTCCCCACTGAACAGGCCATACCTGTGTGTAGCACCCCAGCCACCATCACTGCTGGCTTTGAATTGCTGGTTGCACTTGCCGTTGGATGTGTGCGAAATCTCAAGCAGATTGTGGACACACTAACTGATATGTACTATTTAGGTGTGTGTGCAAATATTAGAAAGTGCAGCAGATACTGAATCCTAGAAACAGTGCAGTCAACTCGATCATATATGCAGTTATTTACTTGTTTTTTTTTAATGTATCTTCAGGTTGTGAACCACTTACAGAATGGGAATATTTGCCACCAGTTGGCCCACGGCCCACCAAGGGGTTTGTGGGTCTGAAAAATGCAGGTGCGACTTGCTACATGAACTCAGTTATCCAGCAGCTTTACATGATTCCCCCCATCAGGAATGGCATCCTGGCCATCGAAGGCACAGGCAGCGATGTGGATGATGATATGTCTGGAGACGAGAAGCAAGATAATGAGGTACTGCCTAACATGGTTCATTCAGTTCATGAGAATTTTAGCCTTTATGTGAATGCTTTGAACAAACATAGACGCTTATTATGCAAAACAAGTATCTTTAGATATGGTCCTAGTATGTTTCACTTAAATAGCACACTTGCGAATGTGAAGTGTTTGTTTAAGGTTAATTTGATTTTAAAATTTTAGAGATTCTATATTTTTGGCCATTACATATTTGAATTCACTTTCAATAGATAGTGTGAATGCAATTTACTCACTTTTGGTCCATATAAAGTGCTGAAGATTAAAAAGTGCTTCAGTGTTATTTTAGTATTTATATACCTATGTTTTTTTTTATTAAGTTTGAATTGGCTTTTTATATATACTTCAATTTAATTTCTGTTTTAATAATTTTGTGTGCTTGTCTTTTTTTTTTTTTTTACATAGTATTTAAAGAGTACATAACAGAGTTTCTTAGCCCTGTACTCGTACAAATGTACAGACTCGTACATTTCATTTGTACAGAGAGTCTGGCGGGTACTCTGGGCAGATCCAGTCGTTTTAAACTTCAACAGAGTCACTTTGGATCTGCCATAACCAATCGCTAACGTTTGGTCGTGACGCATGTCTACAACTAAAACTAGCGCACCTCAACGTCATCGTTCTCAGCCACTCCCTCTGTTCGCTGATTGGGCCGGTAAAAAATTGACTGGAGAAAACCCAAGAATATACAGCAAACCCAGACGGAGTACTGAAGGAAAATGAAAATTGAGCGGAAGTACGTAGGAGGGTGGAGCCATGCTAACAGCCTATCTTGTGTTAATCTTGAGTACTTATAGAGTAGTATTGCATCCTTCAAATCTCCAAATAGTCTTTAGTTTTATCAGATTTATAAAAGAAACATACAGCTGTACAGATTCTTTCCGAAAACAGTCAAGCTCCTGGAGGCGTGCCGTGGGTGGAGCTAAAGATTTACGAGGACTGAGTGGTTTTAGAATAAACAAATGGACACTTATCGTGGTCAGCTAAACAAATGTATTTAAACACTCTATACATTATTGCATTATCCCTGGATACATTTTTATTCACTGTATGATCGTGTTATTTACATTTACTGTATATGCACTTGTGCGCCAATTACCAACAAAACGCAAATACTTGATGCAGTTTTACTTACCGCCTGTGGTTCTGACTCATGACCAGGATCTTTTATCGCTGGAACCATTGCAGCTTTCAGTTTCAAACGATTTGCAAATCCAGCGTCGAACTGTGCCTTTAAAAAAAAACAAAAAAAACAAAAACAAACATTTGTCACCCAAATGCCGGGAACAAGCAAAAACACTTGCACAACTCCGTTGCTGCCCCGGAAAAACAAACTGCAACCACTTTTCCCTCAACGCTGGGTTCTTTGGGAAGCTGAGACCACGAAATCAACAAAGAACAAACGAAGCACGTTGATGGTCTTGCCCTTCATAGACATAATAAATGCATAGACGCCCTATTGGCCACTTTGGAACGTTGCTGCGATACGTCAACGGGTCCGCCATTTTGCGGAGGGCAAGACTGCACTGTAATCAAATGCAAGTAAACGGGTGAGATGCATTTTTTTCTGGATAAAAACAAAAACTGTTTTTACATTATCAACCGATTTCAGTGGTTTGTATGTGGTGTACAAAAAGTTCCATCTCTAGTTGTTTAAAATCTCGATAGTTAGACTTGTAAAATATATATTTTTTAAATAATGGTCAAAGCTCAAGCTTGTCATGTAGGCCTATCTGGCTCTTTATTCTTGGATAAGAATAGGGAAGACCCCAATACTGAGATATAATTTAAGTTTTCTCATTGTGGAGAAAAGCATTTTCTGTGATTGACCTGATTTTAGCAATAACAAAGATAACTGATGGATCCTTTATGATAATACATAATGTTATGGTACAAATAGTAAATATAACATAAAGTGAGAAGTAATAGTAAATAGTTTAGTCAAAAAATAAACTAATAGTATACAGCAAATAATATAGTAATGAATAGTATAATTATAATATCATAAGTACAATAATACAATCATAAAATATTGATAATAGCATATAGTTTATTAATACTATAATAATAGCAATAGAATAAGAAATATAAATTACAGAATATACACAATAAAAAAAGAATTTAAATAGTGACTTATATTTAATATTTAACTCTTTGTTAAATGTCAGTTTTATTGATCAGTAATAGCCATTATAACAGAAGTAGCTTCAGTCAAACATACAGCAGGATACAACGTTAAAATAGCCTAAATATAAAGTTATGAAACTTCACTTTCTTCACTTTGCCCTCAGCCAAAATGATTTACCAGGGAACCATTTATAGATTAATGAGACCAAAGATTGCCCGTTAGATATACACAAGACAAATTATATCTCATGTTTAACCACTAGACTAGAGACATCCGAGCCAGCGGCAAACGTCAGAAGCGCTGGCCGAGGTACGGCAGTTCCAGGCGGTGTAGACGAGCTCTGAGCGCCCGGTGATCGCATCTTACAACTCCGAAAACGTCAGATCAAATTTTGAAATAGGCGCTATCTTTATAAACAAACCACATGTTTGAGCTTTAAAAAACTACATTGTCGACTGAAAAACTATTAAAACTACATTTCGTGACACAATAACAGTAGTATTTAGGGCCCGAGCACCGATGGTGTGAGGACCCTCTTGGAATTGCTCTGTTTATTAATAATAATAATAATAATAATATTATTCTCTGCAATGAATCGCATTTTTGAGGGCCTAAACATGCACGAAAACTCACGAAAATTTGCACACGCATCAGAACTGGCGAAAATTTACATCTGATATGCGTTTCAGAATTGGGCGGGGAAAAATGGCTCGATAGCGCCACCTATAAAGGTTCAACGGAGTGCCGCCTCCCGTTACGTTTCACGTACGTGTACGAAATTCGGTACATACATGTAATGGCCCAATACCTACAAAAAAGTCTCTTGGAGCATAGCCCTAAACACAACAGGAAGTCAGCCATTTTGAACTTCCTCTCAGATTTTTGTGCAGTTTTTGCCATTTTCAGGCCTCGTACTTTAACGAACTCCTCCTACAGTTTTAATCTGATCATCTTCAAATTTGGTGAGTGTAATCTTAAGGCCTTGGCGACGTTAAATTGTCCTCAGCGGCCTGACAAATTTCGATGTTTCGCCATGAAACAGGAAGTTACTGTAACTCAGGCAAACAATGTCTAATCTGCCCCAAACTTCACACGTTTGATAAGAGTTCTGTCCTGAACACATGTCCATGCTCAAATTCAGCTACAGTCATAGCGCCACCTGCTGGTAACAGGAAGTGGCATGTTTAACACTGTTGTGGACTCCTAATAATATATAAAAAAGTGCCAGCAAGTGTTAAACATGCTAGCAAACACTTAGCTAAATGTTAAATTATGTTATTACTGCAATTAAATAGGAATTTGCTGTAACTCAGGCATGGAATGTCCAATCTGTCCCAAACTTCACACGTGTGTTAAGAGTCCTGCCCTGAAAAAATCTACATGAGAATCTTCTGTTATAGTAATAGCGCCACCTACTGTCAACAGGAAGTGACATGTTTTACACTGTGATGCATTATTAGCAACGTAGTAAAATATGCCATTGAGTGTTAAACATGTTAGAAACATGTTAAAACATGCTAACAATTCTTAGCTAAGTGTTAAAGCATGCTAATGCAATGAAAGAGGAAGTTGCTGTTACTCAAGAAGGCAATGTCCAATCTGCCCCAAACTTCACACGTTTGATAAGAGCCATGGCCTGAACACATCTACATGAGAATTTTCTGTTATAGTAATAGCGCCACCTACTGTCAACAGGAAGTGACATGTTTTACACTGTGATGCAGTACTAGCAACATAGTAAAATATGCCATTGAGTGTTAAACATGTTAAAAACATGCTAAAGCATGCTAGCAATACTTAGTTAAGTGTTAAATCATGCTATTAATGCCATGAAACAGGAAGTTGTTTTAACTCAGGCAAGGAATGTCCAATCTGCCCCAAACGTCACACTTTTGATAAAAGTCCTGCCCTGAACGCATCTACATGACAATTTTAAGTTAAAGTAACAGCGCCATCTGCTGTCGACAGGAAGTGACATGTTTTAAACTGTGATGCAGTACTAGCAACAGTAAATATGCCGTTGAGTTCTAAACATGCTAGAAACATGCTAAAATATGCTAGCAACACTTATCTGAGTGATAATGCATGCTATTATCCCCATAATAAAGGACATTTTTGTAACTGACTTTGACATACCCCTCCTATGTTTACCTACTTAAATGCACATTGCCCACCGTGCTCTGTCTTCCTAAAGCCACCGGGTGGGATGGCACGGGTGCGAGGGCCCTTTCAATGCTGCTTGCAGCTTTAATTTTAAATGTATCCTCTGAATGTTACTATTACTAATTAAATCATGACCAACTAGAACCAAAAACAAGCGTTTGTTCTTGCTTGGGAAAGGTAATTCCTCGAAAGCTGTTTTCAATTGTGTGGCGATTTGTACAGCCGCAGGCAGCACACGAAACAGGCATTTTTCTCAATTCCCGGTATGAGAGGATGGGAAAGTTGCCATCCCCAATATGGCGGCGCCGTTGACGTACGCTCCAGCGGCCAATAGGGCGTCTATGTATTTATTATGTCTATGTTGCCCTTGCTCTCGCTCTGGTTGATGTGTGCGCATGCTCTTCTTGGAGAAGTGACCATACAAGGAATTCCGCCCTTTATGACGTCATTCAGGGCCATACTCGAAAAAACTTTCCGAAACTAATCCGAACCCTGAAAGAGTGTATTTGGCACACAGAAATGCTTCACCATATGTCCAACTCCAATTTTTTTTACTTTGTTAAAGTGTTGGATTCTCATGAGAATCCAACACTTTAACAGTGTAAATAAGTCAGAATGCATGAAATGGCATTAGACATCCCTTTAAAAAATAATAATTCTATTTTACTTTCATTTGTATCTGGGGTGTTTCATCCAAGGAGATAAGTGACACTGTACAATAGCGACATCAGAAGATAAAGTTATAGTGCAGTGTTTCCGCTACATTCATTCCGCCATGGCGGGCCGCCACACCTAAAACCATCCCGCCACGGCTGCAGCTTCTCAGTGAGGTCCGATATTTGTTATTTGTTAAGCCCCACTAAAGGCATAAACAACATTGTAAAGCACAATAAAGTTTCCGCACTATATTCCAAGACTTCTAAAGTCTTTCAGTAGCATAATGTGCGGTAAAAATGAATATTTAAGTCGTTAAGTTAAAGTTAATGGAAAAACTTATCTCTCCTCAGTCATTCTCCATTCAGCATTCAAACAGCGCGTCGCGTTCGGTTATGACAGTTACACGACGACACTCTCTTCAAGATCAATGTTCCCATTATTATACTTTTTTTGTAGATAAAGGTCTATAGTTTCCATAAAATGACTTTATCTTGCTGGAGTTTATTGCGCGTTCTAAATCATATTCCTTTCTCCCGGGTGTCTGTTAGATTACAGCACTGGAGGAACGTTAGAGAGCGCTATGAATTGTTCTTCATGCGCACTGTAACTGAAATTCAAAACTGTTAAAAAAAAGGCTCAATAAACTGTTGCATAGATAGAATACACTAAGCATAGATAGATATAATCTCTTCTCTTCTCTTTGTGCTTTGAACTTTTCAATGCGAAGTGCTGCGCCATGTGACTTCGCGTTGCTTGTTTCAAGTGCATCATTCTGTGCACGGGATGCGCATAATTGCTTTGCTGCTCTTATTCCTTTCATGATATAATAATACTTAGGGGAGGTTTAAACACCTTGGGACGAGGGGGCGTGGCCAATGGAAATATCACTCATGGGCCACGCCCCCCTCCCCTGGGGAAATGGGGCTGCCACCACAGTTGGAAAAAATCTTAGAGGAAACACTGTAGTGGAAGTTCGCGTTTCTCTTGCCTCCCCTGACTGCACTGGTAATTGAGAATGAATGAGGGAAAGTCACGTGAGAGGAGACAATGCCTCCATCACACTATGATTGTTGACGATTGGATATGATTGGTTTGTGTGATTAAATATCACCTCTTTTTTTCGTGCATGTTCGCGAATCATTCTGAATTAACAAAACGGCGTTAATGGGAAGACTCATTAAAAAGTAAGTTATCACCGCTTTGTCATTTTGAAATGGCCTGAAAGCGTTTTTTTTTTGTTTGTTTGTTTTGTGAGCAATTAGCTTGGTGAAATTAAAGGTAAATCTTTGTGTCTGTGAGCAGTGTTTAACAAGCTTGAGGACTGATGATCTGATGTTCAGCTGTTTTTAAGTCAACTTATTTTCAGCTCACAAATAAAATGTTGTTAAAATTATTACTGCCTTTAGTTATTATTTTGGAATGATTGTAAAAATGCTTTTAACACTTACTTGATGAGATGTATACTTAAATAGAACATGAATTACTCGCTTAATGTAATACAGAATAGCCCTGGTTGTGTATGTGGTTTCTTATATTTTTTTCTTGATGTAATGTTTATTTTACCAGGAAAATGTGACAACATTAAGTGTAAATAGGACATGAAGGGGGGTGTGGCTTCTCATTTCCCACTATAATTAACCTCAGGTGTGAGCTTTAATAATACAGAGAGTGCTTACATCTCTTGCACTTGTTGTTTTAGAAGCACACTTAGTGGACTGCTCCAAGAGAGATTGTGTCTTCAGTTTCTATTGTATGTTCATGTCATTAAAATTACATTGTACTTGTTTAATTGATGAACTGCCCAGTGATGATGGTCATCCTTTCTCAGTACCAAGTGACTGACAAATATAGCCATCTCCAGGCTGTATGCCCTGTTGCCATTCCCTGGAGCTGAGGGCATTTTTACAAAAGATCTCTGTTTTAATCATATCGCAATGCAAGTTCCTTTAATTTACTGAAAATCTTGCTTTAATTTTGCAGAGTAATGTGGATCCCCGGGATGAGGTGTTTGGCTATCAGCACCAGTTTGAAGACAAACCTTCTCTCGGTAAGTCAGAGGACAGGAAGGAATACAACATTGGGGTTCTTCGGCAGTTGCAGGTCATTTTTGGACACTTGGCTGCTTCCAGATTGCAATACTACGTGCCTAGGGGTTTCTGGAAGCAGTTTCGGTAAGTTCTTCCTCTGTTTTCCAATCTTTTAAGACTACAGGACAGTATGCGACTCTAAACTGGTCTCTTCATCTCTTCCTCTCTCTGCAGGTTGTGGGGTGAACCAGTCAATCTGAGGGAACAGCATGATGCTCTTGAGTTTTTCAACTCGCTGGTGGACAGTTTAGACGAGGCTTTGAAAGCACTGGGTCACCCTGCCATGCTGAGCAAAATACTGGGTGGCTCTTTTGCTGACCAGAAAATATGTCAGGGTTGTCCTCACAGGTACATCAGAAATCTAATACTGTGATTTGTTAGGACTTTGTTTTATTGAGACACAAAATATCTAGCAAGGGAAATACACTCCATACTGTCTTTTCAGATATGAATGTGAGGAATCATTTACGACGTTGAATGTAGATATCAGAAACCATCAAAATCTCCTTGATTCTATGGAGCAGTATGTAAAAGGAGACTTGCTTGAGGGTGCAAATGCCTACCACTGTGAAAAGTGCAACAAGAAGGTGCGTTTTTCATTTTAAATGATCTTTATAATGTCTTTTATTGTTCATTTAAGAGAACGCCATATTAAGCTCAAGGTGGTGATGTCTTTGTGGCAGGTGGACACAGTGAAGCGTTTGCTCATTAAGAAGCTTCCTCCAGTGCTGGCCATCCAGCTGAAACGCTTTGATTATGACTGGGAACGAGAGTGTGCCATTAAGTTCAATGACTACTTCGAGTTCCCACGGGAGTTAGATATGGAGCCCTATACAGTAGCTGGAGTAGCTAAGCTGGAGGGGTCTGATGTGCACCCAGAAAACCAGGTATTACACCAACATGGTCTTTCTTTTGGTTTTTAAGCTATGTCTAATTCAAATAAATGTGACTTGGGAATATTTTTTTTACATAACTGGAGTTTAAGTTGTTCTTTATGGCATCAGGTGATCCAGCAGAATGAGCCGTCAGAGCCGGAACCCCCCTGTAGCTCTTGTTATCGTTTAGTGGGAGTGCTGGTCCACTCAGGCCAGGCTAGCGGAGGTCATTATTACTCCTACATTATTCAGAGGAACGGCAGTGGTGGTGAGGGAGAAAGGAACCGTTGGTACAAGTTTGACGATGGTGATGTCACCGAATGCAAGATGGACGACGACGAGGAGATGAAGAACCAGTGCTTTGGTGGAGAGTACATGGGCGAGGTCTTTGACCACATGATGAAACGTATGTCCTACAGGCGGCAGAAGCGCTGGTGGAACGCCTACATCCTCTTTTATGAGCGAATGGACACATTAGACAAGGACAGTGAGCTGGTTAAATACATCACTGAGCTCACAGTGACCAGCAAACCTCACCAGGTGAAGATGCCCTCTGCTATCGAACGCAGTGTACGCAAACAGAATGTGCAGTTTATGCACAACCGTATGCAGTACAGCTTGGAGTACTTCCAGTTCATCAGGAAACTGCTGACCTGTAACAGTGTGTACTTGAACTCACCGCCAGGTAAATGCTTTGTTCTCTTATGTTGTAGATGGGATTAGGGCTGTCACTTGAGCAATTTAATTCTTTCAAAAGAAAAACACAGGACACGGGCAGTGGAATGGGGAAAAAACATCTCTAAATGTTTTTTAAAGAGTCGCTGCAAAAGATGCAAGCGTCTTAAGTATTGTTGTTATTACTGTGCAAATGCACTTAGACTGTTTAATGTTGCTAAGAGGTGGTATGTGTAAATACACCCAAATACCACTTTTAGAAGCATGTTTGTTCCTCCACTTTTCTGCAGTGTAAATTTGGCATTAGATTCAGTATTTTGCAGAGGTTTTTGTTCTCTTATTCATCAGTTTTTTAATTTTTGTCTTTTAGGTCAAGATCACCTTTTGCCTGAAGCAGAAGAAATGGCTATGATTAGTATACAGCTTGCTGCTAGATTTCTCTTCAGTACTGGATTCCACACCAAGAAAGTAGTCCGTGGCCCAGCTAGTGATTGGTAAGCGTATGTGTGTATCAGGCGCATATTTGCATGTGTTCTTCAACAGTTAGTTGATCCTTGTTAATAAATGTTTTTTTTGTTTCAGGTATGATGCTCTTTGCATCTTGCTGCGACATAGTAAGAGTGTGCGTTATTGGTTTGCACACAACGTCCTCTTTGCATATCCAAACCGCTTCTCTGAGTACCTTCTTGAGTGCCCAAGTGCAGAGGTCCGAGGGGCTTTTTCCAAACTCATCGTGTTCATTGCACATTTCTCATTGCAAGATGGACCCTGTCCTACACCGATTGCCTCACCTGGTCCTTCAAGCCAGGTACGTCTTTTCAGTCTAGTTAGCATTCATTTTAGTCTCTACAGGCTTAGATTTTTCATGGAAAATCTAAAACTATCTGTGGATACCTGACTTTTGCAACTTTGTTTGACAACGCGGTCCATAGGTTCTTGTACATTTACGTTTTTTTTGTCCTTTTGTTTCAGGGCTGTGATAACTTGAGTCTAAGTGAGCACTTGTTCCGTGCCGTACTTAATCTGCTGAGAAGGGAAGTGTCTGAGCATGGCCGTCATCTGCAGCAGTACTTCAACCTTTTCGTCATGTATGCCAACCTTGGTAAGGAGCAATTGCCAGCCTTAATGTCTTCATCCATGCAGAGTTGCATGCTACAGTGCTGTCCTGTCTCACTCCTCATTTCGTTCACTCAGGCTTGGCAGAGAAGACGCAGCTGTTGAAGCTTGGGGTACCAGCCAACTTCATGCTTGTGGCCCTGGACGAGGGTCCTGGCCCTCCAATTAAGTACCAGTATGCTGAGCTGGGAAAGCTCTATACTGTTGTCTCACAGCTGGTTCGCTGCTGTGATGTGACATCACGTATGCAGTCATCAATCAACGGTAAAGAGATTTATACCTTGCTGCCAAATTTTTGTAATCTGATAACAAAATGGTCTGTAGGCTTTCACATGTAGTTTCGTTCCCCATTGCCCAATGAAGATCCTCATCCTTGCTCAGGACTTCCTGACTGACACAAAGCCATCTCCAGGCATTAGTGCCAGGTTGGCATTGCTTGGAGCTGAGGGCATTTACAGTCAAGCAGATCTGCACCATTATTTAATTATATATTTTTTAACTGTCATGCCAATATCAAATACATGGTTTTGCCATTGTTCTATAGTGTCTAGAGTAGTTTGATCTGTTGATACTAATTTAAGTATTTGCATTCACAAAGAATGTTTTTCTCCACTTCTGCCCAGACCACCAGCCAGGTTATGAGCTGACATTTTTTAATCTTGACATTTTTAGGTAACCCTCCCCTGCCAAACCCATATGGAGACCCCAACATCACTACTCCCATCATGCCTCTGCAGCAGCTGGTGGTGGACATTCTGTTTGTGCGCACCAGTTATGTAAAGAAGATTATCGAAGACTGCAGTAACTCAGAGGACACTATCAAATTGCTAAGATTCTGCTGTTGGGAGAACCCTCAGTTTTCTTCCACTGTGCTTAGTGAACTACTGTGGCAGGTGAGTGAGATCAGCAACTTCTGAAAGACAAGCACGGTATAGCTGGTGGTGATTAGTTGCGAGTTAGTTCATCAATTCAATATTCAAGTTTTGATAAGTGTTGAAAGCATGCCTTAGTTATTTTAGCTGTTTTTTTCTTCTGTTAGTCATTTGAGTCAAGTAGATTCAAAATGTCTGTTTGGATGATCGTTCTGAATTTTTTATCTTTATTTTTAACTTTTCTGGACATATTAATTAACGTCAATGTTTTTTTGTGTGAAGGTGGCATATTCATACACTTATGAGTTAAGGCCTTACCTGGACTTGCTCCTCCAGATCTTATTTATTGAGGACTCATGGCAGACTCACAGGTCAGTTTGCATTTCTACTGTTATTTCATCTTCAGCAAATATCTTTTATATAAACACAAATCAGCAAAAACAGCTTTTACTGTTTTTACTCCTATGCATTATGAAAAAAGTATGGAATTTGATTTATTTTCAGTCTATTGCCCCCTTTCTGTTTTCGACAATATAAAAAGTCATACAAGCAGGGTTTTTTTTTTTTTGTGAGATGGTCAGAATATAACATGTATGTTGGAATTAAAACCATTTATCAGATGTTAAATATGGTCCAAAATATCTACAGAGAATTCAAAAAAGTAATTTTGTAATGGAAAATGTGTAGGAAACCTTGAATGCATCTTTTTACATCCATGGGTGAATGAAATTCATGATCACATTATAATGTCTTTTCACTGCTCCTTTTCTTTATGGTTTGTTAGGATCCACAATGTGCTGAAGGGAATCCCTGATGACCGTGATGGGCTTTTTGACACCATTCAGCGCTCCAAAAACCACTACCAAAAGAGAGCTTATCAGTGTATCAAATGCATGGTGGCTCTTTTCAGCAACTGCTCAGTGGCTTATCAGATTCTCCAGGTGAGAACAACTGCATAAGTATAAAAGACTGTGCACTTGGATGGGTTTGTTTTGAATATGCAAAAACTGGTTGTTTTGCCTGTTCCAGAGCAATGGCGATCTAAAGAGGAAGTGGACATGGGCAGTGGAGTGGCTCGGTGACGAGCTGGAACGAAGACCGTACACTGGCAATACCCAGTACACATATAATAACTGGTCCCCTCCTGTTCAGAGCAATGAGACTTCCAATGGATACTTCCTGGAGCGCTCCCACAGTGCTCGTATGACTTTAGCCAAGGCCTGCGAGTTGTGCCCAGAGGAGGTATGTGCTGACTCATGCCACCCCTCATTGTCTGAAGAATTAGTGCCAGTATATTTAGTTTAAAAATTGTAATCATGCATGTGTGCTTTGTCTATTAGTCAGACTTTTTAATAATTACTTTTGTTTACACTTTTGCATGATTGCCTTTTACAGAACCCCTTTCAGTAAATAGTTTTTACTGGAAAAACTTGTTTCTTCCGAAATCCACACTTAAATCACACTATGACTGTATAATGATGGGCTGGCACACATTTCAAACATTTTACTTTTTTCAAAATCATTTTCACTATTATTTTTCAAGAGTCTTTGCTAACCTAGAAATGTTTTGTGTGCTAAATAGCCATGTTTAACTATAGGTAGGGCTTTGAGTTTTCGACATTTTTATTTCCTGGTTTATTTGTTTTTTCTAATGCAAAGCAATTATAAATGCTGTTGATATTTTCATAAATTTAAGTTTCATTATATTTATGCTTTATTTCATGTCATAGATACTTTTTTAAAAAAGAATTTCTATTAATTTGCGGAACTCAAGCGCTTGCTTAATCAAATACAGTTTAATGATGAATAGTAAATTACCACAAATGTTAAATGTATACAGCCATATATGCATAATTTGTTTTAAGTGTACAATATTAACTGCCATTTCAAAATAGTGTCACTTAACGAAGCACGAGGTGGTATCTGAAGAGGACGCTGGCCGGAACCCGTCCTCGACACAGCAACTTTTGCCAGGGGAAGTGACAGGCCAACAACAGCACACCGTAAGACTCGTATGGCCCGGCCACACTGGTGCCATCTGCGTAACTTTTTGATGTTCACAGGGCGTGATGTAGACCGAACCATTTTCCACCTACCTCAAAAACAACTCTGAATCAACTGTTATTTCGTCCTCATCTCAGTGTGTCCAAACTGTTTCTTTCTACCCAACTACAAGTCTTAATGTGGTAACTAAGTGTTCGAAAACTCTAAGCCTTGGCTATAGTGTACAGATGAGTTGGAGGTAATCTTTGTGTCTGGTGATGTTTTTCTGTTTTGTTTGAGTCTTCTTTTAATTTCTTTTGGCAATGTGATTTCGTTCTGGTCATCTGATCTGAAAACGTTCCGGCACTATTAAGAAGCTTTTGTATGACTGCAAATTTGGTTAGTTTTATATCCAATTCTGATGATTAACTCTCATGGGGGAAGAGCTCTCATGTTCAAGAGAAGTTTTTGTCTAATCAATTCATCCATGTGCAAATTTCCATGTCATCGGAAGCTTCCTTTTAGTTTGGAAAACAATTTCAGTAAAATTGAAAGTTAGGAGTGCTTGGTATGTGTTGTCCATTTATGGTGTTCTCTCATCTGTCATTCAATTTAATTATGTCTGAGTAGTACAGTGTTCCAAGTTATTTGCCTTCTAAATCTAAGGGCCGCCGTCCTGCAGAGTTTTGCTCCAACCCTGATAAAATCTCACCTGCCTGTAGGCTCCCTGCAGGACAGTGGCCCTCCTGGACCAAAGTTGCCCATCCCTGATCTAAATCAAACTTATACCCTGAGCCTTCATATTATATTGGCTTTGAATAAAGTCCTCTATAGAGAGTCCCTTACATGTTAAACATGCACTCACATCCCTGGTTAGTTAGTATTAAAGAAACCAAACCAAAGAATCATTTTGTATTTAATAAAAAACACATAATTGAAATCTAGTGCATAATTTCATTTATGATGGTTGTTTTAGGAACCTGATGAGCAGGAGGCCCTTGAAGAGCAGGACCCTTCTCCCCCTGAGGACACTGCTCTGTACCCTCACTCTCCAGGCACAAAGTTTCAACAGGTACTGAGCTTTAGTCACACCAATCTCTTACTTGTCATCTTTTAAACTGTGTATATGTAATGTATGTGAATTGAAAGGACTATTTCGAAGACTTTCATTAGCTTTCTTCACTGCAAACCCATGTTGGGATTTTTAATGGTACCTCACCTAAAAAAGGCACTCAATGCCCCTCTTGATTTGAAAGATTGTTTTTGGATTTAATATCATATGGCTAAAGATTTTTACTGAAGTTTTAGTCTATCAAGACTGCATTTATTTGATCAAATACAGTACAAACAGTAATTGTGAAATTATTACTTTTTTATTTAACTCTTTCCCCACCAGCGTTTTTTTTTTTTTTTTTTTTTTAAGTTGCTAGTCAGTGCCAGCATTTGATCATTTTCACAAAATTTCACAAAATTGCAATCTATCACTTCTATCACTTGTTTCTGCTTTTGGATATTGGTTCTGGAGATTCTGTACTCTTTCAGAAGATGCATAATAGCACCTCCTACTGTATAACAGTGGAAACATAGATTTCTGGAAAATTCCGTCAATGGTGGGGAAAGTTTGATTTAAATATAATTTATTCCTGTGATGGCAATGCTGAATTTTCAGCAGCATTTCTCCAGTGTCACATGGTCCTTAAGAAATCATTCTAATATGCTGATTTGGTGCTTCTGAAACATTTAATGTTGAAAAAAAGTTCAAAAGAACAGGGTTTATAAGAAATCTTTTGTAAGTGTTAATATATAATGCATTTACAAATCTAAGCAAAACATGAGTATAAATGTGATCTCTGATTGTCATGCACTCATTTGATTGTTCTGGCATTCTTAAGCAGAATAACCTCCCGCATGCGCAGCCGTACACTGGCCCCGCAGCACAGCACGTCAACAACCCTCAGCGTCCAGGCCCACGAGCACAAGAGAACTGGGAGCCCCCTGAGGAGGTGCCGCCCACCCAGACTAAAGACTAACAATGTTGTCACACTGTCCTCCATCTGAATTCTCCAGCGAGATACTCGAATCCAGAGCAAGGCCAGGCCCCACCATGCTGCTCCACTCCAGAGCCTGTGTAACCAGAACATTCAGCTTCCCTCAATTTCTAACCCTGGAGTGGAGTCTCTTCACCGTCTGCTCTGCAGTATTAACTGTCAAAAGTGTAACTTGCAGTGGACTGTGCATATTGTTTGTAATAATAAAACGGGCCTGACGCACTTGTCTCATGACAGAGGTGTACATACTATGTTAATGTTTTGACTGTTCAAAAGCAACAGCGTGTGATGCTGTTGGGAGACTGCAGATTTATGAAAATGGAAAAAGAACACACAAAAAAAAATGCAAATACAACGGTGAAAGACAAAAAAAAAATCCCTGTTTTATCCCATGCTCAGTAGTAAGGTTTGGGCCGTTTGGGTCATTCTGCTTTTGATCATACATTATATTCATGTCAAAGCTTAACCAGCTACGGCACCTCGTGAGCAAGAGTTGGCCATAGTTTGTGAACGATGGGACGGTTGGGTGATGATCTTGACGTTTAGTTGATGTGAATGGGGTGATGATGCAATTTTAATCTGGAAACTCCTATTGCCTTCTTTTTTTCTATTTTTTTTTTCTGGTAATAATTCAATAATTTGAAAGCTCCAGCTGACACGCTGTAACAGCTTAGCATGGCTTCACATCAAACTAGCATAGCCGAAGGGCAATTCTGTGATTTCTTTTTCCACAGTGATTTGGAAGAGCCCTTTTGTTGGTCCCCTCCTCCATATGCTCTTCTAGATTTGATGTTTTCGAAGCAATGTGAGAAATAAGTGGCTTTACAATTGCACACGTTTCCTCGGATAAATATTTGGCTGTCGCTTTTTTGGGGTTTGATAAACATTTAGGTTTTGATGATAGGAATTTTAGAAAGAGAAAATATATGCAACAGTTAATGCCAGGATGCCTGGAACATTAGTGGACAGAACTCGTTTTGCTTCTTTGTCTTGAACATTGTGTCTGACAAATGACCTGGCAATTTAGTCGATCGCCTAAATTCGTGATCCCTGGCCTGTTCACATTCGTGTTCTCGATTAGAGGCTCTGTCTGGGGTTTCTTCATTTAAGGAGAGTGAACGTAAAAGCAAGGTTCTATAAAATAACTGCTGGTTAGTCATGTTGCAACTTCAGTTAGTAAAGTCTCTTGGATTAAAGGAGTAAACATCAGTAGATACTGTGTGTATTTAATTGGTAACTTGAATGCTTTTTTTTTTCTTTCTTGGATTTTGTTGGAAAAATACCAAATACTCCTGCAAATGAAAATATTCTGCCCATCATATATTTAAATATTTTGCTGTTTTATTTTATAGAATTTATTTTGTTGTATTTCACTAAAAGAAAAATAGAATTTGATTTAAGAGGAACATTTTTGTCCTTGTGTTATTTTTAAAGATTATTGACTGTACAGAGTTCTTCGCCCTGTTTTTTGCCGATTTTTGTTTTGGCCATGATGTGACGTTGAATTCTGAAGCCACAGTCACAATGTTGACTTTCACTTTGTGAGGTTTTTGTGCACAGAAATATTAGAAAAAAGCATTGCGCCCTTCAAGAATAAAGAAAAGAAATCGGGAAAATGTCTCTATTATTGTGAAGATTCAGCCCTGCATGATGTTTTATGTATTTATTGTATTAAATTCACAAATTTGTCACTTGAGTACACAGCTCTATAGCCACAAATGTAAAAATGTGTCAGGTATTACTTTCTTAAAATGCCTTTATAATAAATCTTAGAATAACTAAGACAACTCAAGTTTGCCTAGATGAATGGGAATATATTTTTTCTTTACCAAATTTGTCAATCATATGCTAATAAACCTTATCAGTGTTAGTCTTTTAGGTGCAAGGAAATTAAGTTGGACTGCAGTTCCAAACTATCATCTTTGTAAGCTTGCTTTTATTGATAATTCTCAGTCTCTGACCAAAAGGTCAAAAACCATTGGTTAACTAAACCATTGGTAAAAAAAAAAAAGGTTTTCAAACAAACAAAACTTTATATATTTAATAATTGTCAAACTAAAATGCTTCCCGCTGATCTGAGTATGACTAAAATAACTATATATATATATATACACACACATTTCTCATAGGTAACATAAGTATATACATATTTTTTTAGGTCTGTTCATTTCATTTTACTTTCACGACCCTTAACTTAAAGAATTATTTCACTTTTTAAAAACTTTTACTGATAATTTACTCACCCCCATTTCATCCAAGATGTCCATGTCTGTCTGTCTTCAGTCGAAAAGAAATTAAGGTTTTTGATGAAAACATTCCATTTTTTTCTCTCCATATAATAGACCCCAAACGGTTCATGGTCCAAATTACCGTTTCAGTGCAGATTCAAAGGGCTTTAAACGATACCAGACGATGAATTAGGGTCTTATCTAGCGAAACGATCTGTCATTTCAAAAATAAATAAAAAAGTTAGTTTTATAGGTACAAATGCTTGCCTTCCTCTGTTCTGTGATGCGCGTTCGTACTCTCCTGTTCGAACCGTTTAGGGTCTATTATATGGAGTAAAAAAAACCTGGAATGTTTTCATCAAATACCTTAATTTCTTTTCGACTGAAGAAAGACAGACATGGACATCTTGGATGACATGGGGGTGAGTAAATTATCAGCAAAAGTTTTTTTTAAAGTGAACTAATCTTTTAAGACCTGGAGCTAATAAAAAAAACTACATTATAACTACACAAATTGGATACAACTCAAATGTAGAACTTCTGCTTAAAACTATAAAAACAAAATCAGCTTAATTAACCTGTAAAATATTTGAGGACTATAAAATTAAGATCCTGCAGGCACTATGTAGCATTCTGTATTCTTTTTTACTTAACACTAGTCGTGCTTGTGCAGAGATAGTAAGTGGTAACTGACAAAGACATCAACAGGAAAATGGAATTTGTTGAGACATTTTATTATGAAGATACACATTAGTTCTCTTTGTCCTGGACGGTCTTTGTTCCACGCAGTCTGCCAGTACGACGGGCAGCGATGAGACCGACCTTGCGTCCAGCGGGCGCGTCCCTCCTGATTGTTGAGGGCTTGCCAATATGCTGATGGTTACCACCACCGAAGGGATGCTCAACAGGCTGGAAAAAGAAACGGCATACATCAGATTTAAAACCACCATAGAGGGGACAAATCAGACTTTGAAATCCATAATCGCAAAAAAACAAGTTAAATTTTGCTTACGTTCATAGCCACACCACGGACACGAGGCCAGCAGTTCCTCTTGGCCTTGTACTTGTGGTATGCACGTCCTGCCTTCAGGATGGGTTTGTCAATACGACCACCGCCAGCAACAACCCCTTTAACATGACATTAAAAATTGTCATTGAATTCAGTTCACATTGAATTCAGTCTCAAAGTCTATAAAGCCAAAATTAATACACAAATACCCCTTACACGTTTGCTTTATCCATCATTTACAAGCATTTATTTCAGTGTTGTAAGTACCCCTGAGGTTTAAAGTTAATTTCTCAAAATAACAATCACAGTCCTCAGATGTTGGTTAAAGGTCACATAACATTATGTTTATCTGAATGTCAGTTTTATTTTGATTAAATATTTTTTTTAATTTACATTTGTCATTTTAAGTATTGGTTCTTTAACTCACAAACCCCAGGTTGGGAAATCTGGTGCTATAGAATATAATATGCTCTTAAATTATAGATCCCTGCAGGTACAAAACATTTAACTGGTTTGTACATTTGGTTTAGTTTATACATTTTTCAGACGCTTTTATCTTTTGTAAAATAATAAAAATAAAAAGGAAAACAATACTACTACAAAAGATAATCATATCAACCAAAACTTTATTTAAATATTTTCTGAAACCATAACATTTGCTTACCAACAACAGCTCTGTTTGCAGAAGAGATGGCCTTTTTGGATCCAGATGGAAGCTTGACTCTGGATTTCTTGGTCTCGGGATTGTGGGAGATGACTGTGGCGTAGTTTCCGGATGCGCGAGCGAGCTTGCCCCGGTCTCCGGGCTTCTCTTCCAGACAGCAGACAATGGTACCCTCAGGCATGGTGCCAACGGGCAGCACATTGCCAATGTTCAGCTGGGCTATAACAGTTCGAGCACAGAGACTTTGATCAACAGGTGCACACATAAGACTGGATGTTTGCTTGCCTTAACCTCAGTTTAAAAGTTCATTACCTTTCTTGCCACAGTAGATGAACTGCCCAGTGTGGATGCCTTCAGCTGCAATAAACAGTTCAGTCCTCTTCTTAAAGCGGTATGGGTCACGGAAAACAACCTTAGCCAGGGGAGCTCCACGGCCGGGGTCGTGAATAATGTCCTAGAGGAGAAAGCAGTTTTTTTGTTGTTGCAATTCCCCCTCTTTATTTGACATGAATGACCTTTTCACAATTTCAACATTTAATCCACAATTTTACCTTCACAATCCCCTTGATGTAGCCATGGCGTTCAGCAAAGTCAATATGACGGAGTTTAGCAGCACCTTTTCTGTGCTTGACATGGGCTTTGAAGACGGAGCCCGCACCTTTTCTCTGTCCCCTGATCACACGTCCCATTGCGGCCTGCATAAAAAAGCAATTACACATTTAATAAGACATTTCAATGCAATATTTACATTGAGTGTCATTCTGCATAACATTTGTTTGTCACCATTCACATGTATTATAGAGAAAGCTGCAATGAAAGTGACGCAACGAGACAGATTGGGAATAACAAGAGTACAAAATAAAATTGTACGCATAAAAGGATTTATATATTCTGCAAATATGCACTGGACAAAATGGCTAAAATGTTTTTGTTGTGCGGTTATTGTTTAATTAAACGTCTTTGATTTAAAGGCGGCTCTTACATTCTCAGTATATTTAATTCGTCCATAACAATCCACGTCTATCCCTCTAACAGTGACAGCCAGCCGCTATAAAAAACTCATGCGACTTGCGATAAGTTAACAGTAAACCGTGTCCCACACTAACGACACGTACGGTTAAAACAATACTTAATACCTCGTTTAAGCGATTTAATAAATAAATTAGGACAGTATAACAGGCAAAAACTCATCATAGTCGTTTCAGTATTGCCGGTACTCTAGTCTAGGCCACAACATGACCAGAGACATCATCAATTCAACTATAAATAACACATTAAATTTCAACATTCTGAGACACAGAAGTGTCAAGATATGTCCTTAACTAATATGTTGACAATATACCGCTTATTGTATACGTGGATGGTGAACTTTAAACGGTGATTACAATCAGATTGAGCAGAGACACAGAATATTATTTCTCATACCTAAACTCCGTTGACGGAAAGAGGAAGTAAAAGGGAGTGATGGGGGTTTTCTTCCGGTGAAATGGGGCGAGCGGGAGGGGTCAAGAACCCGGATGTGTGTTCAATACGCGGTCTGCCCTCCAGAGGCTGAACATGGAAGGAAAGAAAGAAAGAAATCAGAATGAAAGCATTGAGTGATTTACAGCAGTTGTTCTCAAGTACCATAGTTAAATAAGTTACACAGTACTACCATGAACTTGCAAATCCTTCCAAGTTAACATATGAAGTACAAATTACGTAATTTATTGGCATTTTTTGTTGATTTCATGAAAACTAACAACGCCATTGCATGCTTGGAATTTATTTTAATGTATAAATTTGATCTGTTTATGTATTTGATGTATTTAGTGCAGTGCGCGCCTCTGCATTTGCCCGTGCGAAGAATGCGTGTTACGAGGATAGCACAAGTATGGTATAACGTCTGACGGGACTGGAACAATTTATTTTTATTTTGTAACAATTTACGAAAATAACGTTCGAATAATGACACTGACATTAAAGCCAGACAATATAAGCAGATACTGAATCAGAACAACGTGTTTTGCGTCTGACAGAAGAGTCAACAGCTTTCATGAATTTTAAAATAAAAGTCCCCAAAGTATTGTTGTTTCTTGAACACTCCACGGCCCACTCAAAACGGTCTTGCGACCCACTTTTGATTTGAGAAACACTTACAGTATCTTACACTGGCAAAACAGCGATGCAGTTGCCAGTTGCCTCTAAAATGTTGTGCTTATAGTTTTTATAGGCTTAAAGAGATACCATAAAGAGGCAGCATCGGTCACCACCTGGCCTATGCTGTTGTATATTTTTTATTTTGTTAATTATGTAGTCTTTTATCTACATCATTTAATAGATAGCATTTTTATGTATCACAGAAGTGTCAGAAGTTCAAGACATAACCATAAAAGGATCAATATATTCTGTATATGCATTGGAAAATCTCCAGTAGCAGTAAAAACATTTAAAACTATGCTATTGTATATTTGGTTACATCGTGTTTCATTAAACACAGACTCATTAACTTAATAATTTAAAATATAGCATTGTATGTATTCTAAATACAGATAAATAATGTTCCTCACATTTGACATAATTTGAAAAAAATCTTGATTGAAAATAACCTGTTCAAGAGATATATTTAGCGTGATCTATATATAGAATGCATTTGAGAAGTAGCAGAAATTAATAATAAATGCATGATGATGGAAAAGTTAATAAAAACTGGGATACAAAAGTGTCAGGCTGAAGTAGTAGAAAAGCCCATAAAGGATTTATATATTCTGTTTATATGAATGAGAATATTAATTATTCATTTACATTTTTATACAGAACTACAAAGTGAAAGATTATCAAACCTAGAGCATTAATAAGTAATAAAACGGTTTTTTTTCCCAACACGGCGTGCCAAGAGACGTGTAACATCTCGCGATATTTCGGCTGCTGTGACGTCTTTCCTCCATTCGCTGACGCTGATCCAATGGCATTTAGCCTAAAGCCAACAGCCACAGCACACACTGGGCTGCTATCAGCACAGCGGGCCGACAACAGAGACACTCTGAAAGGAACTTCAAATTTCGTTTTTTCCCTCCCCCAATATAAGGCCTTAGGGAGGATAACGTACACTTAAAGATTTCCTTCTTTTTCCCCACGGTGGTCTTCGCACAAAAAGCCCTCGGAGAAGGACAGGACTACAAAAGAACAAGTGACGTCGTTATAAAAAGGAGAATTGGCTGAAATCCTTTAGATAACAAAGCAACTGCTTCTCAGAAATAAAGGAGGAATCCTCACTTATTCTCTTTAGTTATGAGTCATGTGGTCGTCGACGGTTCACACGGTCTAGATCAGCAGGTAACGTAGGCTATTAATGTGTTAAATATGTGTGAGCTTTGTAATCGCTTTGATCGGTTGGCTTTGACAAGCCAGGCTATGTCTCAAAACCTTGTGAGCTGCCTTCCTAGACAGCACTCCTAGCATTGCCTCAGAAATGCTGTCAAAGTAGGCACCTCAGTAGATGTTGAGACAGTCGCAGTTCCTCGTGTTATATTCTTTTCTTTAATTAAAGATATACAATTTAAGATATGTTTAGACTGAGTCGTTTCTCATGTCCACATAGAGTTTAAAGTGTTTAATACACAGCCGACGCCTTTTCCTGTGTTAGTGTAGGTTTCGGGAGCCGGCATACTTGAATCAGCATCAGTATTAACGTTACACTTTTTCCCGGTCATCGTTACAGTTTCATCAGGTTATCTAAAAGCGTTACAATTGTTCGTCTACTTACAAGTCAGTTAGTTATTGTTAAACTCATGGCGATTAATTTCAGTCTGCGGCCTGTTGTACCATGCAACCTTTAAATTGGATACGATCGAATATTTTTTACATGGAACAGGCTGATGATGGATTATGGATGTTTTATCTACTTATCAATTTCTTTATCATCCACTACGACCAATTCGAAGTCTCATTCCTGGTATAATGATCATAGGCTTTGGGCATGACTAGGGCCGTCCCGGCTTGCCAAACATTTGTGGTAGGCGCTTTTGAAATTTGATTAACCAATCGAATCCCAGCGGATACTTTTGTGGTTGTAAATTAGTTTAAATTGTCAAAAAAAATTTGTTGGTTTTCTCTTATTTCATACAGTGGACAACTATAAATTACCGTGCAGACTGTTTTGATTTCATGTGACTTTTTTACATGGCTGATGTAAAAAGTCACGTTACCAGAGCCGTTTAAAGACGCTTTACCCGTCTGAAAGATGTTTGTCTAAGCTCTTAAAGGGATAGGTCACCCAAAAGAAGAAAATTGTCATCATTTATTCACCCTCATGTTGTCCCAAACCTGTATGAGTTTCTCTCTTCTGTTGAACACAAAATAAGAGTTGACTGACCCTCACTGACTTCCATAGTAGGAGAAAAAGTACTATATCAGTTAATGGGGTCCATCAACTGTATGTTTACCAACATTCTTCATAATCATCTGTTGTGTTCATCAGTAGAAAGAAACTAACACAGTTTTGGGAAACATAAAGGGTGAGAAAATGATGACAGAATTTTAGTTTTGGGTGAACTATCCCTTTAAAAGCAATAATGTAAAACTTATATAAGAGACAAATAATTTGGTACATATACTTTTTTTGTTTGTTAAGATTGTTCAGTCTCAATTCATGCACAGTTGCAAGGCATGTCAGTGATCAGAACTGTAATTTACTCTTACCAGATGTTGTAAACTTATTTGACTTTCTTGTGGACACAAAAGGAGATGCTAGGTGGATGTTGTTTTACTTTCATTGCATGGAAAAAAGATTGAAAGTGAAAAGTGATTGAGGCCTACATGTCCTTTTGTGTACCATGGAGGGATAAGTCATACAGGTTGCCAACCTAAACAATTCCACGTTCTCTCATTTTAATTGAATAAACTTTTATGTTCAGTACTGTTTACATAGGTTGACATGGCCTTCTGCTCTTTCTGTCTTTTAGCTTGCTGTCTTAGACTTGAACTCAGCTGATGGACAGGGTGTTGGCACTGGTCGTAAGTGTGTTTTATCCCATTCAGTGCTTTTACAACATTTAGATTGAATGTCTGTGAAAAGCACAAACAGCCTTCTTATAGTTGTTCTCCTCTACTTTTTGTATTTGTACAATTTATTTTCCTAGTGTTCCTGAACTTTCATTGATAAGTAAATGTCTTTTGTCTTTCAGGGCGTTACATTCCTCCTCATTTGAGAAACAAAGATGTATCACAAAATGGTATGTTCTGCTGGTTTACAATGTTTTTTTTTTATTAAATGGGAAATTTGCAGATGAATGCCTGTTTGGCAAATATTTGTGAGTATACATTTATAAAGTTTTTTTTTTTCCCTTTTGAGTTGCTTTTTATTAATATTTTGTGGGTGCTTTAGTTTTTTTTTAAAATGTCTGATTCACAACTCCTGTCATGTGAAAATAATTTTTGACAAACAAAAACACTAGAGATGCACCAATTGCAATTTTCTTGGCCGATTCTGATATATAAAAAAATTGTAAGTGTGACCTACCAATACCAATTTATGCAGATTCCGATTTTGTTTTCAAAGAACTATAATTGACCGCATATATGAACAAAAATCTACTTTACTTCCATGCTAAATTTTATTTTCATTAAAAAAAACAAAAAGACAGTAATAGAATAAGAACAAATAAACAAATTTCAATCAACAACACAGATAAATGCAATGGAATAAAGTTTTTCAGGTGGGTATACAGTATATTCAGGTACGGAATAATTGAGAAATTAAAGTACTCAAATGTAAAATAACGCTGGATAGTCTTCATTGTAAAAATTAAATGCAGATCAATGCTTACAATTAGTTACAAAAATTATTCAGTCAACAGCAGAGAGTGATTTTTCTTCGTCTTATGTTTAACAAAATGGACCTGCTTGGATTCGGAAAGACGTGAGACAGACTGGCTGGTTACCGGTCTGTTCTGATCATGTGGAAAGTCAGCCAATTCCTGTCCCTGGCCTGTTGATTGGTGCATCAGCTTGTTAGTTAGGGATGCTCAGATCGATCGGCCGATAATCACGTTCTATGACTTGATTGAGAGTCACTAAATTTGGCTGATGCCACGAACCAATGCAATTTGATGAGGTAAAACTGTAAAAAGTAAATCACATCTTTATTTAGAGCAGTTTTTGTCATGATTCAAACAAGACAACACACAACACGATGCCTAGACCTTGTGAAAATCCTCCCAGAGTGACATGGCGCAGTGTTTTCCAACGTCATTTGAAAGTTCAACCAATGGAATCTGGATCTCCGGATGGACGATATGTCGAGACCAATCGTACATTGTTTTACAACTGGAGCGCCATGAATCCTTGTATTGGATTGATCGCTCAGATCGCTCTTGATTTATCATGCGCCATTGAATAGGAGCGCACAGCTGAAACACGCAAGCGCACAGTGTTGGAAGATCATCATGTCAAGCATGAATACGGTAATAATAAAATAACTCCATAAATTGCATAACTTTTTCTGGTGTTTTCTCAGCAGTGTTGTAACAGAAGAACCCCCAAACATGATCAGAAAACCTTCCAAATTTTGAAGAAAATAGATTTTATCAAATGAGACCATGTACTTTATGATGCCTTTTTTTGATGTTGATGATACTTTTTTGAGTAACTAAAAGTAAGCCATTACTTAAAATCGTGTAAAATCATTAAAATTCCTTCAGGGTATAAGGGGTTTAAAGTGACAGCCAACAGAGAGCTAACATATTACTTATAAAAAGCTTAAGTTATCTGTATTGGCCGAAATCGGGAGTCTGTATCGGCTGCAAAAATCCTGATCGGAGTATCCCTATTATTAGTATCACTGTAATCTTTTTTGGGACTCTATTCGAAACTTTTTTTGAGCCTTTCTTTTACATAATTATACTCTAAAATGATTTATTTTTCTCATTCCAGTTGACATGAGCCACTCCATTTCATCACTTTAAAGAATGATTTGTAGATCCTCTTAGATCTTAAAATCAGTGTTTTATAATTGTTGAGTTTCTTTCTACACGTTGACTTCATTCTTGTTTTTTTCACAGCAGGAAATTCGTATTCCTCTTGTAGACAGAGCGGTTATTCAGTGGCACCAGTACAGATCTGTAAGTCTTGGTCAGGTTCTGCTGAAGGTGCTTTGCTTCCAAGATGCATGAAAATTTAATTTTATGACTTCATTGCCATTACTTTGAGGGCAGCCATTTAAAACCAGTTCTCAGAGTGTTGAGTGAACCTCACACTTATTGAAACTGAAGGAGGTGTTTTTGAGTCTACAAAGCTTTGATCGCTTTGTCTAACTGTTCCCTGTGATTATCGAGCAGCAGCAGTTGCTTGCATTCCTCTCCTTCTGTTCGAATTGACTCTGAACAAATAGAAAAGAGGCTTGTATGCGATAGAGTGCACACACTCCTTTGAATGCTGTTAATTATTTTGGCATCTTCTGCCAATGTGAAACTGTTCCTGAAGTTTCTCCCAAACAGTATCCTCAGAGTTGGCACCCTGAGGGAAACCAAAGCTACAGGCATGACTATCCAACTGGATGGAATGACTTTAGGACCGGTAACTATTCAAAACAACCTGATTTGCTCTTGCGTTCCTTCCTTTGTGAAGGAATTGTCTAAGTGTCCTGTGCCTCTGCTTAGGTTCCCAGAGAGATCCGTCCGAGGAGCTCTCGTTTTATCATGCCTACATTAGTGGGTGGCTAGACAGATGTGGTATATCTCTGTATATGTGACATGTGCATCGTCCCTCTGTTCTGCCCTCTGTGACATCTGCACTTAGCTTGACCCTGAGACTGAAATTTGTGGACTTTTCTCAAAATGTGTTCTGATGCTACATGTCAATAGCATGCTTAATCGTGTAGCCATTCTATTTAAATACCAAGTGATGCTCATGTTAACATCTCTAAACCACAACATAATTTTTTCACTCCAATTAGCTTAAGATCAACTGATCTGAGCTTTGACATGTTTCACTGCTGCTGCCACGTTAATTGTTAGGTTTCATACTTGCAAATAAACACCATGTTCTACTCTGATCCCCCTCCCCTAGTTTACGTTTATTGGTGACTATGTAGGCAATTTATTTTATTTTTTTTGCTTAAGGGGTTTGTGGTTTACTTTGCCTTCTATTGCATTTACTGCCTGACACAAAGGCTATTTTTGTTGATTCCTCATATGTTTGATGTTATTCATTGGCTTCCTGATTAGAAAGTTGGTCAGCGGTGATTCGGTCTTTGAAAGCTTTGTAAAGTAAATTTTGAATGATGTTTGGTTGTGTAGTATAACCACATCTAAGGCAGTTAGAAATGCAATTGAGTTTTTAGACTGTTTTTGTAGACTGGAGTAACAAAGAGTGTGTATGCATGTGTGCAGTCCTGGCTCATTTCTATGTGTGTGTCACTTGCAGCCATTGACGGAAATGAGGACACTGCCAGTGTTATCAGGCAGATGGCTGTGGTAAATTAGAGCATTTGACAGTGGCATGGCTTGGCCTGCTTTTGCTGGTTTCTGGACAGAATGTAGGCCTATGTATATATGGCTAGGCTCTTGCGCTTGTAGTAATTTTCTTTTTGTGTGTTGACAATCTTTTTTTATAAAGTACATTGCATTATAAAAGGTCACATGATGGGGTTTTTGGAGTGTGTGTGTGTGCTCTTTGTTCCTTAAACTGGATTTTTCTAAGAAAGGAATAGCTGGGTGAGTGACTACGTTGTCCTAACAGGTTTATTTTTGATTCATATGGTTTTGTAAACACCTTAAGTGCCAGTTTTGCCCAAAGATGCATATTGTGCTCCGTGTCTTGATCGGAGACCCTTTTTTTTTCTTTTTTTTTTTTTTCTTTTTTTTTTTTTTCTTTTTGAGAAGTGCCATGATCCTGTTTGTCTGGTTTACTCAACTGACTTGAATTGTTCTATTTGCTGCTGTAAGAGCAAATTGTTTACTGATTTTTTTGTTTCACATCTGCCACTCACTCAACCATCACTGAGAACCAGTCTTGGCTTTGAGCTAAGCTATAAATTAGAACCATTTCCTCAAAATCCTTTTGTTCTCTACCAAGCGTGCCATACAAGTGCTGAAAAGTGAAGCCAAAGCGTCTCGATCGCTCCCCCTGTGGCTGGTCCCAGTATAGCTAATAAAGCCCGCCTCCCCATGAAGTCTGATGAACGCTATGGAAACTAACAAATTTTTTTCAAAGATGTTTTCTGTCATTTTAGGTTGTTTTTATCACGCTGATTTTAAGTTTTTTTTTTTTTTTTTTTTATAAGTTTGATCTTAGTTCGTTAGTTTATGCTATAAAAACAGGAATGTGACGTCATGATTGACAGCTGTGATTGACAGCTTCTCTAAATAAAGTAGTCACCAAGGCACCGACTGACTTTTTTGGGGATTTTCGGGAGGAGATTGGAGCTTCAACTTTAATTTCTACATGTCCATAACTGTTTATTTCACATAGTAAACTTTGTACTAACAGTTTCTGCGGGAGTGTGGGCGGGACCTTGATATCGCGGCTTTACTTCCGGCTCACTACTGTGCAGGCTCGGGTCCCGCGATCACTAATGCGCAGAAGCAGGTCCCAAATCTGTGCAAGATGTCAGCACCATATTCGGACTTTGGCAGCTTCACTTTTCACCAATGGAAGAGAGTGAAGGGGTGTCGTCCATCTTTTTTTGCAGTATGTTCGCCACCTGCCTGTCAAATTTAAAAGAATTTTTTTTTCTAGATTCTGCAGGATGGGACGGCGGTCATAGCAATGGTTTCGTCAATGGGTACCACGATGGTCGTATAAATGGGACTACAAACTTTGCCCGTGGACTTCCTCGCAATGACAGAGGAGGACGTGGTAGCTTCCGTGGAAGCAGGAACGGTGGTTCTTTCAACCAGCCAATGCATAATGCAGGTGAGTTTTACAAATCTTATAAATGATAAGAGATTGAGGGTACGTTTACATGACAACAATGTACTAAAAACTGAAAAGTTTATTCCTTTTTTGTGTACAGACGTCAAAACTATCCACCATTCACATGGATCTGCGAAAATGACTGAACGCTGTTATGCATGAAAGAGTTGATGTCACTTTGTAAAGAAACACTACGTGGTACACGCATGTAGTATGCATGCGCATGAGGCCACCTTTTCCACAAACTAACGTTTGTGTATTTTACACTGACGCGATAAGTATTGTTTTCAAAAACTTGTACTTTGAAACTCGTTTTCAAAGGTTTGGGTTTTCAGGCCACCAAAACACTGTTGTCATGCAAATGAACGTTTTTAGTTTTAGTTAAAAACTGTGGCCCCTTGCGAGTTGTACACATTTTAATCATCTAACATGATGAAATTGTAGGTTATGGCACTTATGAGAACAAAGATGGAGGCTGGAACGCAGTGGTGAACAGAGATTCCTACACTAGCTTTGGTGGGCGTTCTGACAGAGGAAAGTCTGCGTTCTTCAATGATAGAGGAGCTGGCTCAAGAGGAAGGTGAGTAAAGATGCAGTACTGTAACAAGGTTGTTAGATGCCATTCTTGACACGAATTTCAATATCTCAGCTAAAACTAATACTAGCCTAACTAATGCAAGTAAAAAGTTCTCAAATTCCCAACTGTTGGGACATAATGTTAATGTTAAGACAAAGGATTGTTTTTTGAGTATCCTTGTTCAAATGCGCTCAAAAACATGGCAAAATGTCCATCTTGACATTTAAGCTGAAAAAAAAAGAACTAAATGTATCTCTGTGCAGACGCTTCAGGTGTGGGCGTGCATTGACACCATTTGCTTGATGGCGTGCTAGTGCCGAATTGCACGTGCAAATGCTAAACTTTCATGACGGCACTGCAATGTAACATGAGTGTAACTGCGATAGAGGTGATGATCCAAAATAATCCACCGCTTTATTGTCTGTTTTATCGCCCATCGTTTCTACAAAGGTCACCATAAATTGCTGCACCCATGCTACAGATGTGAATGATGCCTCAAGTTGTGTGGTTTGAGTTATGAGATATGCACTTCTATTAATTGGCTGTTACTTTTCTAGGCAATAGGATGGTAAAATAAGCTTTTTAATGCAATGTGCTCAGAAGAACCCTTATAATAAATGCACTAAATTTTACATGATTTGTTTTGGTGTTTTAATTACAAAAAAATGTCTTGGCAGGTATGAGCGTGGAGGCTTTGGAGGAGGAACAGGAGGGAACAGTCGTTGGGTTGAAGAGTCCAGAGATGAAGAGGACTGGTCAAAGCCAATGCCCCCCAACGATCGTCTGGAAAAGTAAGTGGCCCACTGCTAAGCGCACTGTCTTGTTTCCTGAGATAGTCCATCTGTCATTGTGATTTAAACCATTGTTTTCTCTTCTGTCTCCCCTTGAACAACAGTGAGCTGTTCTCTGCGAGCAACACAGGGATTAACTTTGAGAAGTATGATGACATTCCTGTGGAGGCCACTGGATCAAACTCTCCTGGGCACATTGAGAGTGTAAGCCTAATAATTAGTGCCTTGTAGAATCAAGTGCCCAACTAAAACAACGAAATAAACTGGCAGATGATGTGTGTTTGGATCATTTCTGTTTAACTTTTCAGTTCCATGATGTGGACATGGGCGAGATCATTATGGGAAATATCAACTTAACCCGCTACACACGCCCTACTCCTGTTCAAAAGTATGCAATCCCCATCATCAAGGCCAAGAGGGACCTGATGGCCTGTGCACAAACAGGTGGGTTGTTAGACAGTGGGTCACCGTGTCAGTGTGTTGTGGGAAAATAGTTTCAAATTGCATCCCAGCTGAACTGTAACTGCAAACTACATTTGCAATTATGTGATGAAAAAGCAAAACTAAGCAAACAGGACATTACTTTTTTATCTTTTTTTTTGCACTGTTGGGCAATGCAGATGGCTTTAGCTGGACTTGCCAGAAACAGCAAAGACTGCTGATACTGCATTGTGTGTTGTGTGTCATTTACACAATGTAAACATTGACCCATAGTTTAAGTGAACACTTTTCTGGTTGACTTGAGTAAAATGAGAAATTTTGTGAGCCCAAGCTCATGCCGCTGTATACAGTTGCATTCAAGGATCTGTCATTGAACTATTGAAAAACATTTAATTATTCATTCTGAGTCCAGAAAGAGTTACCCACCACGGCATTAGACATTATGTATTTCTGCCCTGTCAGGAACAAACCACAATGTGCAGCTGTTTTAAAGTGTGCTTTGTGTGTGTGTGTCTGTGTGTGTGTGTGTGTGTGTGGTTCCTTCACTCAGGCTCTGGGAAGACTGCAGCTTTTCTGCTTCCTGTTCTCAGTCAGATCTACAGTGATGGACCTGGAGAGGCACTGCAGGCCACCAAAGCCAGTGCCCAGGTTATAATACAGATCGATTTAACACCTCTTTACTGGCCTAAAGATGTGCAAAGAGTCTTGTGAGGGGCAAAAAGTTCTGCTTCTTTGACAAATACATGTTCTTTTGGTCCTTAAGCAGGAGAATGGAAAGTACGTCCGTCGTAAGCAGTTTCCCATCTCTCTAGTCCTGGCTCCAACCAGAGAACTTGCTCTTCAGATTTATGATGAGGCCAGAAAGGTATATCTTGCTAGAGAACCAATTACAGGTTCACAAATGTTGGTTCATAAAGCTTGCCTCAACAACTTTTGTTCTCTTCTGCAGTTCGCTTACCGCTCCAGAGTGCGACCGTGTGTAGTATACGGAGGCGCAGATATAGGCCAGCAGATCCGTGATTTGGAAAGAGGCTGTCACCTGCTAGTGGCCACACCTGGTCGTCTGGTAGACATGATGGAGCGAGGCAAGATTGGCATGGACCACTGCAAGTAAGTGTAGCACAGAAAAGATCTAGGCTTATAGCGGAATGATTGTAGGTTGTTTTTAACCTCCAATACATCTTGGTTCTGAAAAATAACTTAAAATATGTTTTGTGTAGATATCTGGTGTTGGATGAGGCAGACAGAATGCTCGATATGGGTTTCGAACCCCAGATCAGACGTATCGTGGAGCAGGACACCATGCCTCCAAAAGGTGCTCGTCAGACCATGATGTTCAGTGCCACCTTCCCAAAAGAGATCCAGGTATGCATGCATTTAATTTGATTCTTGCCAGCAAGACTCAGTATGAACCTCGATATTAATAAGGAACTCTTTGTATCTGTACCTTTTATATATAGATTCTGGCCCGTGACTTTCTGGAGGAGTACATTTTCCTGGCTGTGGGCCGTGTGGGCTCCACCTCAGAGAACATCACCCAGAAGGTGGTTTGGGTGGAAGAGAATGACAAGCGCTCCTTCCTCCTTGACCTGCTCAATGCCACAGGTGAGATGCCTTCCCTTGTCCAGGGTTTTACAATGTCATTGGTCAAGCTCTGTGTGAGAACAGATGGTATACGGTATACACATGCGACCAAAATTTGTAAGGGTGCGACTAAAATTTTTGCTAGGTCGCACCGGTGCACCTAACGTCGTCGCACCGCTGCCTCTCCACAAACAAAACGCTTGTTCTGTCGCAACTCACACTCATGGTTGGATCATCTCGTGGTCTAAACCAACCAGAGACAGAGACGGGGCGGGTCTTTGCCTCTGATTTTGCTGTGGTCCAGATATTTCTGTAGGCCTATACTGCTGTGTGATTGAAATTGCGATCTGAGCACCCGTTTACACTGTCAGTGAAATGTGACCCAATTCCATCTTTTTTTTGCTCATATGTGACAGATCGGATGTGTTCTATGACCGTGTAAACAGAAAAACGCATATAGGCAACAAATCAGAATTGGGCATCAAGACCTGCAGTGTCAACGAGGCCGGGGCAATCAGCATCAGCAAAATAAACACAAGAAAACAGACGGCGAACAATGAAAAGTTTTTTCCTTTAAGAAAAGTAGGCCTGTTCCCCCCCAACACTCTCCCTGGTCAGTGCTCTGACAACAGCCCAGACATGGAGCTACTTAAGCCATCAGTTCAGGGAAGCACTTTTAAGTAGTAGCACTTTCTATTTTGAAATGTTTTATTTTGGTTAAAATGTTTTAGTTTGGCGGCAGCTCAGTGAAACACTTTAAGCATTTTTTATTTATTTAAAAAAATATTTTATATACAGTATAATTGTGCTTCAAATAAAAAAAAGTATTTACCTACACCTTATTCTTGTTTAAAATCATTTACATAATATATTTGAATGTAGAAGGAGTGTGATTAAAAAGGTGACCTTGAAATTGTGCGTTAAAGGCGACACGGGCCAAGGAAAAATTTGGGTGCTCCTAAATAAAAAAAGTTAATTTTATATAACACCAGTGGAACCAAGGCAAAAAGTTAGTCTGGAGCCCTGGACTTAAATGTCGCAGAAGAGATTACGTTTTTCCGTTGTTCTAGTAAACCAAGAGCCAGTCACTGAATCTATAGGTCAAGCGCTCATATAGAGCCATAGTCCATAGCTAGTAAGTCAGTCAAATTTATTTTTATAGCACATTTAAACACAGCTTGCACTGACCAAACTGCTGTACATAGTGCAATAGCCAGAAAATAATAAAAATAAAATAAATACAATTATAATTACAGACATAGCACAGTAAGAAAATTAAAACGCAGGGAAGGCCAATGTAAATAAGTGAGTTTTGAGTCTGGTTTTGAAAATTGTGATAGACGAAGCATTTCTGATGTCAGGTGGCAGTTGGTTCCACAGCTGAGGGCCAGCAATAGAAAAGGCTCTATCACCTTTTTGTTTGAACTGGGACCGCGGGACATGGAGGAGACCTTGACTGGAAGATCTAAGGGACCTGGGAGCTACATGCGGATGAATAATACCAGCTATGTAGCTGGGGGCCAAGGCGTGAAGAGCTTTAAAACCATCAACAGCATTTTAAATTGTATCCTAGACTGTACAGGAAGCCAGTGCAAGGAGGCTAGAACCGGTGTAATGTGTCCACGCTTTTTTGTATTTGTGAGCAGCCTAGCCGCTGCATTTTGGACCATCTGAAGCCGTGCGACCAGTGTCAGAGGAAGACCAAAGTAGAGAGAGTTACAATAGTCAAACCGAGAGGTTATAAAGGCATGGATAACTTTTTCTAGATCGTTGTATGACAAAACGACTTGAGTTTTGAAATCATTCTTAATTGATAAAAACTAGTCTTTACAACAGATGATATTTGTTTGTGCAGGTTAAGATGGGAGTCTAAAATAACACCCAGATTACGTGCATGGGCTTTAACATAGGGGGCAAGGGGGCCAAGGTTGGCAGGAATGGAATTCTTTGATTTTGAAGGGCCAAAGACAATAACTTCAGTTTTGTTATCATTTAGCTGAAGGAAATTGTTTGCCATCCAGATTTTAATTTCTTTCAAACAGTCTAAAAGAGGCTGCATGGAGTTGCCAGATTTAAGTGGTACAGTTGGGAGTCATCTGCATAAAAATGGAATGAAATATTGATTTTTCTGATTATGTTGCCTAAGGGGAGCATGTAAAGACAGAAAAGTATTGGACCCAAAATGGATCCTTGGGGAACACCATAAGACACAGGGGCAGAGGATAAAGAATACTGGCCTATGGATACAGAAAAAGATATTTGGTGGAGGTATGAGTGAAACCGTTTAAGAGCTATGCCCTTAATACCAACCCATTGTTCGAGACGCTCTAGTAATAAACCATGGTCTACAGTGTGAAATGCAGCACTAAGATCCAACAGGACCAGGATGGCATTATCGCCTGAGTTAAGAGTGAGCAACAGGTCATTTGTCACCTTTAACAGGGCTGTCTCAGTGCTGTGACGGGCTTTGAACCCAGATTGAAATGGCTCTAGGATCTCTGTTGAGTTGAGGTATGGAAGCAGCTGTGTTAAAACCACCTTCTCCAAAATTTTAGAGATAAATGGCAGTTTGGAAATGGGACGGAAATTATGACATTTCGCATTCAAATTGTTTCTTTAGCATAGGCTGGACAACCGCATGCTTGAAACATGTAGGAACAGTGCCGGTTGCAAGGCAAGAGTTAAGAATAAATTGAATGGTGGGACCAATAGCATCAAACACATCTTTGATAATCTGTGAAGGGATAGGATCATGTGGAGCTGTTGATGGTTTCATATGCTTTACAATTTCACATAGATCAGTGTAGGACACTGCTTGAAATTGGTCAAACGTTGCTGTGACAATGGGGAAATGTGGTGATATTTCAGATACAACTGGAGTGAACTGTGTTCTGATGTGGTCAATTTTCTCAGTGAAAAACTTCAGGAACTCCTCACAGCTATTGGTGGATGCCTCAACCTCTGAAGAGACTTGGGGATAAACAATTGAATTTATGGTATTAAAATTCTAGGGCGATGGGAATGTTTGCTTATAATGTCAGAGAAATACTTAGCCCTGGCTTTTTTAGCTGCAGCTTGGAAATTGGCCTGGGAAATTCTATATATTTCTAGAGAGACTAAGAGGTGATCCTTTTTCCACTTACGCTCAGCTCTTCGACAAACCTGCCTGAGATGGTGGGTGGAATCGTCAAGCCACTGTTGAGATTTAAAATTAGGGCGTCTGAGTTTGAGGGGCCACAGTTTCAAGAATAGCTGAACAAGATGTATTGAAGGAGGATATTAGCTCATCAGGGCTCAAGGGGTGATCATAGGCAGTGATAGAGGCAGTGACATCATATCCCAAGTAGCATTCAGAAAACTTATTTTTAGTAAAAGTGTTAATATGGCGAGAGTAATGGCCAGAAGTTCTGGCTGTATACAGTAAATTAAATAGTGTAACATTGAACACAATAGGCATATGGTCTGAGAGAAATGGATCCTCAATGTTTATCAATGGAAAACCCATGGGATAAAATCAAATCAAGGGTGTGCCCATGCACATGGGTCGCCTGATTTATGTGCTGAAGGAGGCCAAATGACTCCATTACATGGCAAAACTCACCAACCAAGGGTTTACCTGGGCAACATGCATGAATATTAAAATCCCCCAAAATCAACAAACGGTCATAGGATGTTGCATAGTGAGACGAAGTCTGAGAATTCTTTTATGAAGTGTTTATTCGGTTTTGGAGGCCTGTAAACAAGTGCGCATATCAATGGTGTTGTGGCAGATTCTACTTTTACACATTGTACTTCAAAGGAAGAAAAGCTCCCAGCTGAGAGTGTTTGTACCTTCAGCCGATTTTTAAAGATCAAAGCCACTCCGCCTCCTCTTCCCGAACTCCTCGGAGTGCTTATGAATGAACAATTTATGGGGCAAATTTCGCCAAAAACAGATGAGTCACCAGCACCGGAACCAATCCATGTCTCCGTTAAAAACATGTCCAGATCCCGTTGGATAAAGTCGTTTAAAATGAAGGTCTTGTTTAACACAGACCTGCAGTTCAGTAGCGCCACTTTAGCAGTAAGGTAATCCAAAGGCTGTAGAAGTTGAGAGTGTTGCACAATACTGAGCTACACAATACTGAGACACCAGTGCTTTTAGATAAGTCTCGTTGGTCATTGTTACCATACCAACATTATCTAAGCAAGGACTGGAGCAGAAGGCTTGGTTAGTATCTTAAATGGAGGGAGAGAAGTCTCTCAGTGAGACAGTTTTAATGCTCTACAATCTCTTGCGTGTGCTAATGGGAGTCATGCCAAAACTTGACTACAGTAGAGAAACTGGCTGAAATTGAATTCAGAAAATTAGGGTTACAAACGCACACATACAGTATCTCACGAAAGTGAGTACACTCCTCAGATTTCAGCAAACATTTTAGTATATCTTATCAAGGGACAATACTATAGAAATGAAACTTGGATATATTTTAGAGCCGTCAATGTGCTGCTTGTATAGCAGTATGTATTTACTGTCCTCTGAAAATAACTCAACATACAGCCATTATTGACAAAATAGCTGACAACAAAAGTGAGTAATGGAATTGTTGCTCTCCACAAAGATGGCCTAGGCTATAAGAAGATTGGCAACACCCTGAAACTGAGTTACAGTACAGACCAGGGTCATACAGAGATTTTCCAAGACGCATTCCACTTGGAACAGGCCTCGCAAGGGTCAATCAAAGAAGTTGAGTCCTTATGCATCTGTTTTTTGAAACCAGCTTCTGCACCTGAAGCACGGCACGAGTTCTGCCAGCATTGCTTTAGGTTGGAAGAGAAGGTCGGAAGGTCGGTTAGAAACGAAAGGTCAGCTTGTCAGTGCTCAGACCATACGCTGCACAATGCAACAAGTCAGTTTGCAGGAACCGCCATGCGTCCAATAGCCAGCAGCTCCGTGATGTCATTATGGCGGAGTGGAAGAGGATCCCAGCCACAACCTGTGCAGCTCTGGTGAATCCATGCCCTGGAGGATTAAGGGAGTGCAAGATAATGGTGCTCACACAAAATATTGACATCTTGGACAGTTTTGACATGTTCACTTAGGGTGTACTCACTTTTGTTGCTAGCTATTTTGAAAATAATTGCTGTATGTTGAATTATTTTCATAGGACAGTAGTCAATGTGCTGCTTGTAAAGCAGTATATATTTACTCTAGTCGTATCTATCCAAGTTTCATTTCTTTAGTGTTGTCCCTTGTGAAGATGGGAACCAAATGTTTGCTGAAATGTGAAGGTTGTAATCACTTTTGTGAGAATGTGCACCACTGCCTTCTTAAGATGCTTTTATTCAAAACTTGTATTACCCTGCAGGCAAGGATTCTCTCACACTGGTGTTTGTAGAAACTAAGAAGGGTGCAGACGCTCTTGAGGACTTCCTTTACCGCGAGGGTTATGCGTGCACCAGTATCCATGGTGATCGCTCTCAGCGTGATCGTGAGGAAGCACTCCAGCAGTTCCGTTCTGGACGCTGCCCAATCATGGTTGCCACTGCTGTGAGTAGAGTCTGTGAGTTCATCGGAAGCCCGTGGTTTTCCTTGCGCTTGTTTGAGTGATTGTATTCTTGTCTTGATAGGTCGCTGCCCGTGGCCTGGACATCTCTAATGTAAAACACGTCATCAATTTTGACTTGCCCAGTGATATTGAGGAATACGTCCACCGCATTGGTCGTACAGGCCGTGTGGGAAACCTTGGTGAGTTTTGATGTTTATAGAAATAACTTGCATGCATCTTATTTTTGCCAGAACATCTGTTTGAATTATTGATATATCTTCAGGGCTGGCCACATCGTTCTACAATGATAAGAACAGCAACATCACTAAGGATCTACTGGACATCCTGGTGGAGGCCAAACAGGAGGTGCCTTCCTGGCTTGAGAACCTAGCCTACGAGCACCAGCACAAGAGCACCAACCGTGGACGACCCAAGAGGTATGGAAACATCAGCTCTCCAAATCTCCCCATTGGATTTGTATTTTTTCCAGGCTCATGACATGTTGCTCTTCTCCAGGTTCTCTGGTGGCTTTGGGGCCAGGGATTACCGCCAGATGCCTGGGGGCAGCAACACTTTCGGGAACCGTGGTGCTCGCAACTCTGGTGTCCATGGAGGGAACAGAGGTTTTGGAGGCAATAAGGGTTAGTTTTAATTTTTAGTTTAAGCCTAAGTTTAATCTTGTTTGTCAAGTCAACACTTAAAGGTTTAATTAGTTAACATTGATTCAAGCATTAGGAATGGCCTAACAATTAAATATTTTACAACAATTATGAATTTTGTAAGTTATTTTATTTCTAACTGTTCATTAACTTGTCTTTGTGCAATATATTAACCTTTTATTATTTATATATAGATTAAATATAAACTCTAACAATGAACAATATTTCTACAGTGTTTATTGATGTAAAGTGTACATTTTAATGTGGGATATTTGTTGTATAATTGAATTATTGAAAGCAGTCCTGAAATCATTGTCTGTTTTAGGTGGCTTTGGGAGCTTCGGCGGTGACAGCTACGGGGGCAACTATGGAAACTATGGTGGAAACTTTGCCCAGGTGGACTGGTGGGGCAACTAAAAAAATATTTGCCAAACTAGAGCTGAACGGATACCACATGTTATCATAGCTAGACTCTACCCCCTGTGTAGCTTTATGAACTCGGTACATTACACGCTCTGATTCTCTGCCCACATTCTAAAGGGAGCTGATCTGTGGCAAAACCGGTGCAGAATATTAAGGATGCCCACTTGTGTATTTGATCTATTACAGCACCTAGGTTTTTGACTTTTTTTTTTCTTTCTTTTTTTTCCTTTTATCTTTTCAGAAAAAAAGAGGATCATTTGTATGTGAATGTACTGTGCCTTTTTGAATATAGACGGGAATTTAGTTTAGTTAATTTTGAGTGAACTTGGCCAAGAGCTTAATTTGTTTTGTTTTTGCTGTAAAGATGTTTGAAAGCTTGTACTTAATCAAACCTTGGCAAATACTGGGATAATGTGACTCGATGAGTCGCTGTTTCCATTTGAACTTCAAATTATCACTGATATCATGAAGCCAACAATACAAGCCACAAAGTAAAGCACCATCACAGGCACTTTGCAGACGTTTGAACCGCTATTTGAAGCGACTGTCACAAGGGACAAATCGGTCTGACTGACTTTTGTTTTGCTCACTCTATCCTGGAGAGACATCTATTTAGGGATATGGTTGTCTTGGAAAGGCCATTCCAGTTGATATTCATGATGAAATATTGGAAACACTCAGTGTTTGAAAATTCAAAATGCAGGAACTTCTTAATCCACTTGTTTTAATTGACTTGAGTGTTATGGCAGCTAGTAAGAACCACATGCTAGCCACTCTAAGTGGGCAGCATTTTTTGTTAAGTAATACTTTTTTTTTTTTCTGAAACATTTTAGAGAAGCAGATGTGATTTTATTGAAAAACTCTTAGGTTTTTTGGTAAAACGTTTCTTTACAAATGTCAGCAAAACAAAAAATGCCTGCCATCCTGAAAGTGAAGTTCAAATGGCTACAAACGGACCACAGAACCAAAGCGGCCGTGCCTTTAGAACATGACCGCTTTGGTCATTACGCATGCTAGTGTTTTGTTTTTTGGTCAAGGAGAGAAGACTAATGAATTGTTGCAGGCTTTCTTTTAATACAAACGTCCTCTTTTCAAGCTGTGCAGCAGGCATGGCTCCCTTTTTCGTAGGTCGAGGAAGCGTGAGGGTTCATTTTGAGGCATTGACGGAGCCGAACCGGGAGTTGGTTTGCGTTGGGCCTGACGCGAGTGCAGATAGGCAGGCCACCATTTTAGCTTGTCTGGTCCCACGGTTCTTTGCGGGAACATGACGCCAGGTATATGAATGCTGTCAGCTCCTGAAATTCATCTGATTAGTTGTGATCTAAACCACTGGCTGAGGAGCCAGTTTGCAGCTTCTTTTCTTGAAAAGGAAGGAAGCGGTTGAGGGGAGGAGAAAAAGGCATTTATCGCAAGTGCAATAGATATTCTTCTCAAGTGAGTTGTGCCTTGACTTTATTTTTTATTTTTTAACTGATGAATTCATCAGATGCACTGACAGTATTGAGAACTTCAAGTTGAATGGTGCTACTTTAGTTAGGTCTAGGCCCGTGTACGTTGTGCCCATCAAGTTTTACAAAGTTCTTTTATTGCACATTTCGAGTTTTATATACGTGTCTTGAGTGCATGTCCTCAAGCTTCCAAATATTGTGTCAGGAGAGTGGAGATACGCAGCTTGTTTACAAAAGGGGAAGGGTTCTCACTATTTACCAGGATTTATTTGGGACCAGGGCGATCAGCAGTGGGGAATTTAGCTATTTGCACACAGATTTCTAGATTCTACTTTTGCTGCTAGTTTTGTGTAATTTATTAAGCATTTTTTGAGAAATATTTATTTTTATAAGCCTCAAAGTGATTCTTTGAAAGTTTCAAGAAACTTGACCAAAAGACAATACCTAAACACTGGCACTTGAATGTTGAATGTCACCTGTATGCGTGAAAAAATTTCTATATTTCGGGGTAGCGTGAGCTTTTTAATGTTTCAGACATAATGTACTCGGTCAGATTCCACAGCTGTTAAAGGCCTAACGGCAACACGTTGCTATGGAATAACCAATTGGCTTTCAAAATTGGAAACAGTGAAAAAACATGCCAAGGTTTGGAATCAAAAGTCGTAAAAAAAAGTACAAAAAGTAAAAAAAAAAAAAAGTATCAGTGCAAAAAGTGTCCAGATTCTCCAAATATGTGCTTTTTTCTGCCCAACAGATTGGCATTTGTTCTGTTGAAGTTATGTTTCTGTCAATGTCTGGCACATGGCAACCTTGAACACGTGGTTGATCTCTATTGTATTTACATATATGGTGACTCTGGTATCAGTCCACTCAGGAGAAGCTGCAAGTGTCCACGCTAGCAATAAGTCTTAATGTGTATTGGAAACACTAAAAATCACACCCCCTGCCCTTCATTCAGATGGAAATAGGAGAATAGTTCACTCCCTGAGAGGACACCAGAGCTCCTTAGATTTAGTATTTGCTTTGTCGTAGCTTCTAGGCTCTGCACTGCATGAGACGACTCGGCTGTGCGTTTATTGTATGATTTTACCAAAATAAAAGTTTCTGATGCAAATTCCTTACAAATCGAGCATGGTTTCTTAGGTGTTTGATGTAGCAGAAATTGGGTCGAACATTGTAATGGCTTTTCTTATTTTGAACTCAGTGGAGTTATTTGACATTTAGTTGATGCTAGTTTGTTTACAAATAGAAAACTCCTCCTTTACTTAGTGTCCCTTGTCTTATTTCCTCTACTCTCAATGGGTTATGCTCATGTGGCTGGTACCTGATGTTTCAAGTGTTCAAGCATTCTGACCCTCGCTCTGAAATGATCAGTTTTTAAGGGGTGGCTCCTTTAAGGCTTGTCCGTAAACGGCTGCTGTTATGATTGGCTAACGTCATTGCACAGGGAACAGTGTCAACGCCCACTTGCTATTGCACACGAGTAAGTGCGATCCATGTATAAAGCATTATGAAATCATTTACATGCGGTTTGTGATTCAGCTGCTGTCAGATCCAATATTGGCTGCTTCATCTTGCCTGGAAAGTTCCATTACACCAGACCTCGTTTACAAAACAAAATGTTCCGAAACAAACACAATCCTCTGACACGATCCAGGATGCCATTAAAATAAACCATCTACTTGTTTCCAACGTTGGGCTCATTCTAAAGTCTGTACAGGGATGCAAACGACCTGTTTAAAGGTGCAGTGTGTAGCTTTTGGCGACATCTAGCGGTTCGTTTGCTAAAACGGGACAAACATCGTCGTCTGAGACCGCAGAGAATAGCCAGAGTGAAACAAGCTTTGTACCACAGTCCATTATAAACCACATCATGGATAATGTTTACAAAGCCATAGTCAGGTAAGGATCAAGGGTCTTAATACATAATATAATAATAGTAACCCGCTGATTGTCTCACGAACGTAACCAGCACATTTCTCCCCACATAGCAAACCAATAATAATACAGTGAGGGAGAAGAACCACATGAAACTATGCAACTAACGTTATATATTTTTTCTAACAGGGTAGTAAAAGTTTAGCTGGCTAATATGAGCTGTTACGGTGGCTGAGCTGGTTAAAGCGTTAAGCCTTGTTTATACTCGACGCGTCCGCATGAGCCCAAAGGTGCGCGCGGCAAAAATGACGTGACTGTAACAGCGTGCGCGCCTCCGCATCCCATAGACACCACTTACTACACACAATAGGCTTTTTTCTCTGACTTTGGAAACTCGATCGACTTAAATGCTTCCAAGATCGACGGGTTGGTGATTCCTGTAACTGTTTTCCGGTCAATGACAAGAGTAGCCTACTAATCAGCTGTCTCACGAGCGCAACCAGCACATTTATCCCCACATAGCAAAGCCATAACACAGTGAGGGAGAAGAATTAAGTTACATGAAACAATCCAACTACATATTTACACCACTGACAAGGGAAAAGTCACTACTCACGGTGTTTATGACTAGCTTCTTCTAGCTTTCTGCGGCTTCTCTTTCAAGGTAGTGACGAAACGCGCTCTGTAACGCTGTTTGATCGCTGTCGGCTACGGTAGAAACATGACGTCACAATATGGCGACTTTCATAGAAGGGGATTCCCGCGCCTATGTAGATATAAATGCCTCATTCTAAGGTAATAAAAACATTACGGTTTATTAAGTAAGTTCTTTATACACCACTGAACACAAAGTTATGGATGTCATATTGCATTTCTGTTAATAAATACTCAATGTTACACACTGCACCTTTAAAAGGTTAGTTCACCCAAAAATGTGAAGTGTCATTACTCACCCTCATGTCAAACCTGTAAGACTACCCTAAATTAAATCTGTTCATCATATAAAGCGATCATGTTCTTCAGAAATGTTGGACTAAACATGTATAGTTGAATATATAATGCAGCAGGGGAATATGGGTCCTGATAATGCTAAATGTCTGATTTTACCAGTAAGAAGGCCTACATTATTTTAAATGTATGTAGTCAGTGACAAAGTGCAAGCATGACTCTGAGCCTGAAAATACAGAATGATCTTAGACACAGGGCAATAGTGACACTTGAAGAAAAATATTCATGTGCACTGGGGCCAAGTAAAAGCCTATTCAAGTCCACCTCGTAATGCCAAATTTAGCATTTTAATCTTAATTATACGTTATAACGGTAATTATAAATAAACGTTTACCATGTCTTAGGATATATATATATATAAATTAATATTATTATTATTATTTTAATGGGCTACATCCTGAATTGTAATTGTGGTCACTTTAGACTTCGACAAATGACAGATGTAATATAACAATGTTCCCTCATCTGAAAAGGGCCTTTAATGAAAGGTGTTAACATCCAGTTCTTGGCAAATGTTTCCTGAAAAGTTTAGATTAGTTTGTTAGAGTACCTTACAGCCACTGGGTTATATTAGATTGCAGACTGTATTCTGCATGTACCATTGAGAACCAGGTTAATTTCTGCTTGCTTTGATGTCAGAGTACTGCTTTAAATGCGTATAATCCTAGGATTTTTTTCTGCCATTAAGTGATGGCTTTCTAAAGGGGAGTTCTGATGATAGTGCATGTGTGCACACATACAAACACAAATGCTGGGCGATTGAGCCTTTAATCCATTCATATTTTCACTTGGAGCGAAGCGGTACAGAAATCTAGTCATGTTGGGGAAACTTGTGGATGCGCTTTTATCCGCTGTCAGAGCAGAAGAACCTTTACTGAACATGCTTGGCAGGTAGGTAGTTTGGGGCTGATGTTGACATTTTGTAATCATTGAACATTTTGGGATTTTTGATATTACCAAGAGAAGATGGACACTTTTTTTTATACCAAGATATTTGAAATGTCTTAGTGGAAATATTGAAGTTAATTTGCAAAATATTTCATGTTATCTTAAAAATCCACAGCTGAGAGAAACCAGTGATGTGTTCCATCGTTACTGGTAAGTCCCTGATTTCTGCTGTTATGTTCTTTGGTGTCATCGGTTTGGTGTATTTCTTCAGCTATTCAGTTCAAGTCTCAATGCTTCTGAGAACATTTATATTAAAGCATTTGCTAAGCGCTGCTGAAATACAGCATCTCTACTTGCATGAATTTAAGGGAACAAACAAGATCTAGTGTATTTGTGTAATCTCTAATCTGTCCTTTCTTAATCACCATAATTTCAATGTGCAGAGCAGATACAGGACAGAGGGAGGCCACACATTAAATTATTCCTCCAGTCTCTGTGCTCTCTGGTTTTCCCAGCAGTTCTGGGAAGATTATAGACTCATTTGCAAAGTGATTGCTTATGCTGCATGATTATCATAATCAAGTCCTGGAAGTTTCCTGAAAGTTCATTAAAGGATTTTTTGTGTCAAGTAAATACCAGCATTTCTCTGCAGTGTGGTATCCATCAATGTGGCTGTTTATAGTTCAGTGTAATGTAAGTTAAGGGTTCATTCTAAAAATATGAATTAAAATAAGATTTCAAAAAGTTCAGAAACTCCATATAAAGGCTTCATTCTGTAACCAAACTATTTATTTAATAAAATTAAATGGTTCGACGACTTTGCCATTTCTGTTTATTTATATTAATTACTTTTGTTAGGCCCAAAAAAACTAAATTATAAATAATCCAAAAAGAATGCTTGATTTTATTTTTGTCCTTGGCCATGTTAAAAAAAAAATTTATTTAATGACCCACATATGCAATGTGTGACTAAAAAAATTAACAGAAATACTGATTAAATATCAATTTGATTATTTCAAAACATGACCTTCATGAACTGAATACTGAATAGAGAATTTGTCTAATTACATACTGTGGTAAAATTGCACCCTCTTACACATCTCCTTTCCCTTCTCTCCAGTGTACTTCCTCCTCCTCCTCCTCCCCGCTCACGCCCTGTCCCTGTGGGCCTGCACTCGCTCCTGCCCTCCCAGTTGCACGTGTACTCAGGAGAAGAGCTGCAGCGTCCTGTGTGACCACGTCAACATGATGGACCTGCCCAAAGAGTTCCCATGCGAGGCGTCCTCCATTAACCTGGACAAGAACAGCCTAAAGTTTCTGTCCGAGCGAGCCTTTGGCACCCTGCCTTCACTTAAGACACTCTCTCTTGACCACAACAACATCTCCTTCATCACGCCTGGAGCATTTAAAGGGCTGCCCAACCTGGTGGAGCTCAAGATGGCCCACAACGAGTATATCCGATACTTGCACACTCGCACCTTCACGGCACTCAAACGCTTGGTGCGCTTGGACATTTCCGACTGTAACCTGTTCAACATGCCAGACCGAATCTTCCTGGAGCAAATCGCCCTGAAAGAACTGCTTTGTTTCCAAAACAACTTTCGACGCATCACTGGTGCCATCCGAGGAATGGAAAACCTCACGCACATTTACTTGGAGCGCAACAAGATCGAAGCGGTGGCCTACAACTCTTTGTTGGGCCTGAGCAACCTCAAGTACCTCAACTTACAGGAGAATCGCATAAACGTGATACATGACGAGGCCTTCAAAGATCTAGTGCGTCTAGAGAACTTCTACCTGAACGATAATCTGTTGGTCGACTTGCCCCAGCAGGCTTTCAAGGGCCTGACCAACTTGAAAATGTTGAATTTGGGTGGGAACCTGATGACCAACGTCTCCAGAACATGGTTCAGTGACCTGGTGGAGCTGGAGGTGCTGTACCTGGATCGAAACCGCCTGTCCTATATCGAGGATGGCACCTTTGAGAACCTGACGAGCCTCATCACGCTGCACCTCAACAGCAACAAGCTGACATCTCTGCCCTTCTCTGTCTTCCAGCCCATCTATTTCATCGGCCGCCTGTATCTCTTTCGAAACCCCTGGGAGTGTACCTGCGACCTGGAGTGGTTGAAGGAGTGGATGGAGAGCTATAAGTTAGTGAGGGACATCCCATGTGCATCCCCGTCCTCAGTAGCCGGCTTGGACCTGAGCGAAGTTGTCTACGTCCACCTGAACGGCACCTGTCTGGATCCTCCAGAGCTCAACCTGACCACATCTCTTCCGGACTACCCTACCATGGAGAACAAGTTCAACAGCCTCATCTCCAAACTGCTCCAGCAGGAACTGATGGATGAGATGGTCAACGCCACGGACGGTCTGAGGAACGGCACCCAACAGGACCCCGCCGAGAGTCAGGTTTCTTCCGGACATGGATTGTTCAGTGCTGCTCACACTGTGTTTTTTCTTGTGTTTCTTTTTCAAGCCCAGATTGACTGCATTAACGCCTCTTGAGAGTCTGGGGAATACTGAAATGGTTTGAAGCACATGCAAGAGTGTAAGTAATTTCCCATTTGCTGGATGGGAAATGTTTGGATTTAAGGCTGTGATAAAAGTTTGATCTATCTTGCCATGAGCAGTGTGTTGAAAACGAAATTCTGTCTGATATAAGGGAGTTGGAGATGATCGTCTCTAAATGAATGGAAACTGGTCTTGAAAGGAAAGGATTGTGTTTTGAAGGGATAGTTCACCCAAAAATGAAAATTCTGTCAGTATTTACTCACCCTCATGTTGTTCCAACCCCGTAAGACCTTCGTTCATCTTCGGAACACGAATTAAGATATTTTTGATGAAATCTGATAGCTGGATCACTCCTCCATACTAGTCCATAGGCTTCTTCAAGGATTGAAACTTGCTGGCCTCAAAAAGTTATTAAAAACATCGTCAAAATAGTGCAAGTGACTACAGTGGCTCAAACTTAAGTTTATCAAGCGACGAGAATACTTTTTGTGCGCAAAAACAAACAAAAATAACGACTTTATATCAACTATTAATTTCCTTCTGAGTCAGTTAAACTAGTGTAACAGCGTAAGCTTCTGTTGTTGTACGTCACTCGCATCACACACATGACCAGCGTCGGCCAATAGTGAGCCTACGTGTGACGTAGCTCTACGCAAATATACTAGTTTAACTGATTAGAGGCCCACGAGAGGGAAATGAATAGTTGAAATAAAGTCTTTGTTTGTTTTTGCGCACAAAAAGTATTCTCGTCGCTTGATAAACTCAAGATTGAGCCACTGTAGTCACTTGGACTATTTTAACGATGTTTTTAATAACTTTTCGAGGTTATTAAAAACATCTTACAGGTTTGGAACAACATGAGGGTGAGTAAATACTGACAGAATTTTCATTTTGGGGTGAACTATCCCTTTAAGCCAATGAGACTGTAAGAAAGCCTTTCATACAGACAAAAAGTCTCTTAAAGTATAACAGGGCTATTTTGTGAGACCTGCAACTAGTGGCACAACCGTTTTTACTTCATTTTTTTTATTTCAATTTGATTTAAAACATCTTTAAAATGCATTTATAGTATGAATACGTTTGTACAGTTCTGTTGTGTAACTTCGAAACATTTGTTGTGTAGTAGGAGATTTATCTGATAAAGCTTCTCACTATCATTTCACCAGATGGCATAACCCACTATCCTCTTTTGTTTGTTTCATTAAACTGGGTAAGTTTCCAATTCTGGAAAATGCATTCGTCTTCCTATTCCATAAAGCTTAAATGTACTCTGTAATATAAGCTGCTTCATATTGTAACCAAATGAATTGACTTTATCATGCCGCTTTACTGATATGAACATATATTTTCTCTATACAGAGAGCAATGCGCATAGGAGGATGATGGCACGCTCGGAGCCATGAGTTTCTGAGCTATGCATGAGATTTGTACTAGAACACTTTTAATTTAACTGATTTTTGTTCTTTTGTGATTAATACTTTGAATAAACAAAGATCATTGCATAAATGGCCATTAAAACGACAAAGTATAATCTGTTTGTGATGACTAGTTGTCTATTTAAATTAGTATTTTTTTTCCTGGTAAAACTGACCAAATACACGTGAATTACATTGTAAAAAATTTTTAGTGCACCATTTCTGTCTTTGATTTTTTTTTTTTTTTACTGAAAACAATTCAGCAATTCAAATTTGTTTTCGTTAAGTCTCTCCTCCAGTTCAGTTAAAAATATTCATCAACATTTGTGTTTTGTATGACAGCTAAAATGAGACAAGCGCTCATATCCCTCTTTTTATGGTGCATCACTCAGGGTTCAGCAGGTGAAAAGTGTTGCTCTATCATTCATTCATGGGTGTATATTTCATCAGATGGCATTTCAAACTTCTGTTCTTGATTTTGGCAGAAACTGATGTGAAGAAACAGTTTGTGAGTGAGCAGGAGAAAGGTCATGATATTATACCCCAACCCAGCTGGAGGAAGGTGATGCCAATTGCTCTTCAGTTGTGCATCCTGGGATTAGAATGGGAATAAATCCTGCTGCTTTATTTATGATAGTTTGTATGTAGGTTGTATTCACCTGTATGACAGAACCAAAATACACTACCGTTCAAAAGTTTGGAGTCAGTGAGATTTTCTTTTAAAGAAATGTTTTTATTCAGACTGCATTAAATTGATCAAAAGTGACAGTAACAACATATGTTGTGACAAAGTCACAAAAGATTTTTATTTAAAATAAATGCTTTTCTTTTAAATTTTTAATTCATTAAAAACCTAAAAAAGAGTTTTCACAGAATATTAAGCAGTAAAATTTTCAATATTCATATGAATGATTTCGAAAGGATTATGATATACTGAAGACTGGAGTAAAGGCTGCTGAAAATGTTGCTTTTCTATCACAGGAATTAAAGGGATAGTTCACCCAAAAATGAAAATTTCATTTCAGTAAAATGTCATTTACTCACCCTCAAGTTGTTCTAAACCTGTTTGAGCTTCTTTCTTCTATGGTGGCCCACAATGGTTTAGTTACAAACATTCTTAAAAAATATCTTCGTTTGTGTTCAGCAGAAGAAAGAAATACTTACAGGTTTTGAACTTGAGGGTGAATAAATGACAGAATTTTCATTTTCAGGTTAACTATCCCTTTAATAAAACTGCATTTTTGATCAAATAAACCAGCCTTTATGAGCACAAGAGACGACTTTGAAAACATTAAAAATCTTAACCCCAAACATTGGAAGGGTAGTGTATATTAAGACTTAAAAAAAATCATGCCTAAACTTTACACACACACTAGCTCTCGGTTTCAATTAAACAGAAATATGTCAGATATACAATGTGCCATTGGTCAAGCAAACACACTCTGCGTTGCTCTCGCACACATAACTGGGCATTGATCCCGACTGCAGTCACACGGAGTCAAGCGGGCAGGGCGTGGAAAAATACAGAAAAACAAAATGGTAAAAGAGGAACCAAAGTTTCCATTGGCCCTGTCTCTGCCAACTCACACAGAGAGGCCGAGCAAAAAGCTGGATGAGACAACAGAGCAGAGGACACGAGATCTTCACCACATTAAAGGAAATATATTTAAAAAACAAAACAAAAAACGCTCAAGCCGAAGAGCTGCTCCGTCATCGGCAGAGCCATTTATACAGGGCAGTTTGAGTAAACAGTTTGTCATGTACAGAACCATTCAGATGAACAGACAGCGTCGTCTTTTTGCTTTGCATGGACGCACCTCTTCCTCAAAAAACTGCACAGAATAAAAATGGGATTTCTGAGTCAGCATTAATGTTCTCAAATGACACATTTCTGAAATGCCAGAACAGTTTTGTGCACTCATTTTTATCCCGAACCCCTTTATCTTACAACAAATAAAAATTTAGACCATTTACAAACACATTTTACTACATGATTGGTAAAAATAAACTTTACAAAGTTGCCAAAATGCAAGGGATGTGCATAGGTCTTCTTTTTTTTCCCTCCTCGTCACCAGCTCCACCTGTTTGAATGTGTTTGTCCAGACGAATGGAATGTTTTCTGCCGTGGGTGACGGTCTGAACACAGCTAACACTGACAGCATGGACGCTCGTGAATGTTCACATGCATGAGATCTCATTCAAATCTCTAAAACATTTATGCACGTCTTTAGAGAGACAGTATCCACGTGTAGAGGACGGTGAACTTTGAAAAACAAACCAAAAAAAAAAAAGAGGAAAAAAAGGCAAAGGTTTGGTTTTAACTGAAAGCTGAATCTGTGGGTTGTGCGCTAAAGCAGCTAGGGTCTGCCGCATGGATAATGTGGGGATTATGTATTAATGGACGGGCTGGACAGATGAAAGCTATGAGGATTCTGCTGTAGTAATGCTGCACTTTTTCTCGGGTACAAACAGAGAAATGGGCAGAAAAACTACAAAAATATTCCTTTTAGGAAAATGCATCATGTAGGATACTGTCTCTTTAAATTAAACGTCTACAAAATGTCGCCTCCTAGCTATATAGACATGACAATATTTAGTAATTTATTTTATTGATCTTTTTTCATTAATACAACACTACGTCTAGGTAGTCTGTGAGGGGCCAAGACTAGGCTCACTGCAGGTACACTGATGTTTTTGAACATCAGAGGTGAGCTTTTGTTTGCATCATGGGAAGTTTTTTTCTTGCAGAGATTCACAGCAAAGTGTGAGGTTATGAAGGGCATAAGGTTACAGGTTGATGGGTTTGCTGATTTAGTAGACCCAAGACACTGGAACCCACTGGGCTGTGGTGCAAACCAGGTCTATGGCTTCCTCCAGGAGCCGAATGGTCTCGTCAATCTCATTATTGATGATGGTTTGGTCAAAATAGTGTGCATATGTCTTCTGGAGGATCTCAGACTCCTTCTGCAGCCTCTGTAATGACTCGTCCTGCAGCATGAAAGAAAAAGAGTGAGTAAAAGAGCAGATGAGAGGTAAAAAAGGGCCCTTTGAAAGATCAGTGGAGGACAATGGATGAATTCGGACCATTTAAGAAAATTTCATTGATGATCCCAAAGGTATTTGCAGGACTATGAACAGACAATGGGAGAGTTGGGAAGGATTGTACTAGTGTATATACAATACTGTTCAGAAGTTTGAGGCCAGTAATTTATTTGATCAAAATAAAGTAAAAACAGTAATATTGTTAAATATTGTTACAATTTAAAATAACTGTTTTGTATTTGAATATATTTCAAAATGTAATTTATTCCTGTGATGGTAAAGCTGAATTTTCATCAGCCACATGATCCTTCATAAATTATTCATATATGCTGATTTTGTGCTCATGTAACATTTATTATAATTATTGGAAACATTATTATATTTTTAAAAATGCAGAATTATTATTATTAATTATAATATTAATATATCTATTATATTAATTAATATCTATTATTATAAAAAGAACCTTACTGACTCCACACTTTTGAACAGTGGTGCGCAGATCTAAAGCAGAGTACTTAAATGTGGATAAGGGTTTTCTTAAAAATCGTCATCTGTCAAATTGTCCTTTGTTCTTAAGGTCATGAAAAGAGTGGAACTTTTTTGGCTGGAGCTTAGTGATCTAGCTGACTTCCTGTCATACTCACAGGCAGCTTCCTGCACCATCTGGGAAGCTGAGCGTGATGTAAGGAAAGGTAGAAGAAATTAAAAAAAAGTGCATGCAAAAGAAAACAGACTAAATAAAGATTTAGCTGAATGAAAGAAGGAAGAGTTATTCTGCCAGTGAGGGTGACGCATGCCATGGCATATGTTGTGGATCCTGATCTCACCTCGTTCATGCCAGGAGTGATTGTTGGTGCAGCAATGAAAACCACATAGGGAGCAAATTCAGCTGTCCGTAAAACCTTCAGTGCCTGAGAATGATCAAACACATTACAATATGTACTACATTTTTATGCTCCAATCATTTATGTCAATGTATTCCAAAAAAGATATTAAACTCATTAAATTAAAGATGAAATCAAACCAGTTTGTTTTCTATTCTAACACAATATCACAGTTTTACATCGTTTCAATACTTTGGTTTGAGCAGATGTTGTTAGTTTTGCCATGTAACTTTTAACAAAATATGCTTGGTGTTTCTTCAGTTTTTCCTTTCTCTAACTGAAATGTATGAAACAAAATAACTTAAGGAATACTGTTGTAATTGGGAAACAATTCATAAGTGTATTTCATATCCCTTTCCATTTGCCTTTTGTAAAGTCCCTATAACTAACAACAGACAGTTCTCTAAAGGACATGACATCATTTCTGGTATGTAAAAAAACAAAAAACAAACATTAATTCTATTTGACTTCATAGTTTTATGGTATTAGTTGGTTTGTCTCAATCAAAAACATTCCATACTGTTTGATAATATTCTGGAAATTACTATGAAAATATCAAAAATCTATGAAAAAATCAAATCAATTTTAAAATTGACTAGTGTAAGATAACTCAATTCCTCACAAAGCAATGGCTATCTAATCTTAGGTCTTTATTTCCATCATATTAGTTCTCATTCTAATACTTTTCTTTGTAAGTTCTTCAGCTTAAACAGAAAGTCTTTAAAGCTATTCTGCGGTAGTGACGTACAGGGTTAATGTCAGACCCTCTGTCATGAATACATGCTGAGGGCAGTGAAATGTTCACCTGTGGCTCTACGTCCAGTATGGCTATGAGTCCCTGCTCGTGGATCTTGCGTATCGTCTCCAACCGAGTACCGTACATTGCATCCTCATGGCTCCCGTACTCCAGGTAATCGTTGTTGGAGATGTCCTGCATCATTTGGTCGTGGGATACAAAGAAATAATTCTTGCCGTTCGCTTCTTCTTTCTTTGGAGGTCTGGTCGTGTCTTTTGGGGCAGAGATGAGTTTGCGGTTATCAGTTCAGCAGTATCAGTGTGCAATCATGTGGACTGTTAGAGATTTGGGGAAGTTTCTTACGTGGAATGGGGTAAGCAAATCTGTCAGGGTGTTTGGTGATGAGCGTGTTCTTGATGTGTCTTCGGCCAACACCGTGAGCACCTGCCAGTTGAACAAACCACAAACATAAGAGACACATACTTCCTACCAACTAACAAAAGTAAGATGTGGAATTAAAGCCTACATACACACCTAGCAAAACTAATGTTTTCCTCTTGAAAGCTGGCAACTTCACGACTTCCTCATAAGTGACTAGATCTAGTTGATCAAACACTAAAAACAAACAGAAGAGTTATTTAATAAGGGCGAAGGATTGATCTTAAATTTCCAAAATTGTATGTCATTGTCATTAAACTCCAATAAACCAGCTGTTCTAAAGTTAAAAAACAACAACAAATGTTGAATCTTACAAAAGAAAAGGAGGATGTTTTGGGGGGTAATGCTATTGGTGTTTGCTCTCTATGAGGACTCTGCATGTGTTTGGGCAGCTTATGTAATGTTACAGGCCTGATGGGGGATTTGATACTGTGCCTTACTGACGTTCAATCTCCACTGCAGCAGATTGGCTTCATCAAAAACGAGGCTGAGACAAAACATCCCAGTCACTCGCACTTAGCATTGCTACATATTCAAACTTTCACCGATGTCAAACCTGGAGACATTTTACGTGTTCGTTTTCCTATATTTCGTACTTTTTTTTAGATTACCTGTGCAGTCATCTAACGCTCAAAGTTAAAGTTAATCTTTAAAAACACTAATTGAATGAAATAAATGCAAATCTCTAAATGAATATCCATTATTCACTGTTGCAAAATCTTCCTTTACATTTACACTACTGTTCAAAAGTTTGGGATCAGTAAGGCTAATGTTTTTGAAAGAAGTCTCTAATGAGGTTATGCTATTGCATTCCTGCAACTCAAACCTTAGAGCATGGTGCTAGCAACGGCAAGGTCATGGGTTCGATTCCCAGGGAATGCATGAACTTTCAATCAATTTAATGTCCTTGCTGAATATAATTCTTCATTCTATTAAAAACACCTTACTGACCCCAAACGTTACAATTTTAATATCGGTGCATTCTTATATGCATGTGCAAATGAGATTTATGAGTTACAACAGAGTGAATGTTTATCAGCTTGATTTCAGTCATCACACAAAGCCATGACTTTAGTACAATTGTTGCATGGACTACTTCTAAGGTGCTTTTTGTCCTTTTTGGTCACTATGCTTGCTGAATGGAAAAAAAATGAGAAAAAAAAACTTGCTAATTATCTTCTTTTGTGTTCCAAGGCAGAAAAAAGCCATACAGGTCTGGAACAATATGAGGAAGAGTAAATGATAAGAGAACTGTTTTATTTTTGTGTCAACTATTCAAACATTAACAAAAATGCTACATACACCTGTTAATTCTCACAGTTAGATGCTGTAACAAAAAAAAGAGGAAAAAAGCTGAAGGGCTAAAGTGATGATTCCTCTGAAATATGACTGCACTGAAGGACAAAGTCTCATAACTATTGTAAACTTCTACAAAGCTATACCACTAAGTCTTTTCTACCAGTGTTACGGTTCCATAATGAATCAAACTGGCTGCAGTGTGCATGCAGGGGGTGTTGAGGAGATATCATGCATGTGTGCTTGAGACAGTGAGTTGACTTGGCTGTGGGAAACGCGAGCCATCTGTGTCATTTCCACGTGAAATGTGATTCCAGCACTCATCTCCCTCTCTGAATACATGCCTTAAATGATTCATGCTCCTTTTTCACATGACCTTGAGTATGTAATGTGGTGGATCAGTGAACATAGATGCACAGGGTTGAGAGAATACAGAATTAACAGGAAACTAAAAATGCAACACTGAACAAAACAAAACAAACCATGAGTACCACAAACATTCAAACACACAATTAAAAACATCTTTTTTCGTTGATTGAGTGAGACAGAGAGACAGATAGAGAAAGACAGAATTAAGCACAGAGGCTGTATGCCACAGCAACAAAGTTACTTACATGCACAGATGCCATTGGTAGATAGACAGCATGTAAAATGGACAGGGGAGGGGGATCATTGAGTTATGGCTCAGTTAACATCAGTAAACAAATACAACAACAAGCACGCTTAAAGCTGTGATGTCCGAAGCACAGAGACATGATGACCATCCGTGAGCTCGGGCTCCTCTTGATGGTACGCTTTCAGAGTGTGTGACACAACACGGCTCTGAACAATGAAACATGCCTCTGACATTCACAGCAATGCACTTGCATATCAAGGCTGGAATCTGAAAACTGCAATTAAAGTGTGGTATTAAGAGGTTTTTGTGTTAATCTGGCAAGTATTATAATTCACAGTCACCATATGAGTAACGTTCTATTGCAGTAACGCTATACATCATGACATATGTGGACATACATTTATTACATAATCATGGTGTCATACCTGATCTTGGATAATTCAGTGAATTAAAAACATTTATTTTCTATTTTTTATGAACTTGACAGACACAAACCAACAGATTAGATTATTCTTGATAGTTACTCAAATAAATACACCGATGAGCCAAAACATTATGACCACCTGCCTAATATGCTGTTGGTCCTCCGCGTGCTGCCAAAACAGCGCAGAGGCATGGACTCTACAAGACCCCTGAAGGTGTCCTGTAGTATCTGGCACCAAGAAGTTAGCAGCAGCAGGTCCTTCAAGTCCTGTAGTTTGCGAGGTGGAGCTGAGGTGGAGTACATCCCACAGATGCTCAATTGGATTGATATTTGGGGAATTCTTGAACCTTGAACTCTTCATCATGTTCCTCAAACTATTCCTGAACAATGTGTGCAGTGTGACAGGGTGCATTATCCCGCTGAAAGAGGCCACTTGCACCAGGGAACACCATTGTTACGAAGGGGTGTATCTGCTCTGCAACAATGTTTAGGTAGGTGGCACATGTCCACATGACTGTCTGGACCCAGGGTTTTCCAACAGAACATTTCCCAGAGCATCACACTCCCTCCACTGGCTTGTCGTTTTCCCATAGTGCATCTTGGTGGCCTCACTACCCCAGGCAAACGGTGCACACATTCACTACGCAGCAGAGTGCAATGCACTGTGTGATGGGACATATTCCTCTCATAACCATCATTAACATTTTGTGGACCTTCTGTTGGCCTGGACCATGGCCTTTGTTGGTGTGCATTGGACGCCCAACACCATGTTGCTGGTTTGTGGTTTGTCCCTCCATGGACCACTGTTGGTACATTCTCACAACCACTGACTAGAAGCAAACCACATGCCTTGCTGTTTCAGAGATACTCTGACCCAGTCTCCTTGCCATAACAATTTGGCTCTTGTCAAAGTCGATTCCTGCCCATTTCTCCAGCATTCAACACGTTGATTACGAGGACTGATTGTTTGCTTACCATCTAACCTACCCAGACCTTAATATGTGATATTCACATTACCTGTGACTGGTCATAATGTTTTGGCTCATCAGTGTATACTGTGGAATAAACAGTAAAGCAAAATCTCTACTGGCTTACAGATTTCTACCATTGCTGTGAATCATTACCCTTGCTATATGGTTGCTAAGTGGTTTCTTTAATGTTCAATGCTAGCTGGTTTCTTCAATGTTTCTGTATATACACTAACATTCAAAAGTTTTGGGTCTGAACGATTTTTGAAAAGTTTTTTGAAGATGTCTCTTATGCTCACCAAGGTAGTATTTATTTTATTAAAAAGTAAAAGTGTAATATGTTAAAATATTATTATAATTTAAAATTACTATGAATATATTTAGAAACAATATGTTACTGTAATTTTTATTATCACTGTAAAGCTGCTTTGAAACAATCCATACTGTTAGGTGACTTGACAATAAAGTTTTAAACATTTGGAAATGTAGATGTAATTTATTCTTGTGATGGCAAAGCTGAATTTTTATCAGGAATTACTCCAGTCTTCAGTGTCACATGATCCTTCAGAAATCATTCCAATTTGCTGATTTGGTGCTCAAGAAACATGACTTCTTATTATCAATGCAAAAAAAATGCTATTTAACGTTTTTGCAGAAACTGTGATACATTTTTTCAGGATTCTATGATGAATAGACATTTCAAAAGAACAGCATTTATTTGAAATGGAAATCTTTTATGACCATATAAATGTCTTTGAAAAAACAAAACAAAACAAAAATCTTAATTACCCCAAACTTTTGAACACACTTATAAACAGTAACAGCAGGTCTCTCTGCATGATGTTTACGTACCCTTCATTTATGAAACATTATGAAAAACAAGCAGCTTGAACAAACCTGTCTTGGGTAAAATACAAATAAATGTAATCAGTCATTTATTTATTTTTTACCATGCAATGAAAAGTGGATTTAGATCATGTGTGTCAATGCTGAAATAACTAGGATGGAACTTCCTGCACTTGAGATGCACAGATGCACTTCCTGGCTTTTCAATATGTACATGTTTCTAACTAGAGGTCTATTTTCTTTATAAGCCTGTTGCTGCAACATTGATTTGGAGTCTCCCAAATATGAAATTCTCCTTGTGAAGGACAAGTCCTTAACAACTGCTTTGTACTGGAAAATCCCCAACCATATGCTTCCCATTTCCCTTCCTAACCTGATCTAAACCTGCGCATTAAAGCTTGAAAAGCCCAAAGCACAACTCTAACAAAGCCGTCATAATCCAAACAGTTTTAGACAATTAAACAATCCCAGAGGAATTCGTGACAAGACCTGAAAAAAAGTCTGTAATACTCCGAAGAGTCCCATTTCCTGCCTCTCTGGCTGAGTGAGCTCAACTCAGACTCAGTAAAGTGGGGCACTGGGCTCAGGAGGGATTATGTCTGATCTGCGCTCCCTGCCGCTGCTGGCTGAGGGGTATGTGCTGAACACAGCCTTTTTGATCACCTAAGTGATTGGGTGCTCAGAGAACATTGTGATTCCAGCAGCCCAGATATGATCAGATCTAACGTCAGATTCTACCGGCCTCCTAAGACCAGAAACACTTTATGCAAGTATGCAAATGCAGATTCAAATGCTTGGCCAACACATTTCTGACATATTGTTGGCAGTTTTGACAACTTTAACCAACTTTCTCAGCATGACTTTATTCAAACAAACCTGGGGGAAAAAAATCTAAAAATATTTCAATAATTTATTTTGGCATTAGATCTGTGATAATCTTTTTTTTTTTTTTTTAACATTGCAAGACTAAGAAATCTGAGCACGCACCATTGTTCAAAAGAATTATTATTATTATTATTTTTTACATTTTTGAAAGAAGTCTCTAATCAGCAATACTGTGAAAATTTTACTAAAGATTTAAATAACTGTTTTCTGTATTATACAAATAAAAAAAAAAAAATTTTTTCCTGTGGTGACAAAGCAGCTATTATTCTAGTCTTCAGCGTCACAAGATTCTTAAGGAATCACTCTAATATGCTGATTTGGTGCTCAAGAAAAATGTTGTATTATCAATGTTTAAAACTATTGTGCTGCTTAATATGTTTTGTGGAAAACTTAATACATTTTCTCAGGATTCTTTGATGAATAGAAAGTTCAAAAGAACAGAATTTGTTTGAAAAATAAATATTTCTACTATAAATGTTTTACAGTCACTTTCGATTGATTTAATGTGTCCTTGCTGAATAAAAGCATTTGTTTCTTTAAACCTTTTGAATGGTAGTGTACTTTCTGCTATATTTTTTTTTTCAGAAACACTGAATAATGCAACAATGTGAAATCAATGTTATGTACAGTAGCTAGAGGGGTTTGCATTCACTTGCGTAACATGTTTCAGGCTTTGTGATGTAGTGGAGGAGTTGTTTGACTGTGTCTACAGTCTAAACTAACAAATCCACATTTTTAGGAAGCTCACCTTTAAACTATTCTACACCCTCAGGGATATCATGACAAAATGATGGCATCATTTAACATCTTGTGTGTTCAAAGGTGGTAACCTGACCCTATTTTAGCTAGCATTACAGACTGAATTAGGACCTAAATGACTTGCTTATATAAGATGTTAAAAGCAGTGGGGTTCACTGTGCCTCTAACGAGATCATATAATTGCCACCTTTCATAACGACAGGATCATTTTATATAGAGGTTGTAAAATGTGTGCCTAGTTACAGTACAACTGAGAGCAGGATATGTTCCAGTACATCTGGAGTTTTAGTGGAGGTCTGTGTGTTGGTTTAGACCTGAAGCCATGATGAAGACGTGAACTTCTGCTGACCACATATAGTCACATATGAGTCACTCACAGCAAAGACACACTCTCTCTCTTTCTCTCCTCTGGCCCTTTACCAGCAACCATAAACTCTTAAGGAAAACATGGGCATCTCACGTATTGTTTTTGATAGAATACACGCATAAACACATTTGTTGTAGTGTTGTACATGCAGGTGTGCTCATCTGCAACAACTACCTAGGTTTCCACTATGGCTGGCTTTAATGAGCCCCTTTGGTACTTGAAGCAAAATGAAAGACTCTCTAGAGCACTCTTTAGGGACTGTGTGGTCAGGGACAGCAAGCAGAATCAGACACACAGCTACTTGGCTATGTATTGGCACAAGTCACCCTGCTATTTGTGGAAATGCTGCAGTCAGGACCTCGGGTTATTTGAGCTAGAGAGCACAGGGCCCCTTTACCTGCCCATACCTACCACCAGACACACAGGAACGGACGCTCACTACAGCTTCTGAACTACAGTCTGAATCATTCAATGCAACAACTGCTGACAACCATCCCATGAGGGTAAAAGTCAGCTTTCGCAGAAAAGCGGGAACTAATATAAACACGAGACTAATTATAGATATATATGCATTCTTTCTCATGGTGTTCCACCTGGACTGAGTTAGTGATGGGCATCAACCACACAGTGTTCTACTGTGCTTCTGATCATAAACTGTTTCTGAGTATCTGACAACAGAAAAGATGTGTAAAAAAATCCAATCCAACTATATGATTATGAATTAAGATTATAAATGACCAGGTCAATTAAAACAGGTGCCATATGTGTCTACCCAACGCTATCTCATGACCAATTCGTACGAATTTGTACGAGTGATTAAAAGGTGGCTAATTCATACGAATTCATACGTCCTCACTCGTACGGATTCGTATGATTTGTCTAAACCCACGTGATGGGTAGGTTTAGGGGCGGGGTCAGGGGTAGGTCATTCGTATGAATTCAAACGAGTTTGGGAACTCGTAAAATATGTACGATTTAGCAAAAATCGTACAAATTCATACGAGTGAGGTCGTTTGAATTGTTACGAATTAGCCACCTCGTAAAATTCGTACGAATTGCTGTGAGATCGGGTCTACCATATGAGTTAAGGTCTCCTGGTTTTGATGTTTGTCAGTAAGGGACAATCTAAAAATGTCAGCTCTGTTATGATTTTGTATAGTAAACGACTGATAACTGAAATGTGGATATTTGTAGAAATATAAGCATTAAATTATCTTTTTAAGAGTGTAATTTAAAAACAATCATACTGACCCCAAACTTTAGAATATACTTTTGTATATATAAACTCAAGCTATATAAATCATTTTAATATAAAATAATATGTAATGTACTGTATATTTAATATAATAAAACATATTCATTTAGCTTGAGATGGCACAATGTCATAGTCCATGTCACAGCTATACGGATAATGACACAGTAGAACGATATTGTTGGAATCAGTATCAGAACGATTTTGTCCAGTTGATGAACAACAAAAACATTGACAGCCAATCAGGATTCACTCGACTTGATTGAGCTTTAGCATTTAAAGTGTTAGACAACATGTTATTATTTACTAGTGTGGGCACTTATATAGTTATTGTTATAGTTATCATTCTTGGTGTTAAGAGGGGCAGATAACTAAATAGATAACTAATAACGGAGAGTTGATTGACCAGCATCATCTGTTGTCTATATGAAGAGAGAAAAGAAGCAGAAAGCCCAGTGGAAACGGTACCTGCGTTGTGCTTCGCTAGGTATTTGTCTTTGTACTGCTTTTTTTTCTTGCCAAACCAAGTACAGCTCGCCTGCTGCTCTTGCTTGGTTTTCTCCATGGCTATACAAGCCACCCGCCTAAAACAAAACAAACAAAAGAAAGAAACAATTAAATGGACGTGATGAGTGTGCAGCATATCTTTTAGCCTTGAGGATATTACATAGAGTGCTTTTAAATCATAGTGTGAGCGGCTTGCATTGTACTGAATCTTCGTTCCCTCCTCCCTTAGCAGAAGCCAATCATACTTCCATCATTTAAATAAAATAAATGATTCAAATGCTCATTCTGCTCTAGGGAAGAACAAAACTTGCCACTCCTGGAGTTCAGGTGAGGGAATCAGTCCCGCCGTGCCATTCTTGGTGTTTTCCAGTTTGCCTTGCCACCAGTTATGGTCATCTTTGTTGATAATCTGGATTATGTCACCCACTCTGAAGCGAATCCCTGCCTCTTTACAGGGGATGAGATCATCCTTTGCCGGGTCATACTCGAACTGTGCCCGTACATAGATCTGAGAAGAGACAAGTTCAGCTGAAGTCAGAATAGCCCTAGAGTGGCACAAGGAAAGGAGACTGACTGATGGAGGTCAAGGTACAACTGGGAATCAGGGTTCAAGTGGAGATCAGGTTTTGGTTGCGATGAGAGGCATGCTTGGCTGAAGCTCTGAATGAGGGCGAGTTATGTTACGGAGCCCTCGCTGGACATTTAGTGCAGTTGGATACCAAACTGCGGTCTGAGAGTAGAGTGGTGTGTGACTCCCGCATTTTAAAAAAATTACACTGGATTAACTAAAAGGGGCCTTTAAGTATAAATATTGTTTAGCAAAAATTGAGCTTAACGTTATATTTTCTAGAATCGCAGTGATGATGTAATTGTTTTTGCGTCCTTGGTACAATTGGACTTAAATAGTTACACAACAGTTTTTCAGAGCAATGGATTGGGCTCATTCTTTAAAATCTTACCTGGATGGAAAATTTATCCTTGATTGGAGGTCTGGAGATCTAGGGCATGAGAGTATTACAAACATCATGCAATATCATGGCACTGTGGCTGCATTAGTATGGCACTGTGAGCAGGGGTTGGTGAGATGAAGAATGCAGCTACGAAAGCTAACATTCAGAAAAGTTATGGGTCGACATAAAGGAACAAAGCAGGGTGGAAATGTCATTCACATCACTGTTATCATCACGTGTAATATAGTGGATAATTTGAAGCACTTGGTGACGCACTTCAGCCAACACAGATAGACTTGTGCTGGCAGATGGCGCCCTCTGCTGATCGCCTATCTTCCTTTCTACTTCTCATCCTTTTAGGACACGATTACTCAAGGTGAGGACTAGAGATTAGGAGAACAAATTGGGATGAGCTCTTTCATCCCTCATCGTCAGCTTTGTTGATTTACAGGGTAATCTAGTTGAGATGTGAAAGGATACACACACCACTCTGTAGCCCAGAGCCAGTAGAAAAGCATGAAACTGCATGGGGTTCGATTAGGACAGATACAACAAATTGGAAAACTTGATTGATTCACTCTTTAATAAAGTTAAAAGTCTAACAGAGACAGAATGATATTTGGGCTGGTGTTTTATGGTTTATGTGGAGTTACTCATTTAAAAAAAAAATTGTTAGCAAGTTTTATTGTTGACTAAAAAGTTGAATAAATTGGGTCTTTTTGAGAAAACTGTTATTTTCATATATTTATCTCTTAGCTATTACAGTCTTTAGTGTAATCAACTGTCTGTGAGGTTATTCATCACAACACATGAATAATTCACTTATTTATTTTTAAGAAGAGTACAGAAAATGCTACTAATTTATTACATTTATTTCAAATCTTAATGGTTATTTTAGACATTTTCCCAACTGGTGTGTTGCTAACGCATAGAATAACCCATTTACACAACAACAAGATTGCTAATGCAGAGGTCTTATTAATTATGTTGTATTTGTGAGTACTAAAAAAGCTTAAATAAATGTTGTGGCGAGGGGGGCGTGGTTTCGCGAAGTCTGTAGCGAGAGATGAGTCAGCGAGCTGTGCGGTGAGTAAGTGGGTCAAGTGCAGATGACGAACACCTGTGTCTGATTGCAGTAATTGGCGTGGAGACCGCATTTAAGCTGCCGGGAATGAGAGAGGAGAGAGAGAGACCTGGGACTCGCACAGGACGAGAGCAGCGCACACCAAGGAGCTGTATAAACTGAAGGAGAGCTCTGTTTTTTTCTTCCCGGGTTTCGGCACCAGTGTAGTAAAATCTCAGTGTGGGTGTAGGAAGAAGAAGACAGGGTCGGCGGAATTGGGACTCGCACTTTATTTTTAAAAACCAAAAAACCAAAAGGAAACAAAAAGGTGCGCTCGTGCGCATTCGCGTGGCAAACTTTACGGCACAAAAAGACAAAGCTCTCCTTCAGTTTATACAGCTCCTTGGTGTGCGCTGCTCTCGTCCTGTGCGAGTCCCAGGTCTCTCTCTCTCCTCTCTCATTCCCGGCAGCTTAAATGCGGTCTCCACGCCAATTACTGCAATCAGACACAGGTGTTCGTCATCTGCACTTGACCCACTTACTCACCGCACAGCTCGCTGACTCATCTCTCGCTACAGACTTCGCGAAACCACGCCCCCCTCGCAACATATGTATAATTCAATTTTTAGTCTTAAAAGACTAAAATGTATGTTAAAATGATACATTTATTTAAAAATTTTTAGTAGTCACAAAACAACAATTAATAAGACCTCTGCATTTTAAATCTTGTTATTGTGTAAATGCAATGCAATAACACTACAACCAGTCTGTCTGTAGGGAAACTCAACAATTATACAGTGAGATGTAGTGAATGGTGTTAGTGCAAGTACTGATTAAGAAAGTGGGGTGTTAATAGCAGTGAATCATTAACTACTCGTTCATTCAATTTCAAGCACAAAAGCAAAATGGAAAGTCAATAGAGGAGGCTAAGAAGACTGAGGGATGCTCTATTCACCTGGCGTCCTTTTGGCTGGATGGTTGATGGCAAGTCCTGTAAAGCAAAGCCCAGCAGTGAAAAGAGAGACTGACCATTTACAGGGGAAAGGCAGACTTTGACTCATGAAAGACATTAACAATAAAAAGACAAAACATAACAAAAACTCTGGTTGAGAGGAGGCAATGCTAACTCCACAGGGGAGGATCACAAAAGTTTCTTCATTTTGTGTGTATGCGTATGTTAAAAGAGAAGAAGGCTGTTGAAGGAAAATCTCACTACAGCAACGCACAAGAAAGCAAGGAGCAAGCAAGCAGCTTCAGCACTAAACACTCCATTCAAGCATGTTCATGAGGTGGAGACTAACTCTCCACTATGAAGAACACCAAGAGTGTCCATATCAGGGATGAGCGATATTAGAAAACATTTATATCATGTTATTCTTACAAATTCAGAAAAAAAACACATTTACTGAATTTATTAAAATATTTCTAGAAAAAGTATTTAGTATAAAGATTTAAAACAATGTCCAAAGTAAAGGAAGGTTTATCACACAAATAATAATTATTATTCTTTTTAAATTTCAATTAAATAATTTATTAGTAATATATTTATTTATTATTACAGTATTTATTTTATATTGATATTTAATATATATATATATATATATATATATATATTTAAATACTTATTATATTTGTTTGACTAAATTTTGATAAAAAAAATATTTCTTCTGCTTAGAATACTTTTTAGGAATATATCCCAAAGAAATCATGACATATAGGAAACCCTTTTCCACTTTCATAAACTTTTTCCAAACTTGATCCATTCTTTTCAATGTCATTACCAGGCCAGCAGTAAAATATAAGAAAATATAATTTTGATTTTATTAAGAAATGTATATTATTTGACAAATTTCTATTTTCTATAGATTTATTGTGTCAACGTCTGTATCGCCCACCCCTAGTTCATATACAGTGCTAATGCAGATCTCACTAGATTTTGTTAGAAGTATGCATGCAATAAAAATTGATGCTAGGAATCCTTTGCATGCCTCCATAGAGTTTTGCCTAATCATTGCGCTCACTGTCAGCAATTATACATCACTGATTTTAACTAATGGGAATATTTAATTACAAACAACTATAGTAGATCCCACATTCACTGTACATAACACTCCCCTTCAGTGGATGTACAGTGTTTACAGAAACAGTATTAACACTGACAGTCAGAGTGATTTACAGCAGCACAGAGCACACCAATTTGTGAACTGAGATAACGGAATCTAGCAAACTATGTTCAATGGATGTTACTTGCGGTCTTGTTCAGTCGTTGTGTTTGTGTTTATGTTTATTGAGATTGTCAAAACAAAAATTCTAGTGAAACATATAAAAGCAAACTAGGAGAACAAAATACCATAACACTGGACATTAAACAGATTTAATAACATCTAGTGCAAATTAAGAGGGTATAATTGCAAGAATTGGGTGAAATAATCACAAACAACATTAGGAGATTGATGGGGGGAGGGAAGGGGAGTCGTTATTTGAGGTTGCCTGGGATCCTTACCAAGATAGAACTGTTAAGGCTGGAATGGCCATTAGCAGGGGACTGTCTGGAGGTGGAGGGGGATTCTTTCTGTAATAAGATATAAAGGTCAGCGAAACAGCAGAGCAAACGGACACTAGGCCAACACTGCGTTAAGAAATTGGGGACATCATGTAAGGGAAACCAAGATTTGCTTGAGATGAAAGTTATTAAATGGACATTTTTAAAGCATAGTAATGTTACTGTTGCAAAGGAAAAAATGTTGTGAACACCAGGCCATATTGCAGCTTTCCAACAGAGGGGGGGCCAACACAACTTGGTGGAAACATCTTCCCTGAGAGATTTAAAGTTAAATCTGACCTCTTTAATGCCAACATGCATTTAGAAATGAGGAATCGTGTGATATGAAAGGGGAGTTTTATGATAAATATTTAGCTGTATGCAATACGGTACAGATTAACTATAAATTGTAAAATACTGCTGCAACACTGTCAGACTGTGAAACATTCTCACATTGTACATCTAAACTCCTCTCCAAACTGGTAATATGTAAGGGAGGGTTCCGGTATCTTGGTTGTGAAATTGGTGTGCGGTAGTGTCTGAACCGGGCCTTTTGGATGGAGGCTTTCAGGGAGAAAAGCATTAACACGCAGCCATCAGGCAGGCAGTTAGTCACACAAGAGTCCACGGAAATCAAACCCCACCACACAAGGCCACGACAGGCCAGGGCGGCAAACCACAGCACTGCGGAGAGAGGAGATTGGCAGAGACACAGAGCAGAAGAGAGTGCAAAGGCCACAGAGGCTGTTACCTCACAGGACGACTGCTGCGTGCGGTAGCTGGGCACAATCTTAAAGGTGATGCTGCCTCTCATTTCTCGCTGTCAATAGAGAAACAAAAAGCTAATTATTAAAAAAGGTACATTTTACTGGATTATGTCTGGACAATGGTAGTGAAGTTTAATGCCCGTTTAAGAGACTCAAATAAAATTGTGTCATCTACTCTTCTTCATGTTGTTCCAAATCCATAAGATTTTCTTACTTCCAAGGAACACAAATGGAAAAAAGTAGACCATACAAACAGTAGCTCTGTGGTAAGCAGCATTCATAACGACAGGATTCCTAGACTGCTCTCTACTCACTGAGCACGTAATATCTGTTGAAGTTCACTTCACTTGACAAAACATGTTCATTTGGAACACCCTGCAATGTCATCAAACAGACAAGGCTTATGTAACAAATTAGAGTTTAAAGTCACCATGAAATTAAAATGTATAATTCTTATTTTTATGGAATATTGCAGTTCTTATTATTATACATAAATAATTTATCCATGTACATCATTGTTTTTAAATAATGTGCCCTCATAATCTTTAATGAAAAAAAAAAACTCTACTCCCCCTTGCAACAACATCTCTTCTCTGATGAAGTTTTTACCGACGTGAGGGCGGAACAAGCAACCTGTCACTCACACAGGATTGCAGCAATAGCAAATGACAATGATCCAATCAATTTGTGATGTACAAAATCAAGGTCCGCCCTACATTTTTTCCTCATTCGAAAAGCCATTTAAAGTGGTGGTTGATTATGATTTCACTTTTTTAACTTTAGTTAGTGTGTAATGTTGCTGTTTGAGCATAAACAACATCTGCAAAGTTACGACGCTCAAAGTTCAAAGCAAAGGGAGATATTTTATTTTACAGAAATCACTTTTCAATAACTACAACAAACAGCTGATAGGGACTACACGAGTTTCTTCCCAGGTTAGTGACATCACTGACCCTTACATTTACATAACCCCCGGCCCCGGGAACACGATTTATAGATTTATAGATCCACTTACAGTCGAATAAACCACTTTTAGAAAAAGAACTAAATCTACTGTAAGTCATCAGTGGTTGAGGTCTGGCAGTCAGGATATTTTGCTAGATAACTCCATTTGTGTTCCAGGAAAAAACAACAACATCATAGGTCAAACAATATGAGTGTGAGTAAATGGTAACAATTTAAATGTTTAGGTAAACTTTTCCTTTGAAGAAAACCACATCTTGAAACAAATTATGTTCCCACTCACAAGCATCTTCTGAAGCTGCTCCACCGTTTGATTAGCTACGCTTATGCCGTTGATCTCTCTGATCTCATCTCCAATGTGTAAAGTTCCTGATTTGAGACAAAGTGACATCGTATGTTAATAAATGACGGTAGTATTACAGTCAGAGATTGTGCAATCTGCCCAAGGTGACAGCACACACTCTCAAGCTTGCCATGTAGAAATGTGTGTTGAGGGGTCTCTTTTGAAGCAGCATGGGTTGCATCTCATTCATATTAATTTATCAAGTGTTTATGGATATATGAAAATATAGGAGTGGCTGCAGTGTATGTAGCAGTGTGGGGTGAATTTTTAAAGACTACCAGGGGTTTAAGGGGAAATGATCTGGTGCACGTACCTTGTCTGTGGATCATTCCTCCATGCATTATTCTTGCCACAATGCAATGATTCAGGTCGTTCATTTTCAACGTGATGCCCTGAAACAGTACCCACAAACTCATTTGATGCCACATTGATGAGAACGTCAAGCTTTCAGGAAGTTTGACTAACATGTGGGTATAAATTGTAACCACTGAGAATTTAATCAACAACACCATCAGCTCAGGGTCGAAAAACACGTACAGAATCTCACAACACAGGAAATTTAATGTGCAGAGCTAGCGTTTGCACACTTAGAAAGTGGAAGGATCAAAACCTCTAAAGTTTGAAGAGTAGCTATAATAGCTAACTATATAAGAAACTGTTCTCAAGTTCATGCAAGACTAATAAGTCTTAAGGTTTATATACTGTATGTGTACATGTAAAGTTGAGCATTCATACCATTGGTTCGTCTGTGTTCTTCTGGAACTGAACAAGGCGCACCCGTGTGACATTCTCGATGTCCATGTCTCCGTTCGTGCTTTCGGGTGAGTCTCCGTTGAGGTATGGTGATGTAGGTGGTGGAGTGACCCTCAGCGCCTCGTCACTGTACACCTCATGTGCCACAACATCATGAGTCTGAAGTAAGGCCTTGAAAGAAAGTAATAGAGAGAGATATATGACACACACAAACAACAGAATCTCATACTTATACTGGAGGTACCTACAGACAGGGCTGCCATTCAGCGTGAGAGTCACGCTATTGGCACTGTTCTCATGCTCTCACACCACTAGTCCATATTCTCACGCAGTTAAAAAACATCATGGAGAAAAGAGGACACAGACAATGCGCTAAAGTCACAGCTGTAAAACGTAGGTTTTATTACGAAATTCAAATAATAAATACCATTTTGCCGCTTTCAATATGGCGTGATAGATCGCTGTAGCGCATCAGATCAAGTGAAGCGGGAGCGCACTTGAACCGATCATCTCTTAGGCCTACTTTTTACTACTATTTGTTACAGCACAAAATAAACATAAATGAACATCAGAAGGTATGTTGAAAGAACCAGTACAACTTACTAAAATGTATCGCGTCTCATGTACAGTAATAGCTCAATCAGTGTTTCAACTGCAGATAAAACAGCTTGTGAACAATACCACATAATGTTACATTAACCTCAGATAAGTCCTTCAGTGGCCATAAACTAAAGTTAGTGAGAAAAATTAACTCTAGAGAGGAGTATTTTGCAAAGAAGAAGGACTATATTTCATATTCATTTTCTTTGCTCTAATACCATTTAAAAGTTAGTATTATAACATTATTATTATTAAAATAAAAATCTTATAAATGTACAAGGTGGTGAGTGGGGCCTTTTACCCCATTCTGGAGGTAAAAGGCTCACCAGGATGGGGCAAGAGGTCCCCATTATTCATACAAATACTTTAATGAATGAGAACGAGGCATTTATCTAGCGCGTTTCATATGTACTACAGTACACCCAAAGCGCTTTACAATCATGTCGGGGTCTCTCCTCAACCACCACCAGTGTACAGCATCCACTTGGATGATGCGACGGCAGCCACAGTACAATGGCGCCAGTGCGCTCACCACACACCAGCTATAGGTGGAGAGAGGAGAGAGAGGGATAGAGCCAATTCAATGGATGGGGATTATTAAGAGGTCATGACTGGCAAGGGCCATTGGAGGGAATGTGGCCGGGACACCGGGGTTACACCCCTACTCTTTACGAGAAGTGCCATGGGATTTTCAATGACCACAAAGAGTCAGGACCTCGGTTTAACGTCTCATCCGAAGGACGGTGCTCTTTGACAGTATAGTGTCCCCGTCACTTTACTGGGGCATTAGGATCCACACAGACTATAGGGTGAGTGCCCCCTGCTGGCCTCACTAACACCTCTTCCAGCAGCAAACTGGTTTTCCCAGAAGGTCTCCCATCCAGGTACTGACCAGACTCAACCCTGCTTAGCTTCAGTGAGCAACCAGTCTTGGCCTACAGGGTGATATGGCTGCTACATCATTTTGCAAAATAGTTTTTCAAAACTTCAGTAAAGTTTGTACATTATATGTTTGTTCAATTAAAATAAATATTTAAAAACTATATCATCTGAAAGCTTTGAAGATGATCCCATAAAAATGTAAAATGGCATTACAGAACACTGTAAATTACTTTTCATGATTTATCACAACTTATCTTTTGTCAAATCAACTTAGATTATTAGTGTTGTTTAGATAACATTATATTTTGAGTTTCTATTTATTAAACCAATATATGGAACCAAATAAGAGACATACCTATTTGAAATTTAACAGCCACTGAATACTTAGTTTTGAAATATTTTATTTTGAAAAACATTTATCTGAATTTATTTGCTCTGAATTCACCCCTTTGAAATTATTTTACTTTGGAAACCATGTATCTGAATTTATTTGTTTCGAATTTACCTCTGAAATTTAAATAGGCCTATGAAAATTCTTGATTTCTATTTTAAAAACCTGAATTTCGATTATTATTTTTCAATGCTCACAAATTCAGATACAAAAAAAATTAAACACAGAATTTCAGATAAAATACATTCAGGTTGATTAAATTTGATTGCTCAAATTCAGAACTCAAATTCGACTGCTCAAATTCAGATCGAAAAATTCAAGTTAAATATTCACATGGTAACATCCGGGCTACCCAGGATAGGCCACGCCCACACCGGGGAAAAACAATCCAACCGTCTCCATTGATTTGCTTTGCGAGAGGCTGCCTCCTTGTCATTTATGACTTATAACAAAAAACAAAACAATGTTTAAAAGCTGTTGTGAGACAAGGTGTACAGCAAATAAGCTAAATAACCCAGAAATTATTTTTTATAAGCTGTCGACCCCAAAAACGGTTTGTTTCTTTCAGGACATAAAAGTGGATCAATTGAGAAAGAGCGCAACTATTTCTCGAACTACTCTGAGAACTACGCCCACTGGAACGCGACATGACATTGTAAAAAAAAAAAAAAAAAAAAAACATTCATAATTTTAACCATGTCGATAGCTTATTTCAGCACCCTATGTGAACCTGAGAAGAGGAGATATATTTAATTTACCCATTCTTCCTGCTGATGCTTCACGTCTTATATTGCCTGTAGCCTATACCTTTGTCTCCTTAAAGGCTGGCTTTTACAGTTCGGAAGCTTATAAAATGTATTTCTGTGTTTTTTTTTATAGCTCGTTTGCTGTACACTTTGTCACAGCAGCTTTTAGGCATTTTTCTGTCTTTTGTTATACGTTATAAGGAGGCAGCCTCTCGCAATGCAAAGTCAATGGAGACGGGTTGGATTGTTTCCCCGGTGTGCGCGTGGCCTAAATACACTCTGTCTCTACACAGGCTCAGCTGCTTTTCCTAGCCCGGATGTTACCATGTGAATATTTAACTTGAATTTTTCGATCTGAATTTGAGCAGTCGAATTTGAGCAATCGAATTTGATCAACCTGAATCTATTTGATTTGAAATTCTGAGCATTCTGATATCTGAATTTGTGAGGACTGAAAAATATTCATCGAAATTCAGGTTTTTAAAATGGAAATAAAGAATTTTCATAGGCCTATTTAAATTTCAGAGGTAAATTCGAAAACAAATAAATTCAGTGCATGGTTTCCAATAAAATAATTTCAAAGGGGTGAATTCAGAGCAAATAAATTCAGATAAATGTTTTTCAAAATAAAATATTTCAAAACCAAGTTTTCAGTGGCTGTTAAATTTCAAATGGTTATGTCTCTTATTTGCTTCCATACCAATACCCTTCAATGTTTTAACTCAAATTTTTCATTCCAATGAACTTTTAAGGCAACCAGGTAATCGAATCATGAAAAATCTCACTCCAAGCTGAGCTGAGCAAAGTTGACAGCCCTTCCTGAGCTAGTGAGCAACCAGCTAGTAAACACTCAGAACACAATAACAACCAGATAGTAATGCACTAAAATCCACTCAGATCACATTAGCAATCACAGAGCAATGTCTTGGTAATCAATCAAGGAGGCGAGTTGTGCAAGCACCACTCATGTTTTCTTGAGAAATGAACACTACTGTTGTTTTGGACTCTGAAAGACTTTTTTTTTTCAAAGAAGTCTCTTATTCTGAACCAGGCTGTATTTATTTGATAAAAAAATACAGTAAAAACAGTAATCTTTTGAAATATTATTACAACTTAAAATTAAATGTAATTTATTCCTGTGATGGCAAAGCTGATTTTTCAGCAGTCATTACTCCAGTCTCCATTACAGCATGATCCTTCAGAAATCATTCTAATATGCTGATTTGCTGCTCAAGAAACATTTCTTCTTATTATCATTGTTGAAAACAGTTCTGCTGCCTAATATTCTTGTGGAAACCATAATAATAGATTAGATTAGAACAGAATGTATTTTTTGTATCTACGTAAAAGTCACATTTGATCAATTTATTGTATTCACTTTGTTAAAAAAGAGGATCTTACAGACCCTGCACGTTTGAGCAGTAGTGTACAAATCTAGTTGACTATTTATGACTGTCTGTCTTCCTAAAAGTGTGCAGAGCATAACCAAATTAATTAATAATAATATGCACCACAAACGTTGTCTCTTTTCTTGCCAGCTCATCTGACACCACCATCTTGTGTGGAATTATGAGTGTGTGTGAAAAGTATAGAGGGCAAGGTCATGCTGGAATTCTACAGCTAGTACCTGATGGTGCCTCCCTCCTCTCTTGCATTTTATCTCTTTTCTTCCCCGCGCACGCGCGCGCACACACACACACACACACACACACACACACACACACACACACACACACACACACACACACACACACACACACACACACACACACACACACACACACACACACACACACACACACACACACACACACACACACACAGGATTCTGCTGACGGAGTTGGTGATCACCTAATGCTTGCTTTTTCCATGCATGAGCTCTTTTTGACTTCTGAAAGCAACTGTTCCCTCTTTATTTCTCTCAGTTCTGTACTAAATCCCCAGTTCAAGTGGAAGTAAAAACATTGTAAAAAGCCCCCAAATAAGTCCCTTGCAGCCTGGATTATGCCAGATTAATTTAATCAATCTTGCTCAGTGTTCCATGACACATCACTTGTCTCACACACTTTGAAGAATCAGATTTTCCTGTACTTTTTTTACTTTTAATCTCACCAACAATCCTCACCCTCACTATCACCCCTGATTGAAAGGTAAACCTGTAGAATTATGCGATATTAAAGTAAAAAAAAAAGAAAAAAAAGAAAGGTATTTTTGAACTAGGGAGGACGTTTTCACTTCTAAGAGTTACAACATGTTTTCTGTGTAAAAAGTGGAGGAATCTTTAATCAGCGAAACCCTCACAAAAAGTCGGTTTGAAGGGCAAAGGGCAAACTCTCTGCTTCATCTGTCATGAGGTTGTTTGTCCAGCTGATAATAATTGCTCTGAACACAACTGACGAATATCTCATTGATTATAGAAGAAGATTACAGAAAAGGATTGCAAAGACTGGGATGGTGAAAGAAGTCTGCTGACAACATCCTGAATAAACAGATTTACCTCATAAAGACTACGTACAAGTGATCTAATTAATCTCTCAAAGATAGTTTTGCTGACTGAAATTTATGCAAACTTGAAGACTCCACATTTACTGTTTAACTGTACTTCAATATGTTAGCAGTGCTCTTTAGTGCTAAGATTATAATAAGGATAGACTTGAGATCCTTAAAGTCAATATGAAATGACGTTCACAAACCATTTTACTTTCGTAATGAAACATACAGTACACTGCAATTAAAAAGTTTTGGGTCAGTGAGATTTTTAATGTTTTTGAAAGAAGCCTCCTAAGCTCTCTCACAGTAATAATGTGAAATGTTGCAATTTAAATATATATATTTTTTTCTATTTTAATATATTTAAAAATTATTTTTTATATTTGAAAAATTCCTGTGATGGCAAAGCTGAATTTTCAGCAGTCATTACTCTAGCCTTCAGTGTCACGTGATCCTTCAGAAATCTATCTAATATGCTGATTTGGTAATCAAAAAACTTTAAAATATTAACATTGTTGAAAACAGTTGTGCCGCTTAATATTTTTGTGGAAAAAAGAACAGGATTATTTGATGAATAGAAAGCTAAAAAAAAAACCTGACAAAAATGACAGTAAATAAATATATGCTATTTAATGTGTCCTTGCTGAATAAAAGTATTAGTTTCTTGTGATAATTACTAAATAGATATGTGGCTATTGGCTACCATTATCCAACAGTCTGCACAGCCTAACTGACATCAGAAAGAGGAAGGTTACATGTTGATTAAATATTACAAAGAATACCTTACTTTCCTTAATGCACGTTCTGGTCTGGTCAAGACCAGAACGTGCATTAAGGAAAGTAAATAGGGTTATACAATTTTGATTTCCTATTGACTTGTTGAGATTTTCTTGTAAAGAGATTATCAAAAGAATTTGAGCTGTGTTCCTGTGACTCACCATGAAATGGGGCTGGGATAGTATCCGTCTCAGTTCTTTAGCATCTGCATTCTCCGGGTAGCATGAAATCTCCTCCAGTACCTACAGATAGACAGGGTCATCAGGCTTTACCTCAGGTTGTCATCTCAGGCTAAGAATATCTCTTGAGGTGAGTAAAGATGCTATATCTGACATAGGCTTTTTAATCTCAAACACTGCAACACAACTTTGAGCTGGACTGCTGAGACCCCACACACCATATATCAGAACAGACACACTCACACACACATACACACAAAAATTTCTGGAATGACCCTTAAACCCCATGTGACCAATCAGCAATGCTGTCTGGACTCATTTGGCCCTTCTATTGGCAGGGTGGGACGGGTCAGGTGGGAAGGGGGTGATTTGGCACAGTACTGCAGATATGTCACAACTCCCCGCTGAATGCTTCTGAGCGCCGGAACCTGAATGTCTTTTGAAACCACACTAATCATCTCTAATGAGCTCTAATCAATGTTTAAACCCATCTGGCAGCCCCTCACTGCCATTCAACATCACTAAATGTAAAGCTCAGACATTTACAAGAATCCGTGTAGCTAGAAATTTCCACATGTTCTACAAAAGTGGCAAAAAGAAGTGGACATAAGATTGCGAAAATGTCTGCAGCTTACATATTCCAGATGTTTCAAAGCCGTGCTCGACCCGTCTTCAGCGGAGGTCTTAGCATGAGAGACACACACAGGAGAGTTTTATAACATTTGATACATATAGTCTGTGTAAGAAGCAGCAGAGTCGAAGGCTGAATTTTGGAGGTAGGCATTTAGCCGTCTCCGCAAGATTCAGTCGCTCAGGAAAACAGTGAGTGGTGAGGGGTTAGTTTCCGCCCAGCTGGCTCTAAGCAATACAAAGAGGATAATCCTTAAGCATTTCACCACTGCAAGTGATCACAAGCAAGAGGCCAAGGAGGGTTATTCGAGAGTACAGCTCTTTAATCACCAGCCAGCCTGAGTTCCTTTTTGATGTGCAATACTTAAGGAATAGGTTGAGCTTTATAGAATGTGTGACTTGTGACTGAGAAGAAGGGACTGGTTTTAGAGGAGTCAAGGCTAAGAGAACCACTGAGGGAGTCCATCAAACTATAGATTAGGACCAGAAGCAACCATCAAGACTAGTTTGAAACTTACTATTTTTATCTTAGAGAATGCAGATGGTTTTAACTATCCAAACTAAGATTACTTTCATCTCTTTATGGGAACTTGAAAATGAAAATCTGTCTAACACATCTGTTTGATCAAGCTTATCAGATAGCATCAAGTTAGGATTCGTTGACATATTCAGAAAGCTCCAGTTGACGCAATTAATATATGATAAAAGATTATCAGTTTTGGTTCGCTAACTTAAAGTCAACAGCATTCACAACCCATTTTACTTCAAGAAAAAATTGAACTGAATGGGGGACTACTCCCCTCCTAAAACAGCAGTTTAAAGTTGAGATGTTATGGAAGTCGCAATATGGCTGCCGTCGCATCATCCAGGTGGATGCTGCACATTGGTGGTGGTTGAGGAGATTCCCACTTCAATATGTAAAGTGCTTTTAGTACCTAGAAAAGCGCTATATAAATGTAAATAAATTTTTATTATATTATTTATTCTAGATAAATGTGCGCATATCCAAGTATTCATGCGGAGATCACTTGCATTTTTAACAGTGAAATGAGCTTAAAATAGACTAATACATCATTTGAAACTGTGTCTGCTTTTATTTGTGTGCACGTTGTCTTCGTGTACGTCTTTCTGCCACAAAAATGATCCGATACCAATACTCACACAATCATATACATGCCTCAAAGACATATACTATATGTCTATAGCAAGTTTAAAATGGCTACTTTTAAATTAAGCAATTCAAATTTGAAAACAAATATTCTCTCTAACTATGTAATCCGTATGAAACGTAAAATTCATAATTGCAGCCAACACTAGCTCAGAAAACACTAGTTTACCTATAGATTATTCAGTAAGTCTCCTTGTCGTTTTTTTCCGGACAAATTCATAATCATTACTTTTCCTAGTGCGCTGTGGCAAATGATAAGCATGTGCTTGCATGCTAATTTATCATTTAAAGTTATATTTAAGTAATTCATTTAATATCATAACCGTGTCGACTAGAAAAATCTTTATTCGGGGGTAGCCCTAAAAATCAATAACATGCATTAACCAAATAGATAGAGTGACTTTAAATGAAGATGTAAAGAAATCCATAATTATGTCCTATTATTCCCATAATATTTATTACATTGAATTAAATTAATTACATTTTTGCATTAACTTTTGCTACATTTTAGACTGCATTACCTTGACTTTTGGTTAACATTACCTTTCCTGCCCACATTAACATCAGCTGTTTATAAGAAATACTTTATCAATGTCTTTTATGTCTTTAGAGCCAGCAAGGGATTTTTTTTTTAGAATGCTCGTAAAGTACTGGATATTGTGGTTAATGAATAGTTAAACTTCATTTAGTGTGTTAAGGACAAAATAGTACCATTAGCATAACTATTCAGTCTATTTGTGTTAATTGTGAGGATTTTAACAGTTTCTGTGCAAATGAAGAGAGCAAACGCTTCAGCCAACAGTGAGGAAATCACACAGACAGTCACACATCAAACTTACAAGCCCGATAAGATGACCAAGCTAAATGCATTTTCACTTCCTCAAATTTACTTTCAGGTAAATTGAGAAGCGTCATGTCAGTCTCTGTGATCTCAATTATAATATTGTGTGCTTACAAATCAATGGCGATAAAAGAGCTGCTTTGTCCAAATCCACAGTCATTATTCTATATATTTTTTCTAGTCTACTCCGTAGGTAAAAGCATTTAACTTGTTAATGTGGATTTGTGACTACGGCTGGTTTGAATGCATTCTAATTCACCAGGAAAAAAACAGGCATGTCTTCACACAAGCAATAGACCACTAGGGATCTGTAAATGTCACATAAATCATACACTGAGATTAGAAATTTTAAGAGGCATTGACTACAAAACAGGTTGAGGCCTTCTGTTAAACCATATACAATTACATGAATGTCTGTCACATGGTTCTCTCTAAAAAACAGATATGAACAGAGACGGTATAAAATTACTAAAACGAATTTGCTATTTGAAAAGCTCAAATTTGTGCGGCCATCATCTGTAAAAATAATTTTATTTTAACAAAATGTATACGAAGCAAGCCATTATGTGTTTTTTTTTACCATGTTATCAGCTTTTAGTTATAATATGAAAATTTAGCTCACTTCTAGTGTTATAAATGAGTTTTGAACAAATTCGTCAATCCACTATGAAAAAAGCCACAGAGCAGAAGTGAAAAACCATGACAGAAATATGCAGTGAGGAAATTCAGTTTCTAGGAAAGCCAAAGTGTGAGTAGGTCATGCAGTGAATCATTTCCTGAATATCCAGATGAGCTGTATTAAAATGGAAATATAAACTAGACAGAATAGTTGTTAAAAAAGGAGGACAAACACACCAAAATATTCTGTTGAGTATTAAATATTTAAAAGAGGCATTGAACTAAACAGACTGGTTGTGCATAAAAGTGAAAAAAAAATTGACCCGGTAGAGTTTTTTTTAAATCGACAAAAAAAGTCCAAAACTACAATAAAGGTAATTAAACTTGTGCTAGGAACCTCTCTGGACCTCATAATGTTTTATTTGCAACTCCTGTACAACAGCATCTTTCCGTTACTGTAGTCTGCACTTACCTCTTTGGCTCTCGCTACTGCGTCACTTGCAGGATTCCTGATTTGCGGTGAAGACTTAGTGTTTATCTTGTCGTATAGCTGAAAAAAGTGAAAATGGACAGAAAAATAATCAGAAGACTCCTTGGCTCCTTTTACTTTTTGAGTAGAGGAGATACCCTCACAAACTATAACATTTCACTGACATTGCTGCTTTTGTTTGGGGCCTGCAAATTGACATCACAACTGAGCAGCTCTATTGCATGTAACAGGCTACAGTTTTTCCAACAAAATGTTAATAAAAAAAAGATGTATAATTAAAATACTTTTTTTATTTTATTCCATTTATGAACAGCTGTAATTGCATTAACAGATGTTCTCCATGTTTCCAGAGTTCTACCGGTACATTATTATGCACATCTGAGTCAGCTGCAGTATGCCTTTGCATTCAAATATTCTTGTAAAACACATCTGTTAAAATGTGATTCTTCAGTGGCTTAGCTCGAGTGCCAACCCTCGCAGAACAAGCCATGTCACGGCCAGGATCCCACCTCTATTACATCCTTTTAGAGTGCACAGGATAGCCGTTCTTTATCTATATTTAACAATCTCACACATACAGTTCAGCTGAGTTTAAGGGTAACAGCAAACGTTGCAACACCTTCAGCAACAATAAATATAAAAATATCCCAGGTTACTCACCGCAGCCAAAGAAAAAACAACCAAAACCGAAGTTAAACTCCAGACAAAGTTGGTCCTGATAGGATCTCAACCCCTCTGTCCTCTGTTTCATGAAGGTAGAGTTACACTCAGAGCTTGAATGGAGAGGATGGCAAAGTCTGGAGTAACTCTTCTGATACACAGATATAGCTGGAGCCACAACAGTAAAAAAGCACAGAGGTTGACAATAGGTGCTATTGTTTCCCTCCCTATTGAGGGTATGAGCTGATTTCTCAATGAGGCGACATGCATTCACAGCCTCCTGGTGATACTCTTACCCACAGAGCCCTCCTCTCTGCTTTCCTCTGGCCTGTGGCTATGGAGACAGACCCTATCATCCACACTGGGTTGTACCAAGCTGTATGCCTTTCTATAGATGCCTTGGTATACAGACACACACACACACACACATAAATATAGAGACTGGGAAGAGAGTCCACAGCTGCACTTATTCACACACACAAAAATGTGCATAATGCCATAATACTAAAAGAAAACACAAGTGCAAGTGTGTGTGCCGAGGTCACGCAGCGTGTGTGCTTGCAATGAATGAACAAAGAACAATGCATGAACAATAATACTGACATTTATTGTCTGATCAGCTGTGGGAGCCAGAAAAGAAACTGAAAGTTAGTTCTGGCCAATTATTTCAAGTAAATTGATATCTGTAGCATGTATGGCTTTTTGTTTAGGTAGTGGAAGGGTAATAATCAAGATTGTAGGCTGTTAGCAGCCCACTGTGGAAGTCACCAAGAACAAATCCTGAACTACTACTTGAGTGCAATTACCCACAATCTCTCCTCAGGGGCTGTGCCAGCAATGAGTATATTGAAAGATGATTTGGCTAAAAACTGTCTGTTAAACGTCAAGAAACCAAATCCAACCTGTTTACACAGGTTATAGCACAGCCAAACTTACTATGGCTAATACCGTAGTTCAAATCAGTTGTGTTAAATTATACATTTAGTGAATTTAGGCATCACAATATTATGTTATACAGTATGAAAAATGGATAATCATTTCTAGATTCACACTTAACAGGGTTATTAAATGATTTCATGTTTTCTTTGAATTGAACATTAGATGAAGGCAAAGGTTAAAAAAATAAAATAAAAATCTAGCTAACAATGTAGCACCCTGACATCCCCAGAAATTGAACCAAGCCAGTTTATCAGACTGGAACTGCAATCTCAGTGAACTCTTGCTGTTTATATGTGCAATATGCATCAGAAGGTCTGTGGATGATCCGAGGCCAAGACTAGGTTGTTGCTGACTCATCAAAAGCAAGAAAGAATAAAGAAGAAAATCCTAATGTGTCATTAACTTTAAAGCTCAAAGCAAGTTAATCACACCAAGATATAACAGCATATTAACCCAACCGCTTCAGTTGTATAAAGGAGGAAGTATTTTTTGGGGTGTGTATATGTGTATTTGCCTGTATAGTACAGTCCCTTACATCAAGCAATGTGTGGAGGTGATGGTCCTGGAAGACGCTGTGTAGAAAGTCCAGGTCTTTCTCACTGCAGTCTGTCAGTGCATGGATCTCCTCCAAACTGTCCAGCACTTGTGACACAGCCCCTTTACATGTACACACAAACACAAGTGAGCAAACACCATGACCTTCAGATACCCAGGAAAAGCATTAACTTGATTTGAAAGAATCAAGACTGGAAAGGGACAGACAGTGAACCTACTTTCTGCAGCTAGTAGTCCTGCAGGGTGGCCAGCATAGAAACAAGCAACAAATATTACTTTAACAATAAAGAGATGAATTGGCATGTGATTAGAGATAGGATTCACCCACAGTCTCCAAAGTGCACACATCAAACAATCAGTTGGAGAAGTTTGTGAATAACTACTAACAAATGCACATTCAAATGAAATTCCTAGTATATGTTAGGGGATATGTTCAGAACAACAAAAAAAGATATTTTTAATAATATCTTAATAAAATCTCTCCATTGACAGCTACGCAACTACCACTTTGACACTTTAAAAAGTTAATAAAGTGATCATAAAACAAATCCAAATGAATTGAGTGGTTTAGTCCAAATTTTCTAAAGAGACAGAATCGCTATACAGTATATGATGAACAGATTGAATCCAAGCTTTTATTCACATATAAACATTGATCATCGAACATAAACAGAAGTTCAACCGAACCTGCTTGACGCACAAAAATGAACCTCACTGGTTCTTATGGAAGCTCAACTGTGTTGTTTAACACACGAGAATGAATCTTGTTGGTTCTTGCGGAAACTCAAATGTGACGCGTAACACACGAAATGAACCTCCTTGGTTCTCGCACGTCAAGACTTCAGACTTTATTAAAAATATCTTACTTTGTGTTCCGAATATGAACAAAAGTCTTACAGATTTGGAATGACATTAGGTTGAGTAATTAATGACATTTATTGTCGAACTAACCCTTTAAATTCTGTGTTAAGTGAAAAAAGGATGTAACCACAATTGGTACGAGAAATAAACAGGAAATGTGAACCAGGCTGTAAACCAAATTATTTGTGGTCAGTGTTTGGAGCATGTGAAATTTACACAGTGAGATCTGTAAGATATTTAAACAAGACATGTTTCTGTGACTATTGTTAAAAAAATAGAAAATTTTAGTGGTGCTTGCCTATGCAAAACTCACTGGCTTAATGATAGGGTATTGTGGGTGGTTGTTAGGGTGTTGCAAAGCAGTTTCTAGAGCTATTTGTTTAATGGCTCAAGTCACAAGAGGCCAGCCTTAATCTTCATTACATCTTTATCCCTCAACGTAACTCTGAGATTTTTCTCTGTATAGGATTCACCTCTTCTCAACAGGCAATGTGATTTGAGGAATAATTCATGCATGTAGCTTACTGAGACTAAGGGATTTGTTCAAATCCTTAAATTGTGCGCAATAATGAGCATAATGCTTGTCTTAGCAAGTTACCAACCAGCTTAATTTCTTTCTCTCTGTCATGCAGATAACATAAAAATAACCAAAACACTGTGATAAGAGACAAGTCTAATAATTCAGCACAAAAAACACCAGTTCAGGAAGTGGGTTGGAGCTCATGTTGCATCTCTGCTGGTTGCTGTAGTACCTGATGAAGTAGGGTCCTCAGAGAAGTCAGGCAGTTCTTCAGGTGGGTCGCCATAGAAAGAGTTGAACTTGTGACTTGACACTGCGGCGAGCACTGCACCCTGTCAAGCCGTACAGATATTGATTAACTCTGCATATTTGGCAACAACTGAATTTAGCAAACATTCCCCTCAAAACATGCATTTCCATCCTTTTTACTTTCACAGCGCAATGCACATAGTACAATGTGGCTGCCCTAATTACTATTTATTTGTGGTCTTTATATTACACTGAAGAACATGCACATGAATCATGCACAAGAGCCGTTTTACGCAAAGACTCTAAAGTGCCGATGTCTCACTTTTAGCTTCCTCCTGGCATTGAACTTCCTCAGCTGCTCGACTGTTTCAAGAAGGTGGATTTTGTAGGCATAGCGGTCTCTCTCCTAACAGGAAACACACACTTCAAATGGTGCTTATTCATCTCATTAAAGAAGGGCAACTTAAGTCCATAAATTATTGCAGAAACATATGTAAATCTACATGAACACAAATACAAAAAAAAAAAACATAATAAAGCATATTAAGAAAACATTATGCTGAAAAATAATATATAATTAGTGTATATATAATGCATACAGTTTGTATGGTTTTAATAGTATTATTAATTAAAACAACAACAATAATAATAATAAAACTCCGTAAGATCAGTAAGCAGATATTTCTTGAGTTAAGTTGATACCTTGAGCCAGGGGTGGTTGAGAGCTTCATACACTGTGATCCTCTCGGCAGGGTCCAGCATCAGCATACGACGCACCAGGTCTTTGGCACTCTCTGAGATGTGGCCCCACTGCCGTGGGTTCATCTGCAAAGCACACGCATACATAAATGGACAAATCCAGATCCTCTGATACAACTTTTCCACCAAAATGGTGATGGTGCCAGAATAAATGCTCAGAATCTGCCAACATTTTCACAGACGATAACGACACTTGATACTAATGGACTAAATTGATTTATGTGTAAAAAGTAACTGACTTCAGGTTTCTTACCTCATAATCTAAGCCCTTAAACAAATCAGTATATGTTGTCGCTTTTTTTAGCCTGACATCAGCCCCTTTTGGAGGCCTTAAAGATATTTCCAGCATGTCTTGACGGACTATGCTGTTAAACTACTACCTTGTATTTTCCTTTAATGATTGCTTCAAACAGGCGTTCTTTAGTGCCATAGAAGGGCAGGCAGCCACTCAGCAGGATGAAGAGAATGACACCACAGCCCCAAACATCGACAGGTTTCCCATAGGGTTCTCTTTTCACCACCTCAGGGGCCATGAAGTGCGGAGTGCCCACCCGGCCTACGGCACAGACAACATGTTACGTGTTAGCATCCATTCAAATACATACAAAAGAGCTGTCGCTGATTCAAGATTTCAACAATCAAGCAGCACAATCATGCATACACTGTCTCTCACAAACAGCAGTAGTGACAAAGTGCTCATGGATCAGTATAAAATCATTGCCTGAATGATTCGAAATTTAAGACCCAATTTATGAAGTGATCCTGAATAAGAGTTATTATGTACTAAATGGTTTTGTATGATAAAATTAAATAAGGAACTAATATTTTAAAATTCTGACGAGTTTCAGTTCTTCAAGCCAATATAATGAAAAGAGGATGTTATTTCTTGGTTTAGTTTAACTAATTTAACTTCAATTACATGTTTTTACATATGAATAATGTTGACCAGAAGCTTCTCAATGCATGAGTCACTGAAGCCTCTAGTTTGCAGTGCAGGTGGAGTACACGTGCTGTATGTTACAAGTTTAAACAGGGTTTTTCCAAGTACCTCCAGCCACTAATCCGGACTCTCCCAACTGTATAGCCACACCGAAGCCACCCAGTTTCACTGGAGCGGAGTTCTCCTTCGATGCCAGCAACACACAATGAGGCTGCAGTAAAAAGAAAGAAAAGACAAAAAAAGGATAGTGACTGTTGTACAAACCACACTGGAATTGACATTAAAAGTCAAGGGAAGTGAAGACACATTGTGATTAATTAAATATGTAATGTGATTTAAGTAAACTTAAATTATCTATTATATAACCTACATACGTGTTTCACATTCTTTTTGTGACAAGAAAATATCCCTACAACTTTTGAAAGTGAACAGCAATGTTTTACTGTAGCATAAGTAAGTGCTATTTTTACATCAGCATAAACCACTTGGTTTAGGGTTTCAGGTAGGCCTACATTAGGTTTATTTCACAACAGAAACTGAATAATCAAATGTGAAAATAAATCACGGCTTAGTTTTCACAATAAATTAAAAATATATACTGATTCTTATTAAAGCTACAAAAGTTATTCAGCCAAGAACAGTGAGTGATTTTCTCTTTGTCTTTTGTTCACGACCCCAGTTATTGCAAGCACTTGCGATATTTAGATAATTTCTATATATTGTGCAGCCCTAAATTATAGTTTCAGTTGTTTGTTTTTTGTGGATTTATTCCAGCAATCTACACATAAGGATGACTGCCAGATGTTGGATGGGTGGGTAATGGAGGGGGTTTGATAAAACACCTATATTTGTAAAATGCAATGTCCTGTTTTGTCAATTTGAAGAACATTTTTTTAAACGAAATAATAAAAAGTATAAATCATAAAAAAAGCATTGTTATTTGTAGTCTTTGTACGTGAAATTTTCATAAAATCTCAACAAGTGGAATATCACCAATGAGTGAAACGATGTAAAAATAAGATATTATAATCACAATAAAAATGTTTAAATTGATTCAATATCATTTCAACATTCAACATTGATTCATAACATTCAACTAATATATCTGATCTGGAGGTCACGAGATCTCTTGCTCTTGAAATGTGGTTTTGAGATGCTCCTCCCCCTTTAAAAGTTGTGCAGGTACTTTTTTATGTGTTAATACTGACTGGTGCACAGCTGTGCTTTGCATAAGTTTACCGAGGAAGTAAAAAAGGAAGTCAAAGACAGTTCTGAAGAGAGATTAGACAGAGACATTCAACATGAAACTCAAGTTTTCTGATGGACAGAATTAACAAGGTAAGTTACTCTCCAATTACCTAGTATACATCAGACATTTAGTTCAATGCAAATTAACAATATATATATATATATCTTTATTTGGTATTATAATGACATCCGTTTCTCTTTCTAAGATCTGATTCACATGCAATGATGAGCAACAATCTTCAAAACTTCCTCAATCGGTCACTGACCAGCATGTCAAAAAATACCCAGCAAGACTGCCAGATGGACAACTCCAGCTTGCAGGTTCCGCTGGCTATTTTGTATGCATTCTTCTTCCTGTTCGGGTTTGCTGGAAACCTGCTAGGTCTTTGGGTATTTCTGCGAGTACATCCAAAGAAAAACTCTGTTCGCATTTTTCTCATTAACTTGGCTTTGGCTGACTTACTTTTTGTGATATGCCTGCCTTTCCGAGTGGTGTACCATTCCAACCATGACCGGTGGGTGCTGCCGTCATTCCTGTGCAGGATAGTGGGTAACATCTTTTACATGAACATGTACATTAGTATAGTCTTACTGGGCTTCATAAGTGTAGACCGTTACTTGAAGTTACAGAGGGCATCCCGTAGGCGTGTGTTTCTGCAGAGCCGGTGGAGTGCACTTCTCTGCTGTGTCATCTGGACTGTGTCACTTGCTGCAGTTACGCCACTTATTGTCCAGACTCCAGAGAATGGTGAACCCCAACAGTGCTTCCAATATAAAAAACTGGAAACATCCAAATGGAAAGCCTATTTCAACTTTGCCGTCGTGGGTATATTTTGGGTGGTCTTTGGTGCGTTGGTAATCTCCTATGGAAGGATCGGAATGAAGCTCCTTACAGCCTCCAGAAAGAAACCAGATTTCCCAAACGCAGCCAAGTATAACAAAACAGCATGGAAATCCTTCTTCGTGCTCTTCCTCTTCACAATATGTTTTGTGCCCTACCACTTAGTGAGGATTTTCTATATTATGTCACAAATGGAAAATAGCACATCTTGCGACAGGATAAATGTGTTGGATAAAACCAATGAAGCAGTTCTTCTACTATCTGCACTTAATAGCTGTCTGGATCCAGTTATGTACTTTTTGTTGTGTAGTTCTATTCGCAAAGTGATGCTGAAAATCGTCTGTAATTGCTTCTGTCAGCAAACCACCAGAAGGCTGATCAGTTCTAGTGACACTCCTAAAGAACAGCCAAAAATCAGTGTAGTCGTGCCTATGACAGACACCCCGGAGGTCAAAACATCAGAAATAACAAAGACAGAGTATGAGGTGCAATGAGAGTTCTTTAAACATATGAACAATGTTTCAAGGCACAGCAAAGTTAAAGGAAACAAAGTTCTATGTTGTGAACAGTGTGAAGAGTACTTGTGGATTTCCTTTTGTTAACCTTCGAAAACACTACTTTTATAAAAATAAAATAAAGTTATTTTAATGTATTTGACAAAAAAGGTCAAACAAAAAATAGTTACACTTTACATCAAGGTTCAATACTTAAACATTTTTAAACAAAAAATTAAAGCATGTATTAATCTAGGTTAGTGAAATTGTCATTGTCAATTCATTTTTGTTCATTATACATGAATTCATTTTAATATATGCAGCTTGAAATGTTACAAATGTATTAGTATTAGGGCTGTCGATTTAACGTGTTAATTTTTTTTTTTTTGAACATGTAGAAAACATAAAAATAAAAAATATACAAACATGCATTCATATATAAAACTAAAATTAAAATATCAGTTATATAAGGACATGTGCTTCTCAGCACAAACTTCCAAAATTAATTTAGATAATTCAAATTAGAAATTCCCATGTTCAAAAAGGAGTAGGGAGAAGTTCATAACAAACTTTTCAGGTCCTACCCCTTTCTATATTTTTATCCTTTAATTAAATACAAAACAATTTGACGCTTCTCTTATACATACGTCTTTACATACCCTGTATATCAACTTACCTACTATTCACATAAACCCATGCATTCACATAGAAACAAATGCCTACCTACATGCATGCAATACTATACTATTGTACAATACTATCAACTCGAGGCCTTTTCATATTCATTCAATATCTTCAGTTTAAATAGTTTTTTAAATTTACTCATTGTTGTACATGATTTCATCTCTTCACTGCAACTGTTCCATACATTCACTCCTTTTGTAGTGATGCAGTGATATTGAGAATTTGTTCTTATATGTTTCTTTTTAAATACAAATGTTCCTCTTAAATGATGTTTGCTCTCTCTCATTTGGAACAACCCTTGAATACTGGTCGATAGCTGTTGATTACTTATTTTATACATAATTTGTGCAGTTTTAAAGTCAACAATATCTCTAAATTTTAATGCTTTTAATCTAATAAACAATGGAGTAGTTGGTGCTCTATTAGTGGTTTTATTAACAATTCTTATGGCTCTCTTTTGAAGGATAAATATAGATTCAGTGTTGGTTTTGTAAGTGTTTCCCCATACTTCCGAACAATAAGAAATGTATGGAAGTATGAAGGAACAATACAACGTGTACAATGTTTGTTGATTTAATAGATAATTGATTTTACACAATATAGCAATTGATTTGGATATTTTTGCCTTGATTTAGTGTATATGTGGCTTCCAACATAATTTTTCATCGATTATTACTCCTAAAAATTTTAGTTCATTTACTCTTTCTATTTCAATGTCATTTATCATAAGTTTTTTATTTGTACTTGTAGCTCGATTACCAAAAATTATAAATTTAGTTTTACTTAAGTTCAGTGTTAGTTTATTTGCATCAAACCAGCTCTTCATCTTTTTTAATTCATTTTCCCCTGTGTTTAAGAGTTGTTGCAGATTTTCTCCAGAACAAATTAAACTAGTATCATCAGCAAATAAAATGGTTTTCAGTGTTTTTGATACCTCCCATACATTATTTATATACAAATTAAACAACAATGGTCCCAGCACTGACCCCTGGGGAACCCCGCAGGTAATTTTCTTTAACTTTGAATTATGGTTTTGTAATTCAACATATTGTTGTCGATTATGTAAGTAGCTATTTAACCAAGAAAGTGCAGTCCCCCTAATTCCATATTTGTGTAATTTCATAATCAATAAATTGTGGTCTACCGTATCAAATGCCTTCTTAAGATCCAAAAATATCCCCACTGCATATTTTTTTTGTTCTATTGCTTTAGTTATTTCTTCCACAAATTGAATAAGTGCATGTGAAGTTGTCCTATTTGCCCTGAAACCATATTGCTGATCACACAGTATATTATGTTTAGTAATGAAATCATCAAGCCTTTTAGAGAATATTTTTTCTAGTATTTTTGAAAATTAGAAAAGCAGTGAAACAGGTCTGTAGTTTGAAAGTGTATGTTTTCCATCAGCCTTATATACAGGTATCACTTTTGCCATTTTCATTTTCTCTGGAAAGACTCCAGTTTTCAGAGATAGATTGCATACATGCGTTAGAGGTTTAACAACACAACCAATAATACTTTTTACCATAAACATGTCAATTCCATTCCAATCAGTTGATTTTTTACTCTTAAATGTTTCAACAATCTCTATAATTTCATTTTCATCTGTTTCCTTAACAAACATAGATTCATTAATATTTACATTCTTGCTTAGCACATCATTAATACTGACAGTCTTTGCAAACTCCTCAGCCAAACCTGGACCAACTCGAACAAAAAAATCATTAAATTCATTTGCAGCTAATGTCATATCCTTAACTTCTATATTGTTTTTTGTCAGAAAATATTTAGTATCTCCAGTTTTACCTTTTTTATTCTTGATAATTTCATTCAACACCTTCCAGGTGTTTCTTACATTGCTTCTATTTTCCTCCAGTAGTTTGCTATAATAAGTCTTTTTACTGTTTCTCATGATTCTGGTTAGTTTGTTTTTATATATCTTATATTTATTTTCTGATTCTTTGGTCCTCTTCTTTAAAAACTCTTTATATAATAAAATTTTCTTCTTACATGCATTCAATATTCCATTAGTTATCCACGGTTTTTCATCAGATTTCAGTTTTACTTCTTTTTTTACTACAGGACATTGTCATAAAGTGATGTTACTACAGTCAAAAATGAATCATAGGCTTCATTCACATTATCTACGTACACTTTGCCCCAGTCTTGTTTCATTAAATCCTCTTTTAATATTTTGATGTTTTCTTGGGTTCTGTGTCGGGTCATTGTGTATATTTTGTTGTCTTTCTTGGTCCTAGTGTAGCTATGTATGTTTGCAAAAACTGGCAAATGGTCACTGACGTCATTAATTATTAGTCCACTTTCAACTTTATAGTCAATAACGTTGGTAAATATGTTATCAATTAATGTAGCACTATTTGTTGTAATTCTCGTTGGTCGAGTGATCGAGGGATATAAACCAGTACTATACATCAAATTAATAAACTCTGTAGTTTTATTATGTTCATGTGGGTTGAGTAAATCAATATTGAAGTCTCCGCAAATAAAAACCATTTTTTTGTTATTACTATTACCAAATATTTCTGTTATTTTTCCCTTAAACATGTCAATATTTGATCCCGGTTTCCTATAAATGCAACTAATTAGAATGTTCTTAGATTTTTCCATTTCAGTCTGTACTGTAATGCATTCCATGATTGTATCTAAGACAAAAGACATTTTATTAACTATTTTACATTGATATCTTTGGTCAATATATAATGCAACCCCCCCACCTTTGGATTGTTTCCTGTTGCTGATAAACAGTTCGTATCCCTCAATCTCAACCAAATCCTGATGTTCTTCCGTCAGCCATGTTTCTGTTATTGCTATTGCTGTGAATTTATTTTCCACTTGTTTTAGGCACTGTTTAATTTTTGAAAAGTTTGCAATAAGGCTCCTGCTGTTAAAATGTATAATTGATATTGTGCCATCCATTTTTATGTATTTTTTAAACTGCTCAACTGTATAATATTCACACTGACTATGAGTACCAATGTAAAAGTTATTATCTGGGTCAATGTCATTTTCAATATCTTGTGGTTTATGTTCAGTATATTTGAAAGTTTCCAAGTTCAACTGTTCATATTTAACAGATGAGTTTGGTCCGAGTTTTTCATAGTCATTGCTTTTAATAAGTTCAGTTCAGTTTATATTCAGTTACCTTATGTAGATCTATGTTGCTCTCGATTCATTCCTTTCTTCAAACCTATCCAGCTCAGTCATGTCCCTGATGAGAAGCACTTTCGCTGTCTCAGGTGTCGACCCATGTAGTTTGATGAATATTTTACAATTTCTTACCCATGTTGCTTGGATCTTGTTTTGTTTTCTGAGTATGCGTGCCTTCTTGGCAATGTCAGCATTTTTCTTGGTAAGGTGGTCGTTGATGTATACTTCGGTGCCTTTTAATTTCCTTCCCTGACTGAGGAGTGCTGACTTTTTCTTTCTGTTCGTAAACCGGATTATTACCAATGGAGTGGCCATTTTGTTTTTACTCGGCAGGGTATGACGAGCCTCAATATCCTCGCTGTCAACATAAATGTCTTTGCTGTCCAAAAAGCAAATCACCTGTTGCTCCAGCGACTCCTTCTCTTCCTCAGAGGCTTCACTCATTACGGCAGCATTGTGCCCAAATAAATGTGCATTGAATAAGTTATTAAAAAAATTACATGAATGAAACGATTCGCGCATTTAACTTACCCGCCCGCCCCCAGAACTACGTAGGTCATCTTACATTTCAAACAGTTGATTGGTGATAAACATAAAGCAGAGCATCAACTCACTTTATTATGTGGCCTACAGGAAGTCTTTAGAATGGCCTCAATATTTCTGGGCAAAAACGCCCCTGTATGAGTTTTCTATCTCTTTCCCGAAATCTGCGTCAGATTAGTGACGCCTAATATAGATACCTCCATTAGACCGATTTAGATGGGCTTACAATATAAATGTTGTGTGTGTGTTTATGTGTATATATATATATATATACAGGCCCGGTTCTACGGGGGTGCTAGAGGGTGCTAAGCACCCTCAAACAAAAGTGAAAGCACCCTCAGATTAAATTATTAATAGCACACATGTAAATGAGATTTCGCCGACAATAGAATCATAGACGGATTTCACACACATACAAAATAAATCCATTTACACGATTTTTCAAATCAGAATTTATTTAATTATGCTTTCATGTTTAATGCATGTGATTGGTTGTGTCCTTTTGCGATCGTGATAAGCATAGGTGAAGCTGTCTCTTAAATTGCCCACTTTGCTTGCGTGTGTGCGTCCCGCTCAGGAAATTAGTTCGCTGACTTTCTGAGACGGGGCTCTAGGTAGTCTAAAAATATGAATTGTCCATTTTTCAGCGTGGACATAAGATATTGGCTCAAGAAAGCTCAAACCTCTAGTACATCACAAGATGACATGACACCGCCTGCCGATGACAGCAGCGAACCCCGCCCTACAACCTCACTCTCACCGCTTGACACCCCTGCAAACACCGGCGACAAACCTAGTGTCGCGGCCGATGGAGCCGCCGCCGAGTGACCTTAATCTTTAAATCAGCTGTTTCGTTCAAAAGGACTGATTCATTGTCGTCAGAAACTAAATGTTTAAAATGTAAGATACTTATATTAACTTCATTATTCAACTGCAGAATAAAATCAATTTCAATACTTCACATTTGCAATAGGCCTACTGCTGATATTTGGGAAAAACAGCACTCGTTGTGTAACATTTCTTAACTATATCATATGATATAAATGTAAAGAACAAAAACTTGTAGAGGGCATTCCCCCCCTATTTTGAACTGACCATTCTAACTGCATTTAAACCATGCAGTAAATCACTCTAAATGCATCCCCGGTCTCCCTACTATTTTCAGACAGCCCGATCTCATCAAAGTGCGTATAAATACCACAAATGTTATTTCTCGCGCCATTTATACGCCAAAAAATAGTTTTTGCGTGTATACGATACGCAGTTTTCGCGTGCATATGATACGCACTTTATGCCGTGTAATACGCATGCACCCCCATCCCCCCTCCCCCTAATCCTACCCGAGGGGTTTTCAGTGCGTAGCATATACACGCAAAAAAACATTTTGCCGTATAAATGGCACGAGAAATAACATTCGTGGTATTTACACACACTTTCATGAGACTGCGTTGTTTCAGACTGATGACGATTGGGAGCCATTTCCTATGTTTATGTAAGCAGTAAGCACCCTCACTATTTTCAGAAGCACCCTCAGTGATTTGCTTCTAGAACCGGGCCTGTATATATATATATATATATATATATATATATATATATATATTAAACTGATACAATGTAAAATACAATGTATACTATATTAGACCATATCATGAGATGCATCAGGCGTTTAACATGCAGAAAGAGTATCACAGATCTTTGGGTGCCCCCTAGTGGTAAAACACTGAGAAAAGCACAATAAGGAAGGGAGGGAAGGACTTCACAAAAAGGTTATTTGTGCTAAAAAAGGAAAAGAATGAAATGCTTGCTCAAAAAGATTGATCATTTATGTCACATGGTCTAATTACCTTTAAGTATTAATATTAATTATATGGTTAAATATTATACTGTATTTTTATACCAGGTGAATAGGAAAAAAACTGCTAACTGTGCTACATACGATCTGCTTCCAGGATGTGGTCAGAAGAGAAGCTACAGAGTTCCTATATGTGAAGCACATTTGAAAAGCACACCACAACCACAAATGCCTTACACTCGCACAAGATTCTAAGAGTAAAACATTACGAACATGAGTATCGTACAACGACATGAGAAGCGATAAGCATCATGTCTGTGCAAGGTGGCAGAGCAATCTATCCCTCAGGAGTCAATGATTCAGACAACAATCAAAGGTACTGTATACTTATTTGCATCATTACAAAATGGAGAGGTTAAAACTCCAGTCTGAACAATAATAATCTATTTTTATTTCTTCAGCGTATGTTTCGCATGTCTGTTGTGGATTTGTAGGTTAGTTAGTGTATTCTCAACCAATGTTTCACAAACTCAAGAACACGGCAGGCTAGCAGTTTGAATAAATTTGATTTGTTTGTGGGACAATATTTTTAGTTATTGATCAAAAAAGTATTCTGTCTCTAAACACGAACAGAATAAACAAGAATAAATCAATGTCATTAATTAAAAAAAAAGATGTAAACCATGAGTAAACCTGTGTTGTTCAAACTGCATACACAGGAAAGCAAATGGCCTTTTTGTTTTACAAGAACTTGTGCTACAGTACATTTAAAACAATTAACTTAAGTTGTTCGGGTTGTGGGTACCAAAAAGGTATTCGAAAATCAGGTCAAATTTGAAATGCCTGAATTTTTTTGGATTGATAAAGGAGTACCAAACATCTGCAAACGAAGGCTTTTAGACCTTTTCTTAGAACTAAGCTTTTTTGCGATCCTTTTAACCAACTGGCCACTATATTATTTTAGTGCAAGACTCCAGTATTAAGGAGCCAATGGAAAAACATTAAGGAGCTGAATGCGCGTTAGTTAATTGAGTGCATAGTCTCTCACTTTGGTTTTGAACAAATTTTGAGTTTTGTGATGAAGAGACTATGAATGGGTATTATGGAAAAATATATATACTAGACATTTTTAGTTTGTGTGTGTGTGTGTGTGTGTGTGTGTGTGTGTGTGTGTGTGTGTGTGTGTGTGTATATATATGTGTATAATTTATATTTGGTACTATATTATCGGTAACTGATGAAAATAACCGTCAATTTATCCCTTCCTATCAAATATTGCACTGCAAATATCAATAACAGCTTTAAGTTATCAGTGGTATAAGCGGGATAATCCATAGCTGTGCATTAAACGTTTTTTGCATCAGGTGGTTCTTTACTAAAATCATTTAATGCACAGCTAGCCATGGATTATCCCTTATATATATAAAATATACCACCGATCAAAAGTTTGGAATCAATACGATTTTGTATGTATATATACACACAGACTGACATGTTGAGTAAAAGGATAACTGAGTCGGGTTGCTCATTTCCTTCCAGAGATAAGAAGCTGTGAGTTCCCGGTTTTCATTTTCTTCCTCTATTTCTTTAGCACATGCATGATACAACCTGAAGAAAGCAATGAAACCATCTTTCCTTGGCTCTATCTCTTTTTGGCTGTCCTGGGCCTTCCAACCAATGGAATAGTCTTGGTGGATCTTTGGAGATCAGAGAGGACACCCACTGTCATCTTCACTTTGAATTTAATTGTGTCAGACCTGCTGATTTGCTGCAGTTTTTTCTTCAGGATAGCCTACTACAAAGAGAAAATCAATTGGCTATCTGGAACTCCAGTCTGCAATGCAGTAGAGCTGATAAATTTTTCTTGCTTCTACATTAACCTCTATTGCAACATGAGCTTCCTTTTGTGGACCAGCATCAACCGCTATGCCACGGTGGTAAAACCAGCCAACGCTTTCTTTCGGATCTTTAAACATACTCGGTCTAGTTGGATCCTCTGCTTTTCGACCTGGTCGGTTATCACCACAGTTGTCGGCACTAGCATGGGATTTAAACTGCGTCTACAAATCAACGGGACCTGCTTTGACCAAGTTGTCAACAGTTACATTCTCTATCGAAATCAATTCAAAACTATCCACTGTGTTGGTGTTTCAGCATTCTTCTTCATTTTGTGCTTGATGTTGGTCAGCTATAGCCTGCTGGTCTTCCATTTGCAGAAGGTAAGGGGAGCTAGATTTGGACCCGGAGGAACTCTAAAGGTTCGCAGAAAGATCCTGGCCTCAGTCATAATGTTTGTCCTATGCTTCCTACCCTACCATGTGCAAAGGATCAGCTTAATAACATCAGATAATGAAAAATGTCAGGCAAAGTACAGGATAAAAACAAGAACCATCTTCATTGCAGCTCTTAGCTGTTGCCTGCAACCCATCCTCCAGCTGGTGTTTCGTTTGCGCTGCTGTAGGGCAAATCGCAACACCAGGGTCAAATCCAAACCTGAAGCCTCCAAGAGCCTGGACACACCTCAGATGCATATTATACATGTGACCGAAAACATTGAAGAACCGCAGAAAAATGGAACTGAATTAAGCCAAAAAAACAACGAAAAATTAAACTGAATGAAGCCACCAACCAACACAGTTTTAAAGAACTTGGTTTGCAACTTTGTATTTCCTGTGTGATGCATTCGGCAAACTGTGAAACATTCTAACCACAGGGAGCTTTGTTATCACAACCATTATTAATGGAAAGAAGCAAAACTTGCAGCCAATTTACATGGTGCAGTGGTACCGCCTCATGCTTTTTTTTACAGTATACTTACCAAAACAGTCCTTGTTGACTATGATGGAGCAACCTTCTTGGTATCAATGGGAACTAAACTATTATTTCAGTAAGGCTGAAATTGTGTTAATATTCTGCGTGTTATAAAGTCAGAATTGCAAGATATAAAGATATAATCGTAATTTTTTCTCAGAGTTGTGATATATAAACTCGAAATTGTGAGTTATAAAGTCTAATTCTGAGGAAAAAAATACTGACGAGTTTATATCGTACAATTCTGACTTTATAACTCACAATTGCGAGTTTAAATCACACAACTGACTTAACTTCTGAAAAAATGTCTTCTGAGTGTCTGAAAAAAGTCAGAAGTGTGAGATAAAAATGCACAATTACCTTTTTTTATAGCTTGCATATGCTTTTGTATTTAATCAGTTTTAGTAATAAATATTCTAGGCACACAATATAAACTTTACATGGTCAAAATGCATCCATAAAATAAATAAATATAAGTATCAAAGGGATTTTAACACTTGTTTTGAATAGTCCTTCAACTGCAATGCATCTACTCAACCCCAAGGGGTCGTGAGGGGACCATTAAAAATCCTTGACAGGTATTTTAGTAAGAAGGTCAGTTTACAGTAGAGCTTCCTCTTAGGCTAAACATGCCACAATAGCAGCTACAGTATATGACAGTTAAACAAATATTGAATATCTAGAGCATGTCTTTGATTGTGATATGGTGTAACACTTTTGGGGTGAGGTGCAGAATTGGTTAAGGTCTAGGAGGGTTGAACTCCCACCTCTCACGAGGAAGTTAATTAGGTTTGGTGTTTGTCTGGAAAACAAAGATAGTGATTTTGTTATTAATTTCTTGTTATGTTTTGGAAAGTTTTTCATTCATAAATGCAGATGGTTTAAATCTCACTTTAATCACTGGATGAATGAGGTTAAACTCTTGTGCAAATCTTTAAAATTTGTTAAAAATCAGAAAGCCCTTAAATTGATTTATCTTTTGGATACGTTTAAATTAATTTAAAAAATCCCTTTTTATTTATTTTTTAATTTCATTAAAATTTTATTTATTTTTGTTTTTCTTTGATTTAATTATTTGTTTGTTCTATAGTGTGTTTTCTGTTCTTTGTACAAGCTATGCTCAACCTAAGGCTGAACAATTGAGGTTATATTCAAAGATTTGTTAATGTACATTGTTTGTTTGTGTTGAAGGATAATACAAAAAAAACTAAAAACAAAAAACCTGCAGTATATGACAGTTAAAAACCTACATATCAACTAGAGTTGAGAAAAAGTTCAGTTGATACCAAAAGGTCTTGTATTCCTGCATGTTATGCAAATCAGCAATTATATAAAAAATGGAGTATGAGCTACTTCGTAAAGCAACGATTAAATAATAAAAAGCACCTTTCATAGACTCAAAGCAGAATTTCTAGAAAAATGTCTCTGTGAGAGGAACCTTGCAAAAGAGAACTGAGTATACATCATTTGTGCTCCGACCGTCACTTCGTGCAGACAGCGAGTCTAGTGAGGTTTTCCAAATAAAGCAGCTCACAGACACCTGTACATATAGAGGGGTAAGTGTGTTATATTGCTTACAGTATGTATTCTTACTTGTAAAATAACTAATTATTTGTTTAAATTATTTTTCCCTTAATAATTAAAAATGTTTCTAATAATCTACTTAGCATAACTAATTAACTTGAATTAGCGGAGCCTCGGTTAGGGCTATCTAAATGCCTCATTCATTCATGGCCTAAATTATCATGATACAATTTTTCATATCAGTCGATATCGATAATTAGCACAATAAATGGTTAAAAGGCAGATTTTTGCTCCTATGTGAAAGTTGTAGAAACCAGATCGTTAATTGGTGTTTTAAATAACCCTTTATTGTCAGAACATGACAAACACTTCAAGTTTTTGAATTCTTCAAATCATTTTTCCTTAACAAAATAAATATCTTAATAGAAAATTAATGTTGTTTCTCTTAGAAATGCACATTTGACAGTAGTAGTAGCTTAAGTTGCAGAAATTAGTTTAACAAAAACAGTAACACCTGTAAAAATTCTAACAACCTCATTTTTATATGGTAAAATGTAAATATTATGACAAAGTTTTATTAAAATTAACCATTGGTTTTATATAGTAGCATTCATTTAGATCATAATAACCAGTTAAAACCACACATATAGCACATCTCTACCATGGTAAAATCAAACTATATGGTTTCTATGGTATTTGTATGGAAAAACAGTAGCCTAAATAAATACATTTATTACAAAAGCACGCTATAGTATAATCACAAAAATACTGTAATTACATTTCATTAATCCTTTAATACATGTCTACATTAAAAACATAATATCATCAATATGAACACATTTCTGTGTTTTATACTTTAAATAAAATTAAATTATCGTTTAATCGAGGAAAATTGTATTGCGATAATTATCGTTATCGTTTTATCGCCTAGCCCTAGCCTTAGTTTGACCAAAACTGTAAAGCAAAAGCAATGAGATTTTAATTATAATAACTTATATTAAATATTGAGACAAACATATTTAATTGAATTATCTATAATTGAAACACCTATTTTGTGGTTAAATGTGGATGCTGTGAAACACTGTAAAATTATTGCGCACTTTACTGCTGGATCATGATAACTATGAACTAATGACTAGAATATCTGCCAACATTACCCTGGTACGTTGACAAAAAAAAAGAAAAGCTATGGTGTTAGGGCAGTGGTTCTCAAACCTTTTTTGTCGCGTTCCCCTTTAAACCTTTAAAAAAAATCTGGAATCGCTCTATAAAGGCAGAGCACTAACCCCTTTTCACGCCCTTGTTTTTTTTGTGGGGGGGGCGTGGGGTTCTGCTGATGACAGCCCCACACTTTGAGAATCACTGTTAGGGTGATAAAAAATTTTGACATATTGTTAAAGTGGTTAATCAGCTTCTGCACTTGGGTAGAATATTTACAGGAATGCAAGTTACATTTAATGTTGCTTCTATAAATACAGAAGATAGGAAGCACAGGTTTATCATTAGTGTCATCATTTTCACTCACTAGCATAAATAGTACAGCTATTTAATTTTTCGCAATGATATAACTATTTAATTATTTTCTTCCTTAGCTGTTGGGAATCTCTTTCTTTTTGTGAGAGCTCAATGGCAAACAGTTCACATGCTGAACACAACATTTCTTACCTGTGCCAAACAACCACTACAAGTGTAGTTCTGCCCATTATCTACACCATCATGTCTCTCACTGGCCTGCCTGGGAATGCTATTTCTCTTTGGGTGTTCATGCACAAGATTTCCATCAAAACGTCCACCCATATCTACCTGATAAATCTAGGGATCTCAAACTTGTTGCTCTGCCTCACCATGCCATTCCAGGCTGCATACTACTCGCTTGGGACCACATGGTACCAACACAACACTATGTGCCAAATGGCAATAAATGGTCTTACTCCAGTGATCCATATCAACATCTGCATTGGCGTGATTATACTGAGCTGGGTGGCGCTCAGTCGCTTTACCTCACTAATTCAACATTCGCATGCAGACCGCCCAAGCCGGTGGCTCAAAGTTCTACCCAGAGCCTTCTTTTGTCGAAAACGGCAAGCAAAACTGGCCTATGCACTGTGCCTAATCACCTGGGCTATTGTGGCCATAGCAGTCACATCCTTTGTGGTGCTGTACTCGATCAGGGCTGGAAGCGTGAAAGACAGTGATGGAGATAAAATGTGTTACAGTGTAGCAGTGGAGGTTGGAGGGGAGGGATCTCACGTCTTTGCGCTAGTGGCTGTTTCATTGTTCTTCGTCTTCTTCCTGTTGGTCTTAAGCGCATACATGGCAGTGATCAGGCACATCTGGAGGTCCAAGAAAAGCGCGATCATCTCTGACAGGCAGCGGGTCTTTGCAAGAGTGTTTCGGAATATCATTGTCATTAAGGTCGTCCTGGTGGTCTGTCTCCTGCCGCATCACATCTATAAGGCCATCTTCATTAATATTGTCAATGAGCAGTCTTGGACCACATCACCCACAACAGATGCTTGCCATCCACTGTCCATGTACGTGGAGGTAAAAAGCGCCCTCCTCTGTTTAGCGTCTCTGCGATGTAGCACAGACCCCATCATGTACTTCCTGCTGGACAAGACGTTTCGTAACCATGCGCTTACCCTGATGAGATTACGCGCTGATGCAAACGACAGTCAGTCATCAAAGTCTAATGGGGGACAGTTATCTCAGGCAACAACTGGGTGTCTTTAGAAATTACTTGAGAGGATACTGTACGCTGACACAAAGGAGTCTCATTGTGAGCGATGTTCCCTAACAGCTGAACGATGTTTGGCTGCACAATAAGAAAGCGAAAGTGAATGGGCATCTCTTCAACTGGATTACTTCCACATGTCCATTGTTCTTCAGTATTGACCTGAAGCTGTGAGAACTCTTGTTTGGAATTACACAGTGCTGAGAAATGATTTATAATAGAGGATATGTGGGCAGGCACACTGTGTAACCCAATGTAAACAAGTAATATTTCAATCTAGAAAAAATTCTCAAATCTTTTAAACCGAACAGTGAGGTGCTTATTTATGGAGATACTAATGTTAATTGGTTAAATAAATCCAGTAGGAAACAACTCAAAGAACTAGCATCAAAATATGACTTTCATCAATTTGTAAAGGGACCAACTCGCCTGACAAAAACATCACAGACAGCAATAGATTTAGCTTTCTCGCATAAGCCGGAAAGAGTTAAAACATACAATCAAAGAGTAAAAACATACAATCTGGTGTGTGGCTTATCAGATTATAACATGATATTAATTTCCAGAAAACTCTCAAAAAGCTTCTAAATGAATATAAAAATAACCAAAAGGTAACCAAGTTAATAATCCCCCGTAAGGATCTTATTAAAGTTGAGAATGAGTTAGCAAACACTAATTGGGATGAAGTCTCACAACATAATCAAGTGAACGAGTGTTGCAATATATTTACTTCTACAATGAGTAACATTTTAAATAAGTTCTTAAAACAATGTAAAAAGCCACAAAGAAAAGTACAGCTTCCATGGGTAAGTGATGCAGTACGACAGTTAATTAAAAAAAGAGATTTTGCTCTAAAAACCTATCTTAGAACCAGATATGACAAAGATCTGATGTTATTTAAAGGTTTACGAAATCAAGTAGTAAAAGAATTGCGCAACTTAAAAGCAAACTATTATATGAAAATTCTAACTGAAGCTAAAGGAAATTGTAAAGCATTATGGAAACAAATAAACAGCCTAATTAAACCTAATGCAAATATAAATAATTCATATGAACTAAAATGTGAAGGAAAAAACATATCAGACCCTGTCCAAGTTGCTAATGTTTTTAATCAATTTTTCATCAAATCTGTTGAAGATCTTGCTTCTAATTTTTAAGATGAGGAGTCCAATAGTAGCAACTTAAATATATTGTCATCAGCAAATGAGAATTCTTTTAAAATTAGAGAAGTGGATCAGGCAGTGGTATTGAAAGCCATTTCAGACCTGAATACCAACTTTTCCAAAGACAACTACAACATAGACGCAACTTTCCTCAAACAATATGCTCAAATTATCATTCAACCTTTGACTCACATTATAAATGTCTCTATTAAAACGGGGATATTTCCAGATGCTTGGAAAAAGGCACTGGTTAAACCCATCTTTAAGTCCGGGAATACCACAGACGTTAGTTACTATCGACCAATAAGTCTAGTTCCGGTAATGTCAAAAATACTAGAAAAAATAGTTTCAGAACAGCTAACTCAATATTTAGAAACACATCAGAATATACACCCTAAACAGTATGGTTTCAGACAGAACCATTCCTCTGAATCAGCTATCTATGCATTACTGGAAAATATTGTGCAGCCGCTTGATAAAGGAAACATCGTGGGTGCAGTAATCCTGGACTTAAAGAGGGCATTCGATACAGTAAACCATAGCCGTCTTATATCAAAACTGTCATCCTATAATACGTCACACCAGGCATTATCATGGTTCGAGTCATACTTACAGGGACGAGAACAATGTGTAGTAATTGATCATGTAAAATCTGCCCCATGTAAAATTAAGACCGGAATCCCTCAGGGAACCATACTGGGGCCTATTCTCTTCAGCCTGTATGTGAACGAGCTGCCTGAAGTGTGTCCTGAAGTTGGTCTTCAGATGTATGCCGATGAAACTGTTGTTTATGTGTCCGGCAAAAGCCCTGCTGTTGTCGGCAGTACACTGACCAAAAGTCTTGAGAAAGTGTATAATTGGCTAAACAAATCATGTTTAACACTTAATTTGAAGAAAACTAAGTCTATGTGTTTTTCGATAAGAGCTCAGACAATAAATGACCTTAACATTAAAATGAATGGCGAACTAATCGATCAGGTAGAGCAAGAAAAATATTTAGGAGTGATTTTAGATTCTCAGCTAAACTTTAAAAGTCATATAAAAAATATTTCAATAAAAATGAAGGCCAGTATGAACTGTTTCAGAATGATCAGGAGCTGTCTTACATTTGAATGTGCACATGTATTTCTGAACACTATGATCCTGTCCCACCTGTCGTACTGCACCACTGTTTGGTCCCAGACCAGCCAAACTACTCTGAAGCCTATTGAGAGGCTTTATAACCGGGCCCTACAAATTTTAGATGAAAAGCCCATTCGATTTCATCACTGTTATATTTTAAGTAAACATAAAATCTTAAATTTTGTCAATTTTGTTAATCTCAGACACATTAAGTTATTTTTTAAATGTTTAACTGGACTTGCACCTGAGCCACTTTGTAAATTTGTGAACAGGCTGGAACCCTCCAGATCAACAAGAGCTGCTACTCGTGGAGACTGTAAAGTTCCATTTTTTAAAACTTCTTTTGCCCAAAATGTTTTTTCAGTGAAAGGGGCCAATCTGTGGAACTGGCTTCCTACAAATATAAAGATTTTAACTAAACTGTCCACCATTAAAAAACTAACAAAAGCCTGGTTCATACAGCAGCAGCAGTGTGATCATGCCATATGAAATGTATATCCGTGTGTATGTGAGGTGTGCATCTGTGTGTGTTCGAGTGAATGTGTTTATTTACTCATTTTTATTGGTGCTAACTGGTTTCTGGACATTTTATTGTATTCACTGTCATTTTTTCTTTCTTTCTTTTTTCTTTATTATCTTAACTGTTAAAAGCCCTTCTAGGGACAGGTGTTGCGAATTAGTCTTGGCTATAAACACTGTGATACAGGCATCAGATTGTTCTTTATGTAATAATCTATGTTTTTTTATTGTATCTGTCCCTATTCAAATAAACAATAAACAAAATAAATAAAATAAGTTGAAATTCCAAAAAAACATTTTGAAAAGCGACTACAAATCAGACAAGAATTAAACTGATGCTTCCGTTCCCACACGACTTTGAATTGCTTGACTACCTTGCATTAGCTATAAAGAGATAGTTCAGCCAAAAAAATGAAAAATGCTGTCATCATTTACTTATCTTAAAGTCATTCTAAACTTGAATTACTTTTTTCCTTCTGTGGTAGACAAAAGAAGATATTTTGAAAAATGTATTTTTTTTTTGTCTGTGTCCTGGTGACATATGCCAGACTTCTCCAATTACTTAGTCCGCTTAAACCCCATCCAACCCCATAACCTTTAATGACTGTATTCACATTTCAGGTTGTTTTTCAAACATGTTGTTATAGATCTTGTCCATGCATGACAACTTTTTTTTTTATTTGTTACATTACATATACCTACTTTCCTGTTTTGTGAACTTGCCATTTGCATACTGGTTATTGTGGTAAGTGTTGCTTCCCATTAGTTATGCAAATAGAGAATGTGTGCTTGCAAACAGCGCCTTTATATTTTTGCAGCACACTCATATGACTGTCATAGGTAATGATGCATGATGGACTAGGTATCCATTTATGTTTCTGATAGAAGCAGCATTAAAAAAACATTACTTTATAGACAGTAAAATGTTGGAAAATTTTGAGCAGTAAAATAAATGTATTTCAGGGTATTTTATTTTCATTTTCATGTTTAATCTTTTAAATGTTCTTAGGTTTTAGGTTTAAGGGTTTGTATTCAATAGCCTTTTTAATGTCTGTCAAATTCAAATATTGAGAATAAAGTTGTTAAAAAACATGCATATTTCTTCAATATCAACCAAATGTACTGACTTTTATATCAGCTTTCATTAAGCACATCTGAAGCTTTTTTCCTAAGAATCTGTGAGCATAGTTGATCTTCATATTTTCATTTATAGGCTGTGAGTTGTGACTGCGCTGCATTTGGATCTTAAGTAACTGATCACCATAACCCTATATTAGTTTCATGTTTAATTCCCTCCTGCAAGCTGTTTATAAGAAAAGAGAACATCCCTTTATAAGCAGTTCACGGCAATGTGTAATTTTAGGATTTTAAATGACATCTTTAAAATCACAGGAGGGAGGCTACAAAAGTGTGAAAATCGCAAAGGCGTCAGTGTGTAAAAAAGGGGTTTACTAGTCATCTGAAGCACTAAGACACCACTGAGCTTACCTTCACATCCCGGTGAATGATGTTGTTGTCATGGCAATACCGTAACGCCTCTAGGATCTGTCTCATGTAGTGACTAAAGGAATAGAGAAGAGAGGAGGGTGGGAAAGAGAGAAACCCATTTTAATCTGAATGGAAAGAAAGTGGAAACTAGGTTTGGAACTATATGATGGTGAGTAAATGATGACAGAATTTTCTTTTTGGGGGGAGCTATCCTTTTTAACACAGAGAACACAGTCTACAACTTTAAGGAGAGCACAGGAACAGGAAATGGATGAAACTATCCTTAGAGCCGTTTACCTGGCTACTGCCTCACTGTAAACAAAACCAGCGTCTGCTCTCTTCACAATCTCAAAGCAGAGATCTGCTCCATCCATACTGAAAGACAGAACAAGACAAGGAACTATTTATCAGCAATATAAAGTCAAATACTGGCACTATCAGTTGTAGGGTCTATTTATGATTTAACTTTACAGGAAATAATTACAAATCTTTGATACTGGTGAAAAAACAATTGTGTCTGTGACCCCACCTACACTGAAATGTAATTTGCCACAAATCCAAACATAGATCTATACATTAAACAGCAAGGTTGATTTCAAAAACTTTTGCAGCTTTCAGTGTGGAACTGGGAGGACACATTTATTGCAAAACATGTCTTAAGTGTGATTCTAAGGCAAAACCAGAGCGGCATGCTGGTAGTTGCCCATTATCTCTGAGGACAAACTGAACTGTAAACCAATTGTGGCCAATTTCAGAAAAGAAAACTTCTGATTGAAATATTTTCCCAACACTTTAACAATAAGATTGTGTTGTTTCCAGAGGGCATCAGAGCTCTGGAAGCTCCTGCTTTTATGTCGGCTCGTGTCTCTAAGGCCTTTAAAGAAAATCCCTTGAGAGGCAGCTGCGCTTCTCCAGATAAGAACTCACACTTCATGAAAGTTCTTTGAGAAAAGCTTGGCACTTCAGATAAGCATATGAGTATTTAGCATTTGGGGACTTAAAAAGCTCACCCTAGTCCACAAAACTGCTGAGAGAGCAACAGACACAGGCTCCTCTGGACAGAGAACAGGAAGTTCATGTCTATTTTTGAGATGCTTTTTAGAGTTCACTGATCAAATCTCACCACAATATGCTTCTATATAACCTTCAAAACGTTGCTACTTTCACACACTAAAACAGATGGATGTGTTGGACTCACATGTGTTACAATAAACAAAAAAACGGCACTGCATTTGAATTTCTTGTGTACATGAGTACATGTGTTAAGCTTGTCGATGTTAAGTTTCCCGATGCTATAAATCCAACATTTAAATAAAAAATGTTTGATTGCATTTGGGAGTTTATGTGAACAAAGAATTAATGGAATAATAAAACAAGTGCAGATTTGCTCAGAATGAAGGACTTACAACTCAAACACCATGTAGAGCATGCCATCAGAGCTGTAGGTCTCCAGAAGCTCCACTATGTGAGGATGTTTCAGCATGTGACAGATGCTCGCTTCCCTCTTCAGATCTACAGGAAGACAAAGAGGGCAATTTCAGTTTCAAGTCAAGCCACTTTCAGGAAATGTAATTTTGTACAAACCAATTTATTATTTTTTAGCAACATTAAAATACACTTTTATCCAAAGGTTTGGTAACAATGCTAAATGTAAGAATGAATGATCTTGTTTCCATGTTTATTATCTGTATTATCCCAATTTAATACAAAAGTCAACCTCAGCACCACTAATAAAACCAGTTTGCATAATATGGGCAAGTGCACAATTAGACATCTGTGGTGAGAGAAATGCATAGTCAACCCCCCACACACCGCTGCTCTTTTCTTATGTAATTAAAACGTTTGGCATTCAACAATAACAGCAAAAAGAAAACTGTAAAAACTGTTGTTTTACAAAACACTTGTGCTGTGTGAATCCTTTCAAGCCTGGCTGAGAAAAGCAATGCATGATAAAAGTATTTTGCATGTGTGACCCTTTGCATGGATCTCCCACGACAAAATAACTTTAAAGGTGCTTTTATACTGTAGTGCTAAGATCTCTCTTTAACAGTCACACTTCCACTTCTTAATTTCCACTTTCTGGTGCCATTAACGGAACATGCTGTATCGTGTGATTCACATAAACGTATATGTATCATACACTTTGACTAAGGAACTACCATGGATAAAACCTTTTAAAAATCATACATTTTTACCAATCACCAAAAAAGAGGGGTTAATGACATGACGCTCAGTTTTTGTCCAGATCAATTAATGCGTTTAAAAATATAGTGCAATTCATACATACAAGGACTTGAACATCTCTCCTATGGCAAACTTTTGTATTTTCTGTCTTAAAATTAATTTAGATCTTTTTAAGTAAAAAATGTTTGGGTGTTACAACTATTCCAATATCATTAATGGATTAAAAAAAATATAAGAATACCATTAAACATTTTATAATTAAATTATTTTAATTTATCTATTAAGATATCTCGATCTATTAAAAATGTACATATTATTTTAAATAATTTCTTTGTTAAAATGTATTTTTTATATATATACTATATAAATGATGTCTGCCACCTCAAAGTAATGCAGTGCAACCAATGCACAGAACATGAAACAGGAAATGACACCATAGAGAGGACGCCTAAAGACAGATTGTTTGGACCTTTTATGACAAATCAAGGATCAGGATGTAAAATGTCACATGGGGGGTGTTCCACACACACGCACATACCTCCAAAAGACTTGATATTTATGACATAATTCTTGATATGAAAAAAAAACTATTGCACTGAAAGATTCATTTAAATACTCTGAAGGATTTCACAGTAAATCCCACTATCAAACACTTGGAGAGGCTGTGGAGCTACAAAAGCGACAAATAAATGTGTTACAATTTATGCATGAAATTAGCATGTGAGAGCTTTAGTTACCATATTTATTTGTTCTTTAATTATTTAAAAGCTAAAGGATCAATGTTCTCCGGCTCAACCAACACAACAGAACTGTAATTTGTTTGATAGAGCCAGAGCAGATAGAACAGGAAATGAACATCTCAGCTCTCGAACGCGTGCTACTGCTAACCACAAAGCCATGAGTCGGAATAACAATAGGCATCACAATATGTGCATGCAAGCTCCTCGCTCTTTCCTTAAAACTCCTCAGTGTTAATAACAAATGATAATTTCAACGGAAGTGAATCAATCAAAACTAACTATAGCTGGAAAATAACATTATTCAAGAACCGCTATAAAGCCAAAACAATCTCTGTTACCTTAAATTATATGTTTACTTCTGTAAAGCTGCTTTGAAACAATCTACATTGTTAAAAGCGCTATATAAATTAAGATGACTTGACTTGTTCTTTCAAACTTCCTAAATAGAGTATAGTCCTCCCGCCTTTCCTGATCTGTTTCATCAGCTGTGAACCAGTTTGCAAACCGTAGCCTTCAGCACTGGGGAAATACCTCTTACTGTATATCATTGCAGATTACAGTGCAGCTACATTACACAGACCGGAGAACACGACAGAGACTTCATGTCAAGTCAAGTCATCTTAATTTATATAGCGCTTTTAACAATGTAGATTGTTTCAAAGCAGCTTTACAGAGGTAAAAATAATTTAAGGTAACAGAGATTGTTTTGGCTTTATAGCGGTTCTTGAATAATGTTATTTTCCAGCTAAAGTTAGTTTTGATTGATTCACTTCCGTTGAAATGATCATTTGTTATTAAATTAGGGGCCGCTAAGACACCGCCGTTCTCTCTAAACAGACTTTAAACGCGAACCTGTGATTAACGCTGATGGCGTTCACATGCGCATTAAGAATTTATTCTATAGTTATGTGCGTTTGAATATATGTGCGCAGGTTTGTAATTCCCTACAAATCATCCCTAAACAAACTACTTGTCTTCCCTATAAATTTGAAACAGAATTTTATTTTATTTTATCACTTCGGTCACTGTAAAGAATAGAGCAGCATAAATATTCGGCCTAACATCTTATGGAAAAAAGAAAGTCAGTCTGGAACAAAAGAAGGATGAATAAATGATTACAACATTTTCTTTTTGAGTACTCCTTTAATTATTATGCATTACCATTTTTCAGTCATTTTACAAAGCCACTTGAAGTGGTATGATGCAAAGTCATGACACTGTTACGCGGAAATAAGTTCAATGCTTTCTGTGATATCCAGTTAGTGTAAAGTACCACATTTGTGCTAACAACACAATTAAAACATTTGTAGTTAAATTAATAAATGTTTCACCCTCTTTTATTAGGCACAGATCTATTCAAGTCTGTTGCAAAGTATTTATTAACAGATTGTGTGTCAGAGATAGTCTCATTCAGCTATTCTGGGGGTATTCCTTACCCCAGGGAATGATATACTGCACATTAACCGTTTGAATGTTGTGGAGAAATGTGCTTCTCTTTTAACTGCATTAACATTTAATGTCCTCCTGCTCCAATATAGCAGATATGAGACACAGAGGCACAGAGGAGAATATGGAAACAATCAGTCACCCTGACACGGTAAATAAAGAGGACTGAGACGAACGCAAGCAATAGGCCCATTTATAGAGCAGAGAATGGGAAAAAATTAACATATATCACTCTATGAAGATAAGCAGGCATATTAACCTGTGCACAAAAAATGACATTAGTCTGTGAAACACACATGGTACCTGCAGAAGAATGAGCACCATCACTCACACAGCACCATAACTAATAAAGGAGTGAAATATTCTCACAATCACTCGGGCAATATACAACCGCAAGAAAGACCTTCAATTCAATGGCAACCATGAAGCCGCTCTATCCTTCTCTCTTGCTCTATAAAGAATGAAATGTATGCAGTGGTGGTTCTAGACCACAGTAACTGGGGGGGCAGGCAGGGGCCACTTGTGCTTTTAGGGGGCACACCTTTAATATTAATTTGAACCTACTTTAAAAATATCTTGAAAAAAAAATTCTGATCAAAATCTGAGTGACATACTGAGACAAAAGTTTAAAGTTCCAGTGCCTTTCACTAATGGCGACTAAACAAAGTTGAGAGATATGTGAAATATGTATGAAATATACAACTGGAAATGCAACATTATGACTAATGTAATATTTTTAATGTACTTTCATTTGGTTATTACGTTTAAAACTTTTTAGACTAGTTTTGTGATCTTATCTTGCAACTTGCAAGAATGAGACTGTTAAGAAAGAGCTTTTAATAAAAATTTCTGTAGCAAAATAAGCATTAGAAGAATTAGTCATTTCTGTAAATTGGTTCAGTGTAACGGTTTAAATGAATCGATTTGCTCAGGCTGACATACACCACCCTCCCACTGGTCACTGTAGTTTATTGTTGTAATGACAAAGCTTTCCTTTCTATGAGGACTCAAAGGCCATACACACTGCAGCTAAACTCAGATGTCCATTCACCTTTTAGTGATTAATCCTGTTCTGTACACACACAGTTCAGTCATATACAGGAGTGACAACAGTACTGCCAAAATGTTAGACAGTTCTATGCAGTGTATAGTCTATGCGAACTGAACAACTACTTGTTGATGGTGTTTTTTAACGTGCGTCAGAGATGTTTCTCTCTTCTGTATGTGACATCACAGGGAAAGCGGTAAAAGCCTTGACTCGTTTGAGTTGCCAGATCTTGCTAGAAAACAGCGAACAAGAACAAGCCAACAATAAACTGAAATAACTTCAAATGTTTTACTGTATACTGAAAATAAGACCAAAATATCATGCCCCACACTTACTCGCTTTAATACAAGAAACAAATGCTTATAAGTGGACATATAAGCATAAGCAAAACACAATGCCTCCGTCGACTGTGCTTTCATTTAAAATTGCTGAACATGACGAGCATTTTGTTGCTGTAATATTTCTTTGGTCAGAATAGTGGACACTAAACACACGAGATGCCAGAACGTTGCTATGGTTACCACAATGTTAACCATTGCAGTTTCGGGAGCGAGTCATGATCCGTAAACACATGGAATGATCATTTATTGGACTCACTCCCGCATCAAAGACACTCTCAAAGAAACTGTAAATAATCTTAAAGGGGTCATATAATGGTACATGCACTTTTACAAGTTGATTGTACTGAAATGTGTGTTGGCAGTGCCTGTACACAACCATCATATAATAATAAAAATCCATCTAATGTTTTTGTTTTAATCTCCTTATAAGTTTTCCCCTGCCTAAAAACTGAGCCGTTCGATCTTATGACGTCACTATATCGGACGCCCCTCCCACGATTGATAATTGAGAGCAGCGTTTCAACACAGACCCGCCCTGAGCGAGCTGTCATCGTAGTCCGCCATTGTTGATACACTGGAGCAGAATGGCGTCTAAGCGATTGTGGTGTTCTGTTCTTGGGTGTAATAAGGAACACAGCAGTCATTTTAATGTTCCTAAATTCAAACCGCTGAAGACGCAGTGGCTGAGTTTTATTTTTGAAGGGAATATTCACAACGATCAACGTAAATGCTTTTATGTTTGCGCTAATCATTTCTCACCAGACTGCTTTATATACTAGGGTCAGTGTAAATCTGGTTTTGCTAAAGTTTGATGGTTTTGGTCCTGAAAAAAGAATTGGTACCAACTATTCGTGTTCCTGCTGCACCTCCAGAAGAAGTGAGTGTAACGTTTTATTAACATTTAGCCTAAATATTAATGTTTGCATATCGCTTGCACGCTTCACGATGAATGCGGCTAATGTTTACACTCAGGCATGCATTACTGCATGTTTTCTATGTAACGTTTCAACGTTCTCAATATAATTCATAATCCCACGTTTATAATGAACAACGCGTTATGGTTATAATGTGTTATTACAAACTGTGTACGCAGGTGTTAAAGTTAATGTGGTAACACTAAGTTACACCTGGTTTACTTGTCTGTTACTGATTAAGAAGTAATGTAAAAAAAAGAAGTTATAACTGCATGAAGATGAATGGTAACACAATACCGGAAAAATACTGTTTACATCCTGCAAATGCATATGATTCAGAAACTCCCGCTGCCATTCTTGTTCCAAAATATACCCTCAACTGTTGTCAAGGCAACACTCCACGTGCGTTGTGTCAAAACGCCCCAAAGAACAGAGGGGCGGAGTGAGCAAAGCTCATTATCATTTAAAGGCATATGCACTGAAACGGCGTGCTGAAAACAGAGCCGTATTTGACCACGTAAAATTTGTGTTTTCTTACAATACTAATGAGAATTTTTAATAAAAGTATATTACAAAGTTTTCATTTAGACCCTAAAGATTCATTTTAACTTGTACAAAAATGGCATTATATGACCCCTTTAAAGAGTTAAACACAACACACAGATGAGTTGATGGCGGTAGAGCCAGCTAGTGTGATGTGAACTACTGGACCACAACTGACATTAAACAGATTACAATATATAGCTTAAATTATATTTTTTATGATATTTGAGAAATATCTCAATTTATATATTTGCCATGTAGAAAGATTCAAACTGCTTAAATGACAAAGTAAATTAAACCATCAAGTTAAAAATAAATCAAGGTACAGAAGGTTTTCTACACCATCTTCAGCTAAATGAACGAAATCAAAATTGTATTTTTTGTGCAATGAAATACATAATACATACAATAAATATTTAACAGCGAATTTACCTATATATATTTAACTCAAATGTTTTAATAAATGAAAAATGACATGCAGAGACGCATTTTTCACATTTTGCAAACAAATCGTTGAATCAGAGTTTTGAATTGATTCACTGAATCCGACAGTTTAAAGGTTCCCTATGTAAAAATTGAGGTAAAATTATCCAAAAAATGAGCTACACGCATCAAAAGAATGAGAAGAAATAAGTGCAATGATGTCATTAAAAAAATGACAAGTTATAGTGCTGCCGAGATATAAACCTAAATTAGCATGCTAAATTACAAGCGCCGACCCGACTGGTGTCGTAATACCAGTTTCGGCCATGGGAGGCGGTAAGCGGGGAACATAACCACCATTCAAACTGTAATACACGAATAACTCGCACGGCTTGTGGGCGTACTTGAACCTGATGTCAATCATGTGAAAAGTACAGCCCATTACTTTCAGTTCAGGGAAGAGACGAGAGCGGAAAAATGGCTGAAGCCCTTGGCAAGAGAGCCTTAGCCACACCACAACCACCCGCTGCAGGGAAAAAACCTCGCACAGATGCTCGAAAAAAATCGGACAAAAAAAGGAGCAGAACCAGAGTCAATATAGGCACTGCTTTCCATCGCTGGAGACTTTTAATGGACAAGAAAGAAATGAAGTTCGACTCTGAACTTGCAACATTTCTTTTGGATCGGTAAGTAAGATGCTGTTAGTATTTCACTAGAAGTTTGTTTTATATGTTTGGGTAATTTTTTCGGGAAGTTATAGAAATGTATCGAAGGATGTTCGAAAAACAAAAAAAACAACTGACCTAATGCTGTAAACATACAGAGAGCCCTATCAGCTGTTAAAATTAAATTTAATGCATTCTTTTTATTATAACAACTTTAATGATATAAGTAAAATTATAATAAATATGTAATAGGCCTACACATATATAGCAAAATACACTATAACTCTTTTTTTCTTGCTAACTACGTGGCTTATATTATCTTTATTAAATGTATTTCCTGAGGTAAATCTGACATATTTGTTCTCCAGCTATGTTGTTGCCTTCTGTACACTGATTAAAAAAAGGATTGGATAGATATTATGTATGAAGAATACATTGTGGTAAGTTGTAGAATAGGCTACTGTATTTTTTAACAGTCTTCGTGTTTTTTACTATTAGCTAACGTTAGTAGAGATGATCGGTTCACGTGCGCTAGGGATCTCTCATTTAACTTCTACAAGCGCCAAAAAACATATTGTTTGAATTGCGTAATAAAATTGACAGAATCTGAGAGCTTAGTTTTTTATATATCATAACTAACCTGCTCTGTCTAACCTGTCGGTCTACGTGTCCTCTTTGCTTTGCGATTCTTCTGTGCGTCAGAAAATGTATGTGTGGCGTGAGAGCGTGTGAAAGGTGTCAATTGCGAGTTAGTAGCTCTGAATGGCGCAAGCTTGGTCTAAATCAGCGAATGCTGTCTGTCAAATAAATGTAATTCAAACTATAAATTAAAATTAAACAATAAATATGTAATATAAACAAAACTAATATGAACATATTCACTGGTAAAGGTGAAGGGGAGTAGCTTGAAGATGTCATTTAAAAATCACTTGACATCAGCTAACGTTCCTCTGGAGTCTGGAGTCAAATCGTCCTCTTATAGGAGTTGGCTCGGCTTCTGCTACGGTGTAAAGGTAGGGGCGGAGCCATAGACTGTAAGGGCGGAGCATAGAGACTATGCCGTTTCTCGTTTGTTACGTTAGAGTAGACCAACTCACTTTCTGGAGGTATACTGCCCCCATCTGGTATGGAATGTGGAGTATGAATTTATTTTTTGGCAGACATTCAACATGGCACCTTTAAACTGATTTACAGAAACAAATCAAGGCTCAAAAAACTAGTCTAATGACAGTCTTTGGGGAACTTAAGGACCTATTAAACCAATATTCACAATGTTGCTTCATTTTATTATTTTTTAATTTTACGCCAGCAAAATCATTGCAAATAAACCACTTACTTAACTAGCGTCACTTCATAACCCTACCCGTAAATCTCAATCCTTAATTTACAAGTCGAAAAACCCTTCAAACATAGGCAACTCATTTGAATGCAAATACCTGGACCAATCAGCATGCAGACACCTCGGGACACATTTTTCAGGCTACGAACGTCCCGCTTACACAGAAAGAATCTACTACAGAAATGTGTGTAGATGAGAATTGAAATTTGTCCCAAAAAAAAGCAGTGATTATTTTATAGGCTATAATAAAATCTATAATATAATATAATATAATAATATAATAAAATATAATATAATATGTAATATAATAAAATATAGTATATATATATATATATATATATATATATATATATATATATATATATACTACTTTATATATATATAAAGTAGTAATGGGCGATATAAACGATATGCAATATAAACGATACAAAATTGGTCTACGATATGAATTTTAATTATTTAATTTAATCGCGATAATGCATGTTGACGCAATCTACCCGCAAAATTCAGAGCCACGAGCTGCAAACGGCTGCAACGCATCATCGTATTCGTCATCTTGAGTAAACATGGCTGAAAGCGAAACAGAGGAGCTGGTGAAAAAAACCGGTGCAACATCCATTACTTCAGATTTAAGCCGTCCGACGAGCAGCAGCAAACTATACTCTGTAGGGGCAACAGTTCTGGCTAACGGCTGATTCACACATACTCTGTTTGCAGTGTATGTATGTATTTTTTCCGCACCCATGTTAACAGGCCTGCACGCGGATACGGTGCGGCAATGCGTTCCAGGAGCGGTGTGTATACAGCAGTGCAGCGATCGTTTCCACACAGTCTATTTTTGCTGTGCTGCACGTGCTGAATTAAAGTGTCAGCGCATGGTTCATGGTCAAAATGAACACGGATTGATATGAAAATATAGTATATAGTAAAAAAAAATATGATACTATTTTTCAATCATTTTCTTTTTAACTTTAAGCTAGGGGTAAATAAAGCAAGGAAACTACACAGTAACATTACCTCAACAACGCGACATAATGGATGCACTTGTCTCTTCGTGAAACAAGTTCTTTGTGATTGCAATATTTCTTGTAAAAAAGATTTAAATGCAAAAGAAAAGGTATGAGAGAGCTGTTTTTGTCAATTATGTATGTTTTAATTGAAAATGTTTGCGATGTTAACATAAATGTATAAATGTTTTGCCACTTGCTTGAGCTACTTAATATATAAATCTATATAGAAGTAATAATACGTTTTTAAGTGTATTAAGTTTAAACGTGAATAGCCTAAGTCTTGTGAAAGAGTGCGTATTACTAGCCTACTGTCTGTGTACAAATAGAATCACAATGCTGAAACTCTTTTAGATTATTTTATTAAAGACACTAATAATAAAAATAGTGATTTGAAATAAAAAATAGAGGATTAATGTTGTTTGTCGTACAGCCGTAGATCAGTTGCGCACTGCAAACGCACCTTGTGTGAAAGCACAATAGCACGGGCTGCTCCTGCGCCGCATCCCACCGCACTGCACTGCACACGGAGTATGTGTGAAACAGGCGTGCACTACAGGAAATAAACCCAATACTTTAAGCTTTTTCTTTGTTAAAGTCTCTGCAGCTAGTGTACTTGAATTCTATTCATCTACAACATTATGTTCTATAATTACAGTTTTGCATAATAAATGTTTTTAAAACAAATACATTTAGCAGTTTGGCTTTCCTAATGGTCTGTCTAACCTGTTCTGAAATGGTTCTATTATAATTTATATATATCGTGATATACAGTCGTGCTCAGAATTAATGGTACCCCTGGTAAATATGATGAAAAATGGCTGTAAAAGATAATTCTGCATCGTTTATCCTTTTGATATTTCATTCAAAAAATTGGCAAAAATCTAACCTTTCATTGAAGTAAAATAATTGACAGTGGAGGGGAAATTACATTATGAAATAAAAAAACATTATGAAATAAATGTTTTTCTCCAAAACAAGTTTGCCACAATTATTGGTACCCCTAGAATTGTTTACGAGTAAAATATCTCTTAAGTATATTCCCATTCATATTTACCTTTTTTTTGCACACCAGGGTGACTAGGAACATGAAATTGTCCAGCCATGACTTCTTGTTTTACAAGAGTTTAAATATGGGGAAACACAAAGGCCAAATTCCCTTAATCATCCATTACAATGAGTAAAACCAAAGAATATAGTTCTGATGTGCATCAAAAGATTGTTGAGCATCACAAAATAGAAAGTGGCTGTAAGAAAATAGCTAAAGCATTGAAAATCCCTATTTTGACCATCAGGGCAATAATTAAGCACTTCCAATCAACTAAAGATGTTACAAATCTGCCAGGAAGTGGACGTGTGTCTATATTGTCTTAATGCATGGTGAGGATGAAAGTTTGAGTGGCCAAAGACTCTCCAAAGATCACAGATGGAGAATTGCAGAGATTAGTTGAGTCTTGGGTTCAGAAAGCCTATTAAAAAAAAATTGAACAACCCCTACATCACCACATGTTGTTTGGGAGGTTTTCAAGAAAAATCCTCCTTGCTCATCCAAAAACAAACCCCAGCAAATTCAGTTGTCAGACATGACTGGACCTTCAAACAGCACAGGGTTCTGTGGTCAGATGAAACTAAAAAATAGCTTTTTGGCAGCAAACATGCAAGATGGGTTTGATGCACACAAGGATAAAAAGTACCCCATGTGTACAATTTAATATACCATCTTTAATGTTGTGGTCATATTTTTCTGCTGGAGGTCCTGGACTTCTTGTTCAGATACATGCATGGCATCGTGGATTCTATCAAATACCAACAGATAAAAAATCTAAACCTGGCAGCCTCTGCTAGAAATCGTATAATGGGTCGTGGTTGGATCATCCATCAGGACAACGATCCAAAACAAACATCAAAATCAACACAAAAATGTGTTAAGTAGCACAAAATGAAGCTTCTGCCATGACCGTCCCAGACCTGATGAGTGGAGTGAACTGAAGAGAAGAAGCACCAACATGGATCTGTGAATCTGAAGGATCTGGAGAGATTCTGTAAGAATGGTCTCTGATCTCTTGTCAGGTGTTCTCCGAACTCATCAGGCATCATAGGGTAAAACTCAGAGCTGTTATCTTGGCAAAAGGAGATTGCAAAAAGTATTTAATAAAAGGGTACCAATAATTGTGGCCAACGTGTTTTGGAGATAAACATTTATTTCATAATGTGATTTCCCCCCCACTTTCTATTCTTTTACTTCAATGAAAGTTTAGATTTTTGCCAATATTTTGAATGAAAGATCAAAAGGATAAATGATGCAGATTTATTTTTTCCAGCCATTTTTTATCATATTTACCAGGGGTACCATTAATTCTGAGCACGACTGTATATCGTTATCGCAAGAGGCTGCAATGTATATCGCAATATGGATTTTAGGCCATATCGCCCATCCCTAATAAAGCAGTGTATGTCTAGTTTACTTGCTGTTAAGTGCACCAGCGGATCTGATACCATAAACCTCTCACATCTTTGCAAATCCACTTATGAGTTCTTCCTAAGAAATGTTCATTGCATTATTCCAGGGTGCTTTTTCCTGGGGGAATAATAAAGACCTCTGCAACCTGACTCTTAAAAGTTGTGTAAAGTCAGCCAATTGAAAAGAAACTGCAGCTATGTCATACAATTTCTTTGTGTGAACAAACCGTAGGAAGTCTGTGAGTGTGCCGACTGAGGCTGAGACTAATTCCAAGCTCAAATTTATGCTCGGCCACGACTGAAGCATATGTGGCCTCTCTCCATCACACCAACGCTGTCACTAACCCGAGTAAACATCAAACAGAGTATCAGAGAGCCACCTGACGCTGAGTTCCACTAACCAGCCGATTGACCCCTGAAGCATTTATAAAATGACATCCATCCCAGCCCCCCAAAAACCAAAGCACATGACCCATTCAAAGCTTTAGAATCATTCACCACACGGTGTCAAATATTTCAAACAAACACTCAAAACAGTTAGTCAAAGACAGGAGAACAGATCAGTGATGGGGAAGGATATAAACAGCAGAGGGAAATGGAGAAAGCTGTTAAAGTGATGCTTGTAGATGAAAGCAGAAGTAAAGCCCATCTGCTTTACAACCGGGATGAGGAACATATGTCTTTCTGAAAGAGGAGTTTGAAGGTCCAAATGAATGTCTTTCTGAATAAAAGCCTGTTATCAACTGTGTGGCGATCATTTGAAGCTTATTTCTAAATGATAGCCTACACACTCAAACCCACACTGTGTGGAGAGCGCTGACACATTCTGACACATTCAGAGAATGTTTCTTCAACTAGGAGCATGTTTGGCCCTGTGGACGTTTAGAAGGGAAAAAAAGCACTTAAAATGCACTTTTCAGTGGTCACTGATTTATTTCTGAAATGTAAAGAACATTTCCACCAAAGTGTCATTTCCACCATATTTGTGTTTTTGTGTTTAATAGTTTGCAAATATGCATTAAAAAAAAAAAAAAAAAAAAAAAATATATATATATATATATATATATACAGGGACGTGCACAGGAATTTTGAGGGGCAGTTGCTCTGACCTGAAAAAAGGTCAGAGCAACCTTGTCAGAGTTTTTCAGTATAAGAGTAAATCGGGTTTAAATGTCAGGAGTTCCTGTCGGGACGAAAGTAACACTTGTTACTTTTGTCCCGCTACAGTGAAAACATATAGTTACATTATGTTGAGAAGTTATGTTATGCTTATTTAATTTAATTTTCATATTTTTCATGTTGAAAAAACGTTTTATAAAATGGATTGACATAAAAAAAATTATTAAAACAGTTACTTTTGAAACATCTGATTGAACTGAAATTTAAAATGAAAATGTAAATTACCTATTTTGCTATATTATCTTTTGCAAAGATAAAGGCCAAAATATGTTTGCAGTTATATAACAAGGTCACTCAGGTATATTTATACTTAAAAAAAAAAAAAAAAAAAAAAAAAAAAAGATCTAGCAAAAAAATCTACCTTGTATATTGTTGTTACTTTTGACCTTCATCTGTGTTACTTTCGTCCCAACTGACGGGGTCGAAAGTAACATGAGCAGTCTTATGTTCAAAGTGAAACTATAATTAAGTTGTTTACAAAATACCACCTGGTATTGATAGACCACACTTGTGAGTGACTGACCACATCAAAAATGTATCTCTGTCTAAACCATCATCTTTTAAAATGATGTTTTTCTGAAAAATGTTACTTTCGCCCCTGCTCTCCCCTATTTATTAATATATATATATATATATATATATATATATATATATATATATATATATATATATATATATATATATATATATATATATACACAATATATGTCTTGCTACACTGCAGCATAATAAAATGGTTCTCACACTCCAGTAATATTTCTGTGAATTGAATTAATCTTGCACTTGTTCATAGTTTTTGTATTATGTCTGAATATATTCAGTTGAATTTTGCCCTTACAAATTGCCTTATCTGACCGTGTTTATGTCCAAACTCAATGCCTCATGGTCTTATTATTATTTATAAAGATTGCAAAAGTCAGAGATGGCAGGTTTATGATATATAACTTTGTAAACAGTATAGAAAATGTATTAACAATATATTAATTGTCCCCAAAATACACATGAGAAAAAGAGTTCCTCCTATTATTGTTTATTGTTTTTATTATTATTATTATTTAATTTTTTAATTTGAAAAGAAATAATCTGGAATGAATTTACAGATAAAAAAAAAAACCTTTAGATTTCGGAAAAAAATACAATCCTTTTTTAACCTTTTGGTGTCCCGTACATTCAGTTGTGCTTCTTGCTCGTATTCAGTTCTGATGGTACATATGGTAACTGGGCAACTACGCATGATTTGTAGTATGATTGCGTAAAGGAACAGGAATTCCGGTAGGGAACAGAATCGACTGACGTGCAGCGCTGCAGCCACATAAACAGAGTTTGCCCTTCCCCCACTGACTTTCACTTTCGGTGCCCGAATGGAAGTGAATGAGGCTTTGCGTTTTTTTTTTTTTTTTTTTTTTTTTTTTTTTTAGAATCTAGGCCTACGTGAAATTCTTCATCCATTGTAGCTACGATTTTTTTTTTTTTTCTCGGAAGGGCAACGCGAGTCGGGAAGGGCATATGAGCAGTTGCCCGGGCAACCTGAGCAACCCCCCTGTGCACGTCCCTTTATATATATATATATATATATATATATATATATATATATATATATATATATATATATAATTTTACCAATATCACAGCTTGGTTGAAAATATCACAATTATTTAAATGTTCTTCACTGTCACTGTTGTCTCCTTAGTAAAAAAAGTACACTTATTTAATGGTATAAATTTGATATAATAAAATTGATATAAATGAACACATACTGAAATGGTCTGAATTGGTTATTTCACTATTCATTTAGATTATTAAAGCATTACATGAAATGTAATAATATTTGTATGATTTTTATATTTTATCTGGAATAAAGGTAAAACAATTTTTTTTTAAATGTGCATCTGCTAAAGGTTAGCTTTTTGCTAGGAATACACAAATACAGTAGATGTCTTCAGTGCTAATAGACATATGGTAATGTGACCTACGTATATATAATTTTTTTTAAAAGGTTAAAATCTATAAGCTTTAGTCAAATTCAACCCCTGGGATATATAAGTGACCGTCGATGAAGGAAAAACCCCATACAGAGACATACAAGCTCAACCTGTGCACACCGACATGGATTTCACGTCATGTAGAGACAAACCAGAGGCTGTTAACATAATCACTCTTTTATTTTTAAATAAAGAGAGAGAAAGTTGCAGTCAGCATGTGATTCAAAGGTGCTGATGGGGGACTCGCTGAGTTTCACATCCACACGCACAGTGTGGCCTCCATGGCTCTCACAGCACACATATACAGCAAACACACCTCCCATGATCTCTCAGCCCCTGGAGAGCATCATGCTGCTAGGTTGGAGGTGCTGAGATTCAGGCCAGCATTGGTAAACAGAAACAATTCAATATTAACACTTGACAAGCTCCACTTTTCGCAAGTAAGCTACTCAGTTTTATCTGACCCTTACTGACCAGTATAGTAAAAAAAAAAAAAAAAAAAAAAAAAAAGTATAAATGCAAGTATTTATTTAGTTATTTTATAAAAACAGCATAAAAATATATAGAATAATATAATGTAGAAATAGTACAGTTTTATTCTATTTGAATCTAGCATCGAGCATAAATACTACAAATGACAATTTGCACTGCTGGGTCCTCCCCTGCCCACCCTCCAAGAACTGTATACATCCAAAATGAGATAAAGGGCTCAGAAAACCACTCAGGACCCCTCACATCCAAGCAACCTTCTCTTTGAACTTTTGCCGTCGCTACAGAGCACTAAACACCAGAAAAGATTCTTCCCGCAGACAATCTACCTCATGAACCATTCAACGTTCTCCCCACTGTGTAATGATAACTACGTGCAATACCACTTACATTTATACGCTACCTCTTCTCATTCCCTGTGAATTTTATTGTATTTGTATACAGCACACATGTACCTACAAATGTGTCTATTTTGTTTATTTCTATACTGTATATACATATTTGTATCTTATTCACATATCTTTATTTTTTACTTTACTAATCTGTGTACTGTTTGTTGTCTCTGCGTACTGGAAGCTTCTTCTGTCACCACAAAGTGCAAAAAGTCTTGGCAATAAATCTCCTTACGATTCTGATAAAAAGCAGCGGCACAGCTACAACGCTAAAAGACAATATATTACATTTGAGGAAAACCATTTATTATCGGTTCTGTTTCGATTTATGACTTGAAAGGCACAGGAGGACCTAAAAATCAATACAGCATTTTTTTTTATTTAGTAATTAAAGAATAACGAAAATCCATATTTCACAATTCTTTGGTGGGGTGCCAAGCTTCAGAATAATTCCACACATACAGTAAAGAGGGGTGTTCAGTTAGAGATGTGTCATGGCTGAGTCAGCTCTGAGTAGACTTACCGGATTTATGGTAGGGACAATTCGTGACTAGGGAATAAAAAGACCCCAGTCCCTTTTAAATGAGGCTGGGTGGTCCATTCGTTCCCAATGCCCTTGGTGAATAAACTTATCACATCAAAGAAAACAAAACGTTAGAAACAGATATACTGGATAAATCAAAACAGGTTTTAAGGGCTTAAAATATAATTATGGGCCAAAGTTTTATACATAAAGGTTTGCTTCAACTCCAAAGCTAAGATATTTGTATCAGCAAACATCTCTAATTAGTAATTGCAACAAAATAAAGTCCTTAGGACAACAAGAAAATTATCAAAATGTACTGTAATAATCTAACATAAATGAGACAGAGGTTAAGATGAGAACATCTAATTAAAAGCCAGGAGGGATGTGGGTACATGTGGCCTAATCTTTAAGGCATTGGCCTAATAATGATCGTCAGCAAAGGCCTGGAAAGTGTTCCTTCTCTCTCTGTTGTATCCTCCGGCTCCATCTCTCATTCTTTAGAGGCAGGATGGCTGATTTCAGCAGGCTTCTGAACAGCCTAATTGTCTTCTAAGTGTTGTAATAATCACAGCAAAAGTGAAGTGGTGTCCACCCCACCGCTGGCTGGGATGGGTTAGCTTACAGATGCATGGCTTTAGCACCCTGTACGACATATACATCCACTCTAGTCCAGCACTTTTACTATATACATATAAATATATATATATTAGGGCTGTCAACATAAATGCGTTAACACGTGCAATTAGTTCAAAGTCCTTAACGCATTAAAATAATTTAAAGCAAATAAATTACTGAATACGTGAAATTGCGTCATTAACATAACACAGCCAGCTGATCTTAGAAGTTGGAGTTTATCACACTGGTAACCCTGATAGTTTTCTATCCTGATTTCTATTTCTATTTAATTCTATACAACTTTCTCTTCTCTGTTTGTGATCAAATTATTCTAAGACGATAAACTCCGGCAAAGTTTTCAGTCTAATGATCCAGTAGGCAAAAACCTTCAAACAAGCAAACCAGGCTGATTACATCAGAGTTGGTGTTTTTAGTGAATTATTCATTTCAGTGTGTGCTTCGCTATAAAACACAAGCTCATTTTCTGTGATTGTTTCTAAAGAGCACGAGCGCATTACGCTGTGTGAGATACAGACTATAAAGAATGTTAAAAAAAAATCACCCCGCTGTAAGGCCAGATTATAAGCAAACTGTGTTTCTCTGTTGGATAAAGCAAACCAGATTCTCACTAGTAAACTTTTGATAGATGAGGATTGCAATCAAGGTAAAGACGATTGCAGTGGCGTACAGGAGTCGTAGCCTACAGTAAGCACGCGTGATTCCGTTATATTGATGCCCAACTAAATCATGTATGTGCGCTCTCGATGCACTGATCGCACATTGTTTTTATGCACAAACACATTTCAGTACATTCACGTTGTTTCCACACACTTTCAGGATGTTTTGACTTGTCATGTGCGTGTTGCTGCGTTTAGTAATTTGACATCTCCATGTGGTCCTGTTCGGTATTGCAACTTGACTTGTCTCAAATGTAAACAAGCTCTCTGCTTTTGCACTGAACACACACTGTGAATTCTGAAAGTTTATTTCTGCAATTTTTTTTATTATTATTTTTATGGGTCCTTAGGTGCGCACACATTTATGAATTATATGGACTCATCATATCATTTGGTTATTTGGTGTACTTTTGGAGTCTCCAAGTGTCCTTATTTGAAAAGACACCTAAATTTACCTTGAAATAAATACAGTTTTGTGAGAATCACCGTTCAATCTGATGGTTTACCTAGCTGGAAATAGCAAATGATGACAAAATTAACGTTTTAAACAAGATAAATGCTGTATGCTTAAATACACTATAAGGGTGCGAACCGTGCGATTAATCGCAGTTACAACAGTAAACAGTATACTCTGACCTAGAAACTGATGTGACATTAACCAAAAGTAAATGATATATATATATATATATGTGTGTTTTAACTTGAACCATAAAGTACCTTGAGGATGTTTTTATTTGCATGTCTGTGTATAGTAAAAACGTCATCTGAAATAAGGCTGTCCCATCAGTGCTCTAGCAAAAAGAAACAACCTTTGAAAAGTTGCTAAATGCTTCTGGAGAGAAAGAATAAGCTAGACTTTTTGATATCTCAGGGAGAAGAGGTTGAAACAAAGCACACTGATCTGATCCAGGGAAAAACAGTTCACCAAGGCTAACAACCTACAGCTTTCTGAGCAAATCATTTCATGATTCAGTGACTTTATACGAAGCGCTGTGAAGGAGCAAACATGAAAAGCAATGGAGGGTCTTTTAAATTATAATTGTGGATTTCCCAGAGGCTGTTCGGAGGCTTTCCTCTATGTATATTTCCTGAATAGAACCACTTTGAAAAACATACACAAAACACTCTCTTTTCCAAAAATATCACAAAATAAATTGGGTAGCTAAACAAAAAGGTAGCAGTAACCTCAAAACAACCTCTTGTTGCAGAATACACTGCTGGAGCTCTGTATTGGGGATGATGATAATGGTTACAACATTTAATATTCGGCTGTTTGCGTGTGCAATGGTGAAGACTTTTGGACCTCCTGTAGAGAAGACAATAAAGGAGTCCATCTCTCTTCCTCCTGGAGGTGACATTCCTTCGATTCTGGATAAATTTCTCGAAGCATTGCTGGGTGCCGGTGGGGTGAGATGTACCCTCGGGCAGATTCGGCTCAAGTCGTTCATCTTCGGATGCGGCGCCGCACGCGCTATTACAAATAAAGCGAAATGGGGTCTTGCGCATGACCACAATGACGTCATTTTTGCCGCGCTCACCTTCAAGCTCGTGCGGACGCGTCGAGTATAAACAAGGCCACAGTCCAGAGCACTTTTACAACGGCAAAGATGTAACAAAGCAAACACGGTGAGCTTTGAGGCATGGATTGTCTTTTTCAAGGAATGGAGAACAAAAATATATTATTTTCCATATATATTATATAATAATATATATTATTAATATACAGTATATAATTGTAAATAAACATAAAATTTTAAATATAATAGTATAAATGTATTATAAAACATTATATATGATTTTATAAAATATTTGAATGTAGAAAAAAAATCTTTGAAGCCAAATGAAGAAATATCTGAAGTAACCTTTAGCTTTGAGTTTAAGATGAGCAGTCATTTGAAATTACAGTGATGTGAAACTTATGAGAATTTAAAGTATGGATTTGAAGTATAAATGTATTGAATGAGACCAAAGTCAGACACACGGTTTCCTTTTTGTGATGACATACGGTGACTCCATCAAGTAAGACTTTTTCTTGAATCAACAACGTCCTTATATAAGGCCCCGTTTACACGAGAACGATTCCGGGTGAAAATATTTTATCGGGTGTGCCTTTTGTTTACACGCCGACGGCGTTTTGGGGGCTTAAAAACGAAAAAGAGTGAAACCACCCTCCAGAGTGGAAATCTTAAAAACGCTCCACCGTCGCATTCCCGTCTAAACTGTAAAAACGCAAATCTGCTCATGGTGGCTCTCGTTGCGTACACGTTTACATCACAGGCATGCGCCAGTACAGGAAAATAACCAACATGTTGAATTATTTCCATACGTCGGACCTTCAAGTTGCCCTAGCAGCTCTGATAAACGTACAAGAGTCTTTTCAGCAGTTGTACAAAATATTCTCAGATATTGGCGTTATTGTGTGTCAGTGCTTCACATTGCCACCTAGCCGCCTGGAGTGCATACTACATCGAATTTCACAAACTTTTGCGTCACCATATGCACGCGGATTTCCCCCCATAACGCTCGTCTAAACGCAGAATAAAAAGTGATAACGCAACGCCACTTTCGCGTTCAGATCGTTTTCGTGTAAACATAGCCTGAACCTATAAAACAATCAGATTTTAAACTTCATTTTGCTACAGCAACTCACATAAGCCATAAATATCCACTGTATATTGCAAATACTTTTCAACATAGTCACTCACACACTTGAGCACTGCCTTCTTTTAAAATAAACCTCAATCTGTCATTAGGAAATTTAAACCACACTGAATATAACCTTTATGGTCATTTATGTCCATCAGTAACAGAATCTGAGCTAAGTGGCCTTCATGGGCTTTCTTTAGCTTTACGGTAAGTGCTACAATGGTACGTGAAAGCATCCGTACTTCAGAGTATTGAGGTCCTAAGTGCAGCTATAACAAAACACTGGATTCAAGCAAATAATAAGTGCGTTTATAGACCCTAAACACAGAATGGGTTTTATAGAGTTTGGAGAGGATTTGTCACAGATGGCTGATTGCTGGCACGGTGACCTTAAGGTGCTACAAACACAAAATATGGCACAGATGACAGTTCAGTTTGCCCCAGCTTAAGTCTAGACGACACAAAACAATGGGTTTTGAGATGTGCCAACAGCAGTACAGCGTTTTATAAAGATTTATGTATACAGGTGCACAGATACTACAAATGCTAGTGGCGCTTTTTTCACCACCTGTTAATCATAGTACAGTAGATAGGATAGGGGGAAAGACTTCACACACACACACACACACACACACACACATTTTTTTATCCAATGTATTGTAAAATGATGTAATTTGAGAGTAGCCACCAGTGTTAATTTTGACAGCAAATTTTGATTTAGTTTTAGTCTTAGTCTTTTGACTAAAATCCCATTTAGTTTAGTCATCTAAATTATTTTAGTTTTAGTCTAGTTTTAGTCGACGAAATACTACAAGATTTTAGTCGACTAAACCTACAGTAGATTTAGTCGACTAAAATATTATGGGTTTAGTTAAATTGTAATGCATTAATTTAGAATTCCTCTAAAATGTCCAAACCCATATACTCCCGGAGAAAACATTTATTAACCTATTAATATGAATGATTTTTAGGTTTGAACGTGCAATACAGATACAGATTTAACTATTGTGACTTAAAAAATATCTTAAAATTAAATAAAACCACTTTTCCTAAAGTAAAACACAGTCTTTTCAATGAATGATATATGCATTCTTTATAACTACTTGCATACATCATTATTTATTCTTTTAAGCTGACATATTTATTTGTATGAATTAAATATAATTAATCCTTATTAAAGCTATTAACAAACCGTGAATGCTATTCTTTTGTTCCTTGAAAATTAAGGACACAGACCGCATTAGGTTTATTGCCACTGTCACTTTAAGACATCAGATCATGTCCAATGACATGCGGACACAATTGCACTGATACACATCCGATACACTCACAACTGTTTAAGACATAACCAACATAGATTCCATGAATACTCTCCAAAACGGACATTTAGACATAATGCTGTGTGTATTTGTCCATCCAGACACGAAAGAGAGCTCAATTCAGTCCTCGCGCGCTGTATAGGTGTCTATTGTGCATGGCTGCACGCTTCAGGTCGGGTGTGTGCCGTACAGAATAGAGCTCTTTTTTTTTTTTTAGCTCTTATTCAGATCTATATGTCTGCTCTACTCATTCTCCCAGACGTTTACATTTTTTAAAGTTTTGAGACTGCTGCGTAGATCAGCACGTCACAGTACAAATGTGCGTATCTATCACACACGCAGGACATCAGTTCTGACTGGATCGCTTCCCAGATCGTCACTATCTAACATTTTTGACTAGTTTTTATTCGTTGACGAAAATGTCAATAGATTTTCGTCATAGTTTTTGTCATTCAAAACTAGGTTTTATTTAGTTATCGTCTCGTTTTCGTCTGTGAAAAAATGTCGTTGATGAATAATTTTCGTCATTATTTTCATCAACGAAATTAACACTGGTAGCCACTGAGGTCCACTCAGTTTAAAATGTGTGGCCTCGCCATTGCTTCAGTTATATCAAGAGAAGCTTGAGTTCTACATCTGTTTCACTGACTGAGAGTATTTGTCACAGTGTTAGAGGCGAGGGTTTGTGTGACTACAAATAAACCACAGGGAGGCAAAGTTCATTGAGTTGCCTCTTTCCTGTACTCAGAGAGGAATAGACATTTGAAATGTAACAGTGAAAAGTTATATTAATCACTGAGTTTTACAGTAGATTCTGAAATGCCAGCATGAGTGTGTTCTCTCCCGCATAGGAGGAAAGACAGATTGGAGGTGGGCAGAGTGTTTGCCGAGACTGTGAAACTCAGAAGAGATGAGACAGAGGTTTAGCAGTGGACTGAGATAATACAAAGCCCTGGGCAAAGAGTTCTTTCTCACATGCACACATATTTAACATCCTACCCAAAGATATTCTCCCTCTTCAGAGAATTCACACTGAAACTGCAGCTACGTTTTCATGCTTACACACTCCCGCACTGTGATAGAGGAAGTGCTGTACAGTGAATTCATCTGTTTAATTTCCTCTGTAACTCCCCCCCCCCGTGTCGTTTCAAACCTGTAAAACCGAGAGCTTTCTGACCACCACTTTCAAGGCCCAGAAAGGTAGTAAAGGCCGTTAAAATAGGTTCAACCTTAAATGTTATGAAGCAACAAGAATACATTTAAAAACAAAAATAACTTTATTCAACAATTTATTCTCTTCCACGTCAGTCTCTTACGTTGTTCACGTCAGTCTATAGGTGGTCAGAAAGCTTTGGATTTCATTAAAAATATCTTTATTTGTGTTCTGAAGAAGAACGAAGGTCTTATGGGTTTGCTTGTGGCAACACAGGAAGATGTCAACAATCTCTGAATCAACAGAATCAACAATCTTTGGAAGCTTCATTCAAACAAAGAGAAACGATTTCAAAAGACAGCCAACGAGCGATAAATATAACCGTCAAAATGATCGAGTTTAATGTTCTGGATGTTCTAATAAAATTGTTTCTGGACTTTAAGTTATAAAGATATTATTTTCTTACATTATTCATATATAATTTTTTAGATTCCTAGATTTATTTGTTGCACTTTTTTATACAGTTATACTGTAAAAATAAAATACCTTTTTCAGTGTACAATATTAGATGTGTGGCTGCATTTGAAGATCAAGCTTCATTTACATGTCAATCTAGGATCAGTCTGTGTCTCATACAAATACATGCCCCTAACATTCAAAAAAGAGCTAAGTTTCTTCATTAACTTTATCTGAATTAAGTCTATTTATGTTTGTGTGGTACTCCTGTCCTTTTTTAGACAAGCTGCACATTGATCCGCTGCCAAAATGGAACATTGCAAAGTGGCAGGGAAACAGAGAGGCAGTTGGTTAGTCCACTCTAAATAAGTGAGTGTGATCTAAACAGAAGAGAATGAAAAAAAAGTGTGACATATTACTGTGATAACAAAATACAGTAAAAACAGTACTATTGTGATATTACAATTTTAAATGACCGGCAGTCATTAGTCCAGTCTTCAGTGTCTGATTTATTTAACAACAACAACAAAAAATGGCCTAATGGCCTACCATTTTTTTTGCACACACCCCTTGAGAAACATCTAGCTAAACCAACACACACAGAGCAAGACTTGGAATACACTAAACCCTACTGTTTCTAGATGCTCTCTAAGGTGCCGTTTAAAATGAAATATGTGATCACACATAGACCATGCTACTGTACAAAGAGTCAGGTCTTCAAGGTTACTGTATCCCACTGTAATATACTGTATGATCAGCAGGCCCATCCACTATCTCAGCAAAACACACATGCTGCCCACTCATGGTATACATTACAGCCAAGCAGCACTTCATCTATTTTCACATCAACAAAGCAAAGCTAATTCCACAGTAAATTCTGGACAGCTGTATTAGTTACTTTAACCGCAGATGTTAAGAAGTTGAGCTGGTGGTCTAGACTGTTTATTTTGCATGAGAACAGGATTTCCTATCCAAAGGTTCTGATTAGAGAGTGGCTGATCAAATCAACACAAACACATACATTCAGTTTGGTTCATTTCCAGCCATTAGAAAAATAATTCAATGACTACTCATGAGAAAACACTGATTATGTATTTTGAGCTCCGGAAAGTTCACAGCTGATGAAATCTCCACACAATCATCACCTAAAGAGGAAAACAGTTGAAGATAACAGAGATGATGTGTCTTACCCTCTGTGCTGAGGCCAGGGCTGGAGGTGAATTTGGCCACATCCACAATTTTCACTGCAAACTGTTGACCCGTCTCCCTGTTGATGCATCTTCTTACCACGCTAAACGGCCCCCTGAAAAGGAAACAAACAGGTAAATTAGAGTCCTTCACACATTTTTGGTTTATTGATTAAATCAATATCAAGACAGGATGAGCAATGGTCAAAATAATCCTGATATATGATGTTATTTAATGATGGTAAATGAGAAATGATCTTTTGAATTGCTGAAATAAACAATATTATTCATATACTCAAAATTAAAAATAAAAGAAAATTATAGAGAGCATTATCTATTGCCAAGGCTGTCGGTAGATTCTGGAAGTGACACAGGGGGGACTGTTACTTCTGAAAATCAGCCAAGCCGGTCGCCGATGATGATCCCAAAAAGTTCAAATTTTGGTTGATTAATCAGTCTGATTTATCAGTCAATGACTGGTGAGTGTATCATTTATACATACAGGTCCTTCTAAAAAAAAAAAGCATATTGTGATAAAGTTCATTATTTTCCATAATGTAATGATAAAAATTAAACTTTCATATGTTTTAGATTCATTGCACACCAACTGAAATATTTCAGGTGTTTTATTGTTTTAGTACTGATGATTTTGGCATACAGCTCATGAAAACCCAAAATTCCTGTCTCAAAAAATTAGCATATCATGAAAAGGTTCTCTAAACGAGCTACTAACCTAATCATCTGAATCAACTAATTAACTCTAAACACCTGCAAAAGATTCCTGAGGCTTTTAAAAACTCCCAGCCTGTTTCATTACTCAAAACCGCAATCATGGGTAAGACTGCCGACCTGACTGCTGTCTAGAAGGCCATCATTGACACCCTCAAGCAAGAACAAACAGGCTGAACAAATAGGCTGTTCCCATAGTGCTGTATCAAGGCACCTCAGTGGGAAGTCTGTGGGAAGGAAAAAGTGTGGCAAAAAAACGCTGCACAACGAGAAGAGGTGACCAGACCCTGAGGAAGATTGTGGAGAAGGACCGATTCCAGACCTTGGGTGACCTGCGGAAGCAGTGGACTGAGTCTGGAGTAGAAACATCCAGAGCCACCGTGCACAGGCGTGTGCAGGAAATGAGCTACAGGTGCCGCATTCCCCAGGTCAAGCCACTTTTGAACCGGAAACAGCGGCAGAAGCGCCTGACCTGGGCTACAGAGAAGCAGCACTGGACTGTTGCTAAGTGGTTGCATGTCATTCGGAAATCAAGGTGCCAGAGGAGGAAGACTGGGGAGAAGGACATGGCAAAATGCCTGAAGTCCAGTGTCAAGTACCCACAGTCAATGATGGTCTGGGGTGCCATGTCAGCTGCTGGTGTTGGTCCACTGTGTTTTATCAAGGGCAGGGTCAATGCAGCTAGCTATCAGGAGATTTTGGAGCACTTCATGCTTCCACCTGCTGAAAAGCTTTATGGAGATGAAGATTTCATTTTTCAGCACGACCTGGCACCTGCTCACAGTGCCAAAACCACTGGTAAATGGTTTACTGACCATGGTATTACTGTGCTCAATTGGCCTGCCAACTCTCCTGACCTGAACCCCATAGAGAATCTGTGGGATATTGTGAAAAGTTGAGAGACGCAAGACCCAACACTCTGGATGAGCTTAAGGCCGCTATCGAAGCATCCTGGGCCTCCATAACACCTCAGCAGTGCCACAGGCTGATTGCCTCCATGCCACGCCGCATTGAAGCAGTCATTTCTGCAAAAGGATTCCCGACCAAGTATTGAGTGCATAACTGAACATAATTACTTGAAGGTTGACTTTTTTTTGTTGTATTAAAAACACTTCTTTTATTGGTCGGATGAAATATGCTAATTTTTTGAGACAGGAATTTTGGGTTTTCATGAGCTGTATGCCAAAATCATCAGTATTAAAACAATAGAAGACCTGAAATATTTCAGTTGGTGTGCAATGAATCTAAAATATATGAAAGTTTAATTTTTATCATCACATTATGGAAAATAATGAACTTTATCACAATATGCTAATTTTTTGAGAAGGACCTGTATATTCTGTGAGTGAGCTTATAACAATAATTTCCAGTAAAAATGTATATATTTTCCAACAGACCAAAAATAATAATGGATACTAATACACAAGCCTGAACCTCCAGTGTGAACAGCTTATTTACATTTAGTTGGCCCCAGCATTGCCTTTGTTTCCTTTACTTCCAAAATAATTGAGCTATTGTTGCTGACTTGCTGTTCTGACCCATAAACCTGTTAAATTTGATCTTTAAATGGCGAGATTACACAGCCATAATCCATTCAACAAAAAATATTCACACTGACAGTGATTCACAGAAACAAAGAGCCCAGAAGTCATTCATTTTCAATCAATTTGGTGGCATTAATCGTTGACAAGGAAACAAAATTCAACATTATCCAAATAAGCAGATAACTGCAATGAAGCTGACAGTTATTACAGCTGATATGCCTCATGTGGAAACTCTTTAAGGAACAATGAGAATTTCAGACACTGTCATCATTAAGCCGTACTATAAATGGCTCAATAGCCAAAAGTTGAGCGGCTGAAGTGAGAATCCTGACCTCTTTCTAGGAATGAAGAAATGCTCACAGCAGCAATGAGAATGATGGCAACGCTCTGTGTGGGCTGAGTGTTTGAGGAACAGCGGGGAGTATGGGGGCTGGGGAGAGGTTGGCTTTTCGTGAGGAGCTGTGATCAGACTTCCCAAAGCCTTTAACCCTCCTCAGAATGAGCTCAGAGTGTTTCTGCAGGCCTGAAGAGAGATGGCAGCAGAGAGATCACTGGAGCAAGTTTTTGCTTCTGTTTGTGTGCAGTGGGTTGATTGCCTGTTTTCTGTATCTGTGCTACAGGTAAAGATGTACAATCAGTCGTTCAATACTTCAAAGTAAATACAGACAGAATGCAATGTGAAGGGGTCTTGTATCATCTTAAAGTAGAACATTTTCTATGTAGAAATCAAACAGGAACATCCAAGGCACTCTCTTTAGAAAAGTTAAAAAGCCTTTATTTCTATGGCTTGGTCATAATCAACACTATTAAAACACTCCGATGCGTTTCGGCACACAAGCCTTCGTCCGGGAGTCACTTTTCAAAAACAGGAAGAGCCTAATAAGGTCTCAAACCACCAATCAGAAACCTCCATATGGCAAATGACAACAATAAGTTCAGAATTGTAAGATAATACAAAGGCCACTAGATGGCCTCTTTGCCGCTTAGTAGAATATTTGTGAAAAACACATAAAAGTTACAAGACAGGCATACTGTATATCTCTACAAAATAACAAGAAAATATCAAATAGAGAAATACACCAACATTTAGAGAAAAACAGTCAGATCAAGTTCTTCGTTCAGGCCTGGATATTTTATAGCCTGCAGTTTATCAATCCAGAAACTTTCTCTCTGGTTTAGTAGTTTTTGCCTGTCCCCTTTTCTTAATGATAGTGGGATATGGTCAATTCCACAAATCTGTACAGTAGAAGGATCACTCTTATGGAATTCCATGTAATGTCTCGCCATAGGATAGTTCATATTGCCTGTGCGGATTGCATACTTGTGTTCAGCCAATCTGTCCTGCAAACGTCTCTTTGTCCTTCCTATATAAAACACTTTGCATTCAGGGCATTCCAGTCTATATATAACAAACACAGTTTTGCAGCTTATGAAATTATTAATATTGAACTGTTTTCGGAATAAAATATCATAAAAGGTTTTAGTCTGTATAACATTTGTGCAGTGATTACAATGGTGACATTTATAAGACCCTTTGGGTTTAGATCCCAGTCATGTTTGTTGGCCTTCTGGTTTCAAATAACTCCGAACCAGTTTATCACGAATTGTAGGACACCATCTGAAAGTAACCAAAGGTTACACTTAGGTTAGAACATTTTCTATGATGACCATCTAAATGTATATTATCCCACTTATATTCCTATTTAACAAATATATTTGAGTAAATGCCAACAAGTTTATTTCAAAAGAGAATGAAGCTTGAAGCTTAAAAATTAAGCTTTAAAAAAACATTAGCCTACATAATAAAATATAATCTGGAAATCTTTGGTTAACACAGGAATCACTTTATCCAAGTTTAAATCTTTTATTCTTAGGACTTAGTTTCAAGTTTGTTAGATCAGAATCAGATCATCTCTTGTGTAGTAAAAAAATATTAAAATGTTCCTCTACAGTGAGGGAAAATGTGCTGGTGTGATATTTACATAAAATACACTAAGCTCAGCGTGGCCACATTTTCAAACTTGACATTTATTCTCTATATTACTGCCGGAAGTCGGTAAGAATTTTCACCCTCCTCCTCAGGTACGCGGACTACATTTCATTACAGACGACCCAGTTCACTATGCCCCATAGATATACAGACAGACATAAAAACAGACAGACTTTATGAAATATGTGTTGTCAGAACCTCTCTGTACAGTTCCTAGGTCAGTGCTCCAGAGAGAACAGTTTCTGGCTGACTTCTGTCTTCTTGTCATCCGAGTTCTCTTGCTGAACTGTTAACAAAATGCAGGTGCATTGAACGTGTGGAGGACAAAGTTCAGCATTGCTAGACTGTGGCTGCGTCCAAAAGCTGATAAATGCTTCATTCCAACGTCGGAAGCCATCAAGGCAAGGGTTGCCAACTGTCCCAAATTAACCGGGAAGGCACGTATTTTGGGCCTAATTTATTTGTCCCATACGGGACGTCCCTTGTTCCGATTAAATAGACTGCTACGCTAATCTAACCCCTGACTGATACAACAGCAACAAGACACTTGAGTATGATCACGACAGCGATCATCATCCAATCACAGCCCACACTCACACACATCAGACCATACGAATAACAAACTCTAAACTGTGAATTAATTATTCTTTTGGGACAAATTGTTTGATTTGCGAACAGAATCCTCTGCTGACTGGTCACTCAGGGTTCGATCCGGACTCGCGCTAACGGCTAATCACTTTCACTGTCCAGCCGGGTTTTGTTTTCGGCAAATCAGTTGTAATCAGTTGCCATTTATTAAGGAGCCATGGGCCACAACATCAGTTTTGGTGAATTCAAACAACGTGATTATTGTTCATGAGTCCAACATCCAGCCAAGCAAGAAAACATGAAATATTCCTGAGGGAATAATATGCTGATGTGATTTGCTGCCCAAGAAATATTTCTGATTATTATTAATGTTTTCTTTTTAAAAAGTCAGGATTCCTTGATGAATAGAAGATTCAAAGTAGATTTATCCTAAATAAAAAAGCTTTTCTAACATTATAAATGTCTACTGTCATTTTTGATTACTTTAATGGTCCTTGCTGAATAAAAGCAAAATTAATTCTCTAATTTCTTTAAAATGTAGTGTATAATGTTACAAAAGCTTTCTATTTCAGATAAACTAAGGTTTTTGTGTAATGTGACTTTATGTGATCTTAAAATTTGTTTTAGAATTAAATTGTACATAAATAGGTTAAGCAAAACAAATGTGTTTATGTCTGAGAACATTTTAAACGCATACGAACCTGAAATGACATACACTGTGTGATACAGTACAAATATTTTGAGTGTCCCTTATTTTCCTGTAAAGAACAATTTTTCAAAAGTCACACATTTTTCTTCTCTGAAGATGGCAACCCTAATCAAGGCATGTCCGAAGACAATGTTAGCTTAACTTCCTGTTTCCTGAGATACCTTCATCTGACCAATTTTTGAAAGCAGCATTGATGTAGGCTATCCTTCACTGCCTTCGATAATCCCACAATCCTGTGCGTTCCATTCCATGACAAAAATAAATATGGCATCTGAAAGTTGCGGTTGGTGCTCAGTTTCTGTGCAAGTGTAAATTTTTGACCAACGTTTTCCAGTTTTGATGTTATTTCTAACAAGAACTAAGGAAAACAACGTATTACAGTTCATTGTTGTTTAAATGTTATATTTTACCAACAAATAATTCTGTTACTAAAAAGTTGATATAAAAACTGCTTTACGTGTAATTTGTACAACTCAGTTTTAGCTATTTGAGTGTAAAATATTAAGTACCGTAATTCCTAAAATAAAAACCGGTAGTCAATTAAACGCCAGGGCTCTGATAGTGGCCGGGGGCGTGGTCAACACGGACAAATAAAGGCCGGTCTTAAATAAAGACCGGGGGAAAATGAGTGTACACTCAAAGACGGACGCGCTCAGCGCTTGTCACAACTATTCAGTGCTTTTAACTACATAATGTTTATTTTAGGTTTCAGACATTTAAAATACATATGATTTATAGCAAAACAATAAATTTATAGTTTGTAAAATACACAATGGTGTCTATGGAAGCAGCAATAACAATACATTCAAATATATTTGCTGACGCGTTTTATTCATATCACACAGTGTAAGTAACTATAAAGTTTACTCTACTCTTCTCCCAGTTCACCAGCCACTTACTTTCATGCATTTCGAAAGAAACTGAAGAATTTACGTGCTGTAATAAATCCAGCAGACAGGAATCTCTGAACTGCGGTGCACATCTCACGTTACAGAGAAGATCATTTATAAAGGGTTTTAAATGACAAAACAAACTGTAACAAAATGTATTTGAGAGTCAGAATAGAAGATAGTTGATGACATGGTAAGCAAGTCTGTTAATATTTAGAAATAAAAGCACTACATCTGTCATACAGGGCTATTTTGGCTGTGGTGAACAAGTGCCAAGCATGACGCGTCATCATGGAAACATGGCTGGCGGGCGGGGATCGCGAATTAGAAATAAAGGCCTGCCTCTATTAAAAGCCTGCTTCAAATAAAAGCCTGCTACCATTTGCAGTTCAGGTAAATAAAGGCCCCGGCTTTTATTTGAGGAATTACGGTAGGTTATGTGCATCCTGATTTTTCAGTTTCAGCCCAGAATTTTAATTCCGGTGCATGCCTAGAAAATACTATTTTATTAATTAAATATTTGCTTAGTTATCACCAAAGCTCTCTCTATTTATGTTTCATGAGGTACCTTCGTGTGCAAATGCTGCCTGCGAAGTCATTGCCTGCTAAGGCATTGCTAACCAGCGAGGCAACAAGTCAGCTGTACAGAGAGTCTGGCCACTCCCCATTGACAAGTGTTAACTTCCTTGAAGGCGGGTACTCTGTTGAAGTTTAAAACTATTGGATCTGCCTAGAGCCACTCTGGATCTGCCATAACCAATTGCTAGTGTTCGCCTTAGCCAACTCATTAACCACTAACAGAGCGAGCTGGAAAATCTAACTTTTCCCGAACCCCGTGGGGAGGAGGGCCACAACATCATGGCCACCAACAAAACTAAGCAAAGATTGTTCTAGCTCCGGCTTTAACTTCTGGATATTCACCAGCGTTGCCACAACAGACCAAATAGTTTCGCTTGCATCTTTCTCTGCCGGCATTAGTGAAAAATGCACAGCTCAGACCTAGGAGATTTTTCATATCATATATAAGAGAGAGAGAGAGAGAGAGAGAGAGAGAGAGTGTGAGTGTGTGTGTGTGTGCGTGCGTGCGTGCGTGCGTGCGTGCGTGCGTGCGTGCGTGCGTGCGTGCGTGCGTGCGTGCGTGCGTGCGTGCGTGCGTGTGCCGCATTTTTGCAAAGGACCGCATTTTTCAGACCAAGCTGTGCTAAAACATATACAGGACTCTGATCAGGACTGCAGTGCTCACACATTCTCTCATTCACTCATATCTCCACAGTTAAATTTGAAAAAGCACACAAACATACAGGCTGTTGCGGAGATTTGTCCTATGAGTCATGACTCGAGTAAATTAGTTTTTAAACAGAGCATTTGCTGAGATTTACTAAAGCAATAAGCCACAAGGTTAAAAGGTCTTGTTTGGCACAGCACAATGAACAGAAAAACCATCAAACATTACATTTGAGATTTTGAAATAGACAAAATGACTTAGCAACCAATAAGCCAGGAAAATCAGGGAGCTGGGCAAAATCAGTGCATGTTGTATGACCTTTACATGGTAAAAGAACATGGTTTTAAGGTGTTAACTAGAGCCCAACTGATATGGATTTTTGGGGGCCGATGCGGATATTAGGGAGTAAAAAAAGGCAGATAACGATATATCGGCCGATATTATTTATGTGTATATTATAATACAGTAGCAATATTATTTATGTGTATATTATAGTACAAAACCAGTCAAAAGTTTGGACACACTTTCCCATTCGTGTGTACAAACTTTTGACTGGTACTGTATATAGAATACAGTATACATAAACAGAATATATAATATAATATAGGCTATATATATATATATATATATATATATATATATAAAACACATTTTTTGCAATGATCACTCAAATGTTGTGATCAAACACTTGTGTGACAAAGGTGTGTAATGGAGGCAGGGTGTATGATAGAATGAGAACGATACATTTGAGCTGTAACCAAATTAGTTGCATGCATGTTCTCTAAATCATATTCTAAATACTGTTGCATAATCTTCGCTAATGAATTTGTCTTTTTATTTAGTCACGTTATATAAAAAAATACCTTGTTATCTTCAATTAACAGTGAAGGAAGTAAGTATTCAGATATTTTACTAAAGTAAAAGTAATCATACCATAATGAAAATATGTTTAATCACAAATGTACAGTACTTTTACTTAAAGGTGCAGTGTGTAACATTTTTGAGTATTTATTAACAGAAATGCAATATAACATCCATAACTATGTGTTCAGTGGTGTATAAAGAACTTACTTAATAAACCGTAATGTTTTTATTACCTTAGAATGAGGCATTTATATCTACATAGGCGCGGGAATCCCCTTCTATGAAGGTCGCCATATTGTGACGTCATGTTTCTACCGTAGCCGACAGCGATCAAACAGCGTTACAGAGCGCGTTTCGTCACTACCTTGAAAGAGAAGCCGCAGAAAGCTAGAAGAAGCTAGTCATAAACACTGTGAGTAGTGACTTTTCCCTTGTCAGTGGTGTAAATATGTAGTTGGATTGTTTCATGTAACTTAATTCTTCTCCCTCACTGTGTTATGGCTTTGCTATGTGGGGATAAATGTGCTGGTTGCGCTCGTGAGACAGCTGATTAGTAGGCTACTCTTGTCATTGACCGGAAAACAGTTACAGGAATCACCAACCCGTCGATCTTGGAAGCATTTAAGTCGATCGAGTTTCCAAAATCAGAGAAAAAAGCCTATTGTGTGTAGTAAGTGGTGTCTATGGGATGCGGAGGCGCGCGCGCTGTTACAATCAAGTCATTTTTGCCGCGCGCACCTTTGGGCTCATGCGGACGCGTCGAGTATAAACAAGGCTTAACGCTTTAACCAGCTCAGCCACAGTAACAGCTCATATTAGCCAGCTAAACTTTTACTACCCTATTAGAAAAAATATATAACGTTAGTTGCATAGTTTCATGTGGTTCTTCTCCCTCACTGTATTATTATGGGTTTGCTATGTGGGGAGAAATGTGCTGGTTACGTTCGTGAGACAATCAGCTGGTTACTATTATTATATTATGTATTAAGACCCTTGATCCTTACCTGACTATGGCTTTGTAAACTTTATCCATGATGTGGTTTATAATGGACTGTGGTACAAAAGCTTGTTTTACTCTGGCTATTCTCTGCTGTCTCAGACGACGATGTTTGTCCCGTTTTAGCCACCGTAGCTTCTTCGAAAGGGAGGGGTGAGCAGTGGGCTGAGCCCTTAGTGTAAACTCGCAAACGAACCGCTAGATGTCGCCAAAAACTACACAATGCACCTTTAAATCATATTTTAAATAAATAGTCAGCAAAATGTACTAAACGTGAAACTACTCATTATACAAAATGGCCCTATATAAAGTGTCATAATTATATAAATTATTGGAATATTGCTTGATGTTGTAACGTAGCGTTATAGGCAGAATGGGCTTTAACACGGTCTCTACACCACACACAAGCGCTGTTGCTTGCATCGCAACAGCTGTTTACCCTGGACGCGCCCGTTACAAAGAGATTTGTTGCTCGCGTTGCATCCAATGTAGAAAATATCACTGATTATAATGGGTTCAACTGTCTTTTGTCGCATCACCTTCAGGCTCATATCGGCCGATAATATCGGCAAACCGATATATCAATCAGGCTCTAGTGTTAACATGACCACACATTGTCATATTATACTAAGAATTGATTTAAGATGATTAACGTAAAGAAAATCTAATCTCATGTCCTTACAGCAGTCTGCTGACCTTAAAGACTGAAAAAACAAGCAGATGCTTCTTAATAAATAATGTGATCTGCATTTAAAGCAGGAGTCTATTCTGATTCAGCTATAAAATTGCAATGCCGGCAAACTGGAGAAGAATGCAAATTGAAGAGGTGGTTGAGTGCTTATTATTATCACTATATCTTGCTAATATGGGTGCGAGAGGGGCTGTGTTTTCCCCAACACAAACTGCAGGAGCAGATGGCGTGAGGCACAAAGCCGCTTACTGGCAGAGAGCCGAGGACCAGCCATGCGTAGCTCAGAGCAGGACTCGGCCAGAGTAAACTGCTAGAACTGTGGATGCATGACACTCAGAAGCACCATAACATCTGAATGAGCTTTATCTACTCAATCTGTCATGATCCTGTTGTTCTTAGTGCAAATGTTGCTAAACGTTACGTAAATGAAATTATGTACTGTATATAACACCAACCAGAAATGCAAATATAATTTAGTTGCTCTAAGATGTCTCTTTAAGGTATAAGGAATATGTGCATTTATCTGCACTGTTGGAGTCATGAAAGTGTTCATTGTAGTAGAGTTTGATGGCAGGCTAAACGGACTGACTTCCATTTGTGGAAAAAAGTCATACCTATTGTGGAATATCTTGCTGTAATATTCTGAAATATAACAACTGAAATTACAAGAGGTGCAGTCTCAAAATTGTCTTCCCAACAAAGATCTGAACAATCAGTATTTCAAGGTTCATCAAACAGTTTCAGGAGATTTTTCCATCTCAACAATCATAATAGGTACCTTGTAAAAGTAAGAAAAGTTACAATAGTGTCTGAAATTGCAGTTTTTCCAAAATAGAATCTAATTTATTTTATTTATTAATTCAAATTAATTATTATATCGAGGGTGACTTGCTCGCTTCAGGTTGGTGGAGAGTTCCTGCCTCAAATGGAGGAGTTCAAGTATCTTGGGTTCTTGTTCACGAGTGAGGGAAGGATGGAACGGGAGATCGACAGAGGAATCGGTGTAGCTTCTGCAGTAATGCGGTCGATGTACCGGTCTGTCGTGGTGAGGGAGCTGAGCTGCAAGGCGAAGCTCTTCATTTAACGGTCAATCTACGTTCCTATTCTCACCTATGGTCATGAGCTGTGTGTCATGACCGAAAGGACAAGACCCGAAATTACAGGCGGCCGAAATGAGCTTTATCCGCAGGGTGGTTGAGCACTCCCTTAGAGATAGGGGGAGGAGCTCAGTCACTCGGGAGGAGCCAGCTGAGGTGGCTCGGGCATCTGTTCCGGATGCCTCCTGGACACCTTCCCGCGGAGGTGTTCCGGGCGCGTCCCACCGGGAGGAGACCCCGAGGAAGACCTAGGACAATTTGGGGGGATTATGTCTCCCGGCTGGCCTGGGAACGTCTCGGTATTCCCCCAGAAGAGCTGGAGGAAGTGTCTAGGTAGAGGGAAGTGTGGTCGTCTCTGCTTAGACTGCTGTCCCCGCGACCCGGCCCCGGATAAGCGGAAGAAGATGGATGGATGGCTTATATAGAGCAGATACAGATACAGATATAGATCATTAATCTGCTGTTGGCGAACATTTCAAACTAGTGATCAAAGACTTAGGCCTATAGGATCCGAGGATTCTTTTAGGATTCTCAACATTTGTCTTAGACGGCCAAATAGTGGTCAAAATAGTACAGGGTGCACCTGGCTTTACTTAAAAACAAATTAAAAGAAACACTAAACTTTCTTTTTTCAGGGAAAAAGAAAAAGCATTAAACAACTAGCATAGAGAGAAACATGTGAGGTGCACTGCTGTGCTGATTTATCATGGCATCATGAGAGCCTTTGCGAACCGAAGCGGTGCAGTAAGTGTGCATCGGCCATTCGCTCCCAGCAGCTGCTAGAGATGACAGGCACAAGCGGTGACATGCTGTAGCACACAGCAGGGATGCCGTGTTTGGTGCCAGAAAGAACCAGGCAGATTAGATAAGGCCAGTGCAGACATGAGAACAGCGAGTACAGGTCACATATGCAGGATAAACAAGCCTGAGTAAACCACTTTACAGTAAGTTGAGCAGGTGAATATTTCATTGAAGTGTCTTTCTGTGCAAAAGTGCTGAACGCAGGGATCATAAATAATGATGGACAGAGAAGATGTCCTCTGCAGCAGTGCATGACGGGGGAAATGTGCTGGCAGGCAGAAATATAAGGAAGGAAGGAAATGCAGAGTAAAAAACACAGAGAGAGGTGACACAGGAAGATGAGAGAGAAGAGAAGTAGAAATAGGAAGATGAGAGAATCGGTCAGAGACACAGCGGGGAGGCTGGCGGGGGAAGAACGCTGGAGTTTGTGACAGCTGGTATCTGTTACAGTGAGCAAGAGATGACGGCGTAGGTGTAGGGTTTCTCCTGCGGAAGATAACTTCTCAGACGGCATGTGTGCGTGGGTACCTGCAGGACACCTGACAGCTCTTGGCTGTATGCTGGTGAAACTTGGCCACACTGCAGTCAGAAAATGTAATTTTCTCCTAGAATGGGACGATACAGTTTATATTATATTATATACGGAGAGCGCTACTGCAGGAAACGAGTCCAAAACATGACACGATTGATATTAAGAGCTTCAAACTAACTTATAAGCACACAGTTTAAAGGGACATGTCCTTGTCAGATGCATGTGCAGTTTAATGCATTTGTTTCCCTCCGTGCATTACTTGAGCCTTACGGTTGTATCCTTATCTGTAAATGAGATTTAAATTCAGAAAGTATTAATTTCACATAAAGGCTTGTCCTGACAGTAAGCAAGTCTCCGTTAGACTTCCCTGACTTTGACTTCCGCAAGCGCGTCAAAGAGGCCATAGAATTCTGACTAAAATAAACATTTTGCAAAGTGGAAGTACTTAAAATCTCCCCACGAAGTAGGAAGAGTGTAATTGAGAAGTTTAATTGAAAGATAGAGCCATAGTTTGTTCAGTAAACCACCGTTTAAAAAAAAAAAAAAAAAACTAAAGAACTGATTTTTTTTCTCTATGCCATGAGGGTGAGAAAATGACAGATATTGTCATTTTTGGGTGAACTATACCTTTAATTTTATTTTTATTATTTATTAATATCGCAATATGAAATTATTTTATTAATGAAATGATACTCTAAATAAGAAACTAAAACTGCCAGTAGGTGGCAGTAAACGTCTAAATGAGTAAGTGAGTCATTGATTCATTCATTTATTCGATTCGTTCAAAACGCTGATTCATTAAGGAATGAAGTAAAAGGCTCTCTTTATGAATGGGTCGTTGAATCCTTGGTTCACCCTATTCAACCCTATGGGCTCGGAGACGTAAAACAGTTCTGCTCTGGCTTTATAGGTAATATTTTTGTTGACAAACTTGAGCAAAGACAGACCATATTGTCTCTAAAATATCACAAATATTAACTTATTTAACTTTTGTATAAAATCAATATCACATTTGCACTCGTGGTACTCGTGTGATATAAATGAGAAAAAAAGCATTCTACACGCTACATTACACAGTCAGTTATTGCTCTGGTTCATCACTAATTAACTGTTTGAAATTTAAGATGACCTACGAAAGGTCTGGGGGGGGGGGGTGCTTTAAATGCGTTGATAATTTTATTTCTCCACCTAAACTAATTCATTAAATTAGCATGATAAATCGACAGCCCTAATTATTTAATTTAGAATTTAAATATACATTTAAAAAAAACATATAGACATTAAAAGCTAATTAAATGCTGACTAACTAAAATCATCATTCTGCATCACTCATCACTGCATCATGGTGGTATTCGATTAGCGGTGAAGTTCTCACGCGTGTTCCGTCTTTTCTCATGGCAAAGGGATTTTTTTATTAAATGCAATACATTTTCTCATATGTATTTTCTCGTTATTTCATCTGACTCCATAAAATGAAAAAAGGTTTTTAATGATATCTGTGCATCATTAAATATAAGCGAATGTTTGACTACTCCTTTAATTCTAATGAAAATAATGTCAGTTAGAATAATCAAATATAACAATTTATTATGTCAGGTAAATGTCTCATTACAATTTCATAATAAATTTAAAGATAATCAAAGCAAACCATCAAATGTTCTAGAACAAAGAGGAAAATCTTTACCCAACATTATGAAGTACATGAATGCTGAGTCTCGGCGACCCTCAGCATTCACGGGTTGATCTGAGATACAGGAAAGGCCCAGAGCCTCTTGCTGCATTCCATTAAATAGCCAGAAACATGCTAACATGGTAATTTGCATTAAGAGGTTACACCTCTGAGTAGGAAGACCATTTGCCTATCTTCCTTTGTGTGCCAGTTTCTCTAATTTGACTACAATAATCTTGGAACTTCATTATTCAAGATCCACTTGGCCCCCTCAGTTTGAATGGGCATGTTGCTGCTACCTATTTTAAAGTCCCTCCTTGCCACCTCAAAAGCACAGGATCAGGAGGATGTAAAGAAAAAATAGTGTTCGTTATACATAAGGCAAAGGGTCTGTGTGTGCACAGGTGTGTGCACATGAATTAGTGCATGTTGTGTCAATATGTGTAACTAAGGTCAATGCATAAAGCAAATGGAACAACCTCACAGCAGTAACAGGTAATGTGGCAGGCAAATGAAGAATCTTAAATGCTTGTTAAGGCCTCGATTAATGTTCGCATTATCCACTCAAAACAAACACCATAAATGCCAAGCCTAGTCAACTAATCTTGTGTTTCTAAGAGAGAAGAAAATATGGGCACTAGAGTTATGAGTTACGGGGGAGACTCGAACTCAGGTCGTTCGTGTCAAAAGCTAAATCTGCTGTTCTTGCTACATGCCACTATCCAGAACTTTACCAGAAAGTTATTTTAATAAAACCTAGTGGTAGGAAGATTTTAATATGAAACGTTTTTTTTCTCCATTATAATCGTACTAAATTAGCCAGTTAAATAGACAGCTCTAATATTTACACATGCACACGCGAATCGACTTCCTCCTGCTGCAGTCTGCTGTACTTTCTGCATATCTTGATTGACAGATGTCTCGTCCAATCAGCGGTCAGAATTCCATTCGCCACATATACCTACCTTTTCTGTTTTGTCTGACTTGTGTTTTCTGGTTTGTTATTTAGTTTTCAGAAATGTTATTGTGTTTTCTAACTTGTTGATTTGTTTTTAGTCTTTCCATTGCGTTTATAAATTTGTTGTTTTGTTTTCGGAATTGTGGTTTGTTTTGCACTAGTACATATGAAAGCGCTATATAAATGCCTCATTCATTCATTAACTCATGTTCATTAATATACATACCTAATGTTTTCATTACATGAATTATATGAACTTATATATATAAATCGAACTTATATTAAATACCTGATTCAACAATTATGTTAAATCAAGAACAAGAACTCATTTCATTTAATCAAATGTGGTTTAGAGTTTCAAAACCACACACACATGGCCTCAAGGAATTGAGGCCATATTCATTAGAAGCGGATATGAAAAGGCATTGTGTTCAACTCCAGTACACTGTGAAAATCAACTCCAAAATCGCATCCCATCTAGAAGACAAGAAGAAAGGGAAAAAGTGGGGTTTAAATAAAAACCCGCTCAAGTGACTAATTCAAGAAGGAAATGAAACTAAAAGAAAACGAAATCAGCAGCTAAATTTATAAAGATTAGAGCCACTGAAGCCACAATGGAAACCGGATGATCTGCAATAGCTGGATGCAGAGGGTGAAAAGGAGGCCTTTGGAGAGAAGTATACTGCTTCGGCTCTCCACGGGACGTTCAGGAAGTCTTGAAGTAGTGCAGCTGCACGAAAGAGCGACCAGTGCTCTAACTCTTCAATATGTGGATTGCTCTGTGAGCAACTGCATTGGACCAGGGTTTTTTAAAAGCCGACGTTTTTTTAACCGTCTTGAAGCAGAAATGGTCTTTATTTAAATAAATGAAACAAAATAACATTGTTAAGCCAAATTGTTCATTCAACAAAAAGTTATTTACCTTTTTTTAAAAATTATGATTTGTTGTAAAACATTAATTAATAAAGAATTCATAATTAACACAGAAAACTTATATTTCTTTAAAAAAAAAAATTAAGCATGGTGTATTTTGGAGTCATGAAATTTCTTCGCTTTGCTATATTCATTTGAAATTTCATCATTTCATGCCAATATGTGATTAGATTTTAAAGTGCCCCAAACCATCACAAACAGTCTATTATGTAATTGTTGTAGAAATTTTAATAGTCATTTATTCCTAATAGATATCATAAGGGATTGAACCTATTCAATGTGTAAAAGTATATGTGTGTACGTGCTTGTGCGTGACGTTTCAGGAATATATGGGACAGGACCTCTTGACCTTAGGAATGGTCAAGATTTGGCTAGTTTATTTCAGGGCCAGGTTGTGTCTTTAGTAGAAACTGAACAGCAGTGGGGACCTTATCTGAGTGGGTGAAAGGGTAACTGCTGTGAGGAGGAACCTTGAAAAGAGTATAAAGGCTGTCTCATGTCTTCCTGGTGTGCGTCACTCACTTCACAGGGTAACTGCTGTGTTGGCGACTGGGCCTATTCTTGCAAGAATAAATACATTTCTTTTTTATTCATTTGACTCTGAGTGTCTCTTACGCAGTGATGATGTTTAACAGAAGTTTTGCCACAACATAATCATGACTGGCCTAGAGGCAACACGAAAAGAACAGAAAAGAAAAATGACATATATTCCAGTACCTTAATACTCCCTTTCAGCTCTAACAAATCAAAATCCCAATGTCAGCCTAGATACAAACACCCACACACGTTAGAAAGGACTTTAGAGACATGCCCGTCAGGGCAGGTGAGATATGTGACTCATAAACCCTGCCAGTTTAGCTCCAAAAAAAAAGAAAAGAAGAGACCCTCGTTCTAGAATCCCCATTTGTCCCTGGAACGTGATTTAAAGAAAGTCCCTCCGTGTCCTTACAAAGGGAGGTCAATACTGTAAATGTCATGTGTTTTACAGCATGTTTGTCCATGACCCAGCGAGTGGATATTATAGCCTTCAGCGAAGTGGAGAAACAGGAGGGGTGTGTGAGGGGACATGCTGCAGTATTTCTGCCCCCTGCATCTCTGACAGCACACAACAGTCAATAATCGCATACCACCTGCCTGCAAAAAACACACGCTGGAAAACTGGAGGGGCTGTGGAGACTGTTTTTACTGACTGCTCTATTTGTGGTGCTGGTACAAAGAGTCAGATACTGAGCAGCTATGTTTGAAATACTAGCGAACTGCCTCGCTGTGTCTACAGGCCACTAGCTTCTCAGACAGTCTCATTAACAAAATGGAACCTAATTAGTGTCCCTCTCGCGCTCGTTCATATAATGGCAGTGAATAGCGACTGGCATCAAGCTTTTAAAAAAAGACGCAAAAGTATCACAGAATGGTCTGATGCTTTTGTTAAATGTATTATTTAACGAAAATCCTGAACTTGGCCATTGGTCTTCTGTACACGACTATGCAACTCTAATAGCGCCACAGTTGAGTTCACTCTGACTTGCCCAGATAAAGCAAACAATTCTACTTTCTACTCTGAGGTGAATCAGTTGTGTTCGTCACAAGAAGTTATCACGTTCACATCGGTCAACTGTCATTCTGACTACCGGTGTTCCGGTCTGGAGATATTCAACTTGGTGAAGAAACGACGCAGATACTTTTTTGGGATTACTATGTTTATTTAATTTAGCATTTTTCTTGTCTTGATTTCTCACAACTTTTGTGCTTTTTCTGGGCGAGTCGGAGTGAAGTGTGGTGCTATAATGGAGTCTCACGTGCACAGAGGACCAATGGCCAGTGATGTAGTGCAGGGTATACGCAGGTATACGGCGTATACCCACTTCTTTTTCAGTCGCATTGCGTATACACACTTCTAAATCCCCTCTGATGTACATCATTTAGCAGCTAATCCAATCTCATGTGAATAAAAAAACACCAAGTCAGGGTCGTTTTTTTTTAGTGTAGCCTATATAATGAAAGTTGTGAAATAATTTCCTAATATTAACTCTAATTTGGTGCTGCAATGATTCACCCATCGCGACGATAACTGACCTTCTCATCTGAGCTGCTTCGGCACTCAAACACCTGCTCGTCCATGTCAAAATGTTTGAGACCAATCAAAGCAAGCAGCAATGATCATACAATGCGGGATACGATGCAGGCATCTAAAATAAACAGCTGTTTTTTTTTTTTCGATAGAAGTTTTAAATGACTGAGAGAAATAATCAGTTTGATCAAAGACAGTGGAAATTATAAGCTCAATTCAACAACACAAGCACCCTATTAAATATATTGCCCTTATTATTGTATAAATATATTTGTAAAATGTTACCTCGAATGTGTTGTTTTTATCACTCCGCTTGTCTATGTTTGCGCAACTTGCATCATTAAGCCAGAAGGTGGCGACAAGTGACTATCTTTATGAGTGAGCAATTGAACCATTGATTAAATGAACAGATTAGTCCAAAAACATTGATTAATTTTGGAAAGAAAAAGTAGCTGAAACTGATCTTTGATGCTCATACTAAAAGCTCATTTGCCTCTGGACACAAGGATTGCATTGGCGTTTGTTTGAAATGTAACATCTATGCAAAATAATCCTTAAATCATTTCTTATTCAAGGCCATTCCCGTTTTGAATGTGTGATTGTGCATTATCAAAAATAAGCATAAACATTCTGCATTTCCATTTTGTAGAGTGGATCATTTATTGCGATTTGCATTCATTGCCATTTAAACTGATTCTCATGTTTAAGAATCTGATCAATTACTTCATGCTACTGCCCAAGACATGCTTTTAAAGCAACTGCTGTCCATTTTTTTGGCCTTCATAACACCTTAAAATGCTCATGTCGAGATTATACACTAAGTATACCCACTTCTCCAGACAGCACTACATCACTGCCAATGGCCATGGTCAGGAATTTTGTTGAATACATTAAAGTTCAGTGTGTTTTTTTTACCAAACCCTATGTAAACCCCTAAATATGTAGGATACATGACATCTGTTGCAAGGGATCATTCTTTCACATCTTTTTTTAAAGTTTGATGCTGGTCACTATTCACTGCCTTTATATGGAAGAGTGTGAGTGTAGTGAAGTGAAATTTTGCCTGCATGGTGAATAGATTCACCATTTTAGATTGCCACAGAGTACAGAATAGCACGTCCGGTGTGCGATAGCAGTCAACAGTAGCTAGCCTGTGTGGTTTTAATTATTTGGGGGGGGGGAGTGCTGTAGGCTTTGTTAGACTAATAAAATGAAATAAAGTTACTAAATAATACTTTGCACATACAAATAATGATTGATTATCTTATCTATTTTAATAACAATTAAATGTGTACTCTTTGAAACCCATGTCAGGAACATACTGTACTTAAGATGACTAAAAAAAAACAGTTTAGCAAGATAGTGAGAGTGTGTAATACAGAGTGAGTGTTTCAGGAACACTACTGCTGACAGCAGAAATCTTTAATACTGGGAATGCAGCAAATCACAAGTCTGGGTTTCCCCATGCTGCCTTCCCGCAGCGCGATTTTATTCATAGTATGGATATCATGGTCCAGATTTTCGCCTCATTTAGGGAACCAATCACAGAACGGGGAGGGAGCAGCAAGACGATGACGACATCTATGCGACACACCGAAGCAGTTTGTTTATTTCTATGGATTTAACATGGCAGCAGACGCGAAGCTACCGCATGTTTATCTTGCACAAACGGCAATAGTCGCTGAACGTCATTGTTTACACAAAAATATCTTACCCATCGTCTTCTTCCTTGTCTAATTTCTGTCGCTCTACATACGTCATCTGGTATAATTGAAACGATTGCCTATGAACTACGTACAGGCGCATTTGACAGACATTCTTAGCACCCAATAAACGGCAATCGTAAACCATGCCTCAAATACGAGAAAATGTACATGTGGTTCCCAGACGTCTCAACGAGAATTGGGTCTGGCGTTAGCCAGGCTAGCAAACCACATGCACTAAATTCAAATTTGCATTCACACACAAATTCGAAAAGTGGACAAAAAGTCAGTTCATGTCAGCGGCAGTCAAAAGCCCTGCAGCAGCAGAACAACACAGGAAAGTTCCCTCCCAAGGATGAAAAAAAATCATATCAAACGTTACAAACATTTGGGAAATGAAGTCTAAGTGGAATTTATTAGCATATATTCTGCAGAATAAAGCAGCTAATTTCTTCTCCCCTCAGTCTCTTATCGACAGTCTGCTGCGCAAGCACTGACAGCACACACACACAGCTCTACAGGAAAGAGATATCACATGCATCATGGGACAGGCGCTCCGTACAAACACGTGCATGAACCCTCTGTACTGTCATAATTGCATGAAAACAAACAGAAGGATGCATTAAAAAACTGGATCACTCCAACAGTTGTTATAGTAAAAAAAAGACCACCACCCACAGTTTGAGATAGATTACCTGGCTGGCATGAGATCAAACGTCTTCTTTATTGGACAAATGGAAAACAGTATGTCCTAACTGAATACGCACCAGTGTAAGAAGACCACCAGATTCTACAGTTCCCCACTTCAAAAACAGTTTAACCCCTGAATTTATTTAGTGTAATTAAATTTATGTTCAAAAGCTGTTTATCTGTCACCCAAATCAAGATCATTGTTGTGAGACCAAGTACTTTTCTCAATACAAAAAAAAAGTGTGTGTGTGTGTGTGTGTGTGTGTGTGTGTGTGTGTGTGTGTGTGTGTGTGTGTGTGTGTGTGTGTGTGTGTGTGTACACCTTAGGGCTGTTGGAACGAATTCCGAGATTCTAATATAATTCGAATACAAAAAAAAAAAAAATCAAAACTATTCGAATGCTGAAGTTACTATTTGAATATTGCTTTTTTATGTTTATATATATATTTTTTTTATATGCAATAACCAAATTGAAATGCCTTTCTCGCCACCTGGCTTACACGCATGTGAAAATGAAATGCTTTTGTTTCGTCTGATGAACAAAGTTTTTGAATTCAACTGTGCACGTTATCCACACTGTATCATCAAATCAATACTGTCAAAAATTGGAGTCTCACGTGCACAGAGGACCAATGGCCAGTGATGTAGTGCAGGGTATACGCAGGTATACGGCGTATACCTGCGTAAAATAAAAATTTTACATTTTTAACAACGTAAAAAGCGCCCGTGAAGTGAAAAATGAAAATATCTCTGCGAAAACTCAATGGATTCGATGCGCTCGTTGAAACCGTCTAGTCGAACTGAAAAGAACGATATAAGCTTCAGAATCCTTGGTGGTGTTTTCGCGGAGATATTAGCCGAAAACCATCGGAAGCGCTTCAACCATATTCAGCGCGAATAAAATGTTTATTGTAATGTTAGATGTACCTCTAATGGACAGAACGTGTAACAATAACCACATGCTATGGTGTCATTGGCGATCCATAAGCCTGTGCAATGTCGTAAATATTAATAATAGGATGAATTTGAGCATTTAATATTAAAATATTATTAGAATATTAAATAAAATAAGGAATGGAATTCGAATAGTATTATAGGGGAAGATTGATAGCCCTAGTATACATAGTGATGGAAAAGGGTTGAGAGAGGTTGTTTCATGTTCACTTCATTATCTGCTGCTCTGCATCAGTTCTCCTCTTTCGGTCTTAATGTTTGAACTGACCACAAGCAATCTCACATAGCTAATGCTTCCCTCACCACACAGAACTCTCTCTGCCTAATATGCTCTTCATCGTATTATCAGTACAACCGAGAGGTTAAGTGAACCTTTCTGATATAAGAGGATTTGTGTGTCTTGTGTCAATGGGTCTAGCACCAAAACAGGCTTAATTGAGAATATAACTGCTGTCCCTATAGTCTCAGATTCTTATAACTAACCAGATTAGTGTTGCAACTGAACATTTAAGACTTTTACCATGGCACAATGTAAATCTGAGAAAACCAATTGCAAGCTAATTGCTTTTAATAAAAAAGTGGAAAGAGCTATTTTATTCGTATAATAAACAATCCTCCTGCCTTTTTAATCCTATAAATCCTGACATAAGTGAAAAATACAATTGTTTGAAATGGAACAGTTGGTGTTCACTAAAAAGAAAAAAAGATCTAAAAAAAGTGTACATGCATCAGGCTTTTATGGCTCATATAATGATAAAAAAAAGAATATGTAGCTCACATTCAAGAAGGGCAAAACACCCGTTTTATTCAGAGGCCCAAACTGATCAAAAATAAACAATTTAGTGCAGTTGCTGATATTTATATGACTAAATTAAATGAAATTCTGATAGATTGTAATGTAAATCAATGAGATCTTTATAACATTACAGCAGACTACAGTACTTCCATAAAATGCATATAAATATCAGTTCTCACTCTCTATCTCCTAATATGTCTTAGTAAGAGGATATTTAAATACTTAGTTTTATAACCAAAGCTCTGTAGCTTTATTTTAGAGGGCAAAACTTTTAAGGCCGGTTTCCCATACAGGGTTTAAATTAAGACAGAAGTACGCCTTAATCTAGAACAGTTAATCATGGTTTAAAAATGTCTTTTTGACACAAATATTAAGAAAAGATTACTAACATCTGGACTATGAAATCCTGAACAAATATAAACAATATTAATTTAAAACCAACTGTGCTAATCTGAATTAGGTTGTCTATAAAACATTACAATTTATCAAATAAAGATACTGATCAGTTGTATTCAATAACAGGAATGATTGAGAGCCAGCAACCTTTGGAGAAAATACCATATGGAGAAAACCCTGAGCTACTCCAGTACTATGTGTACGATCTTCACTGACATAGTCCAAGGAATCAATGTGTCTTCTACAGTAAATCCATGGTAAATGATGGTGATTTTTAGATTTAAAAGCCTAATCGTTCATGGCACAATGTTTCTCATGTTTGTCAGTGCTGTAGAGAATGTCAGAGCTGTTTCATCTGGCTTTAAATTTGTTTAAGTCACCAAGGCATTTGTGTTCTTCGCTGAATTTAAGCACTGGACCTCACAGGACTGTTTAGCAGTCGTGCGATCAAGACCGATCAGCAAGTAAACACACCTGGAGCGCTGCGCATATATTGAACAATTATCTAACTTTTGTTATTATTTTATAGAGGAAAATTATATCTTGATAATTATCGTTATCATTTTATCACCCCGAGACCTACTAAAAAGTGTAAACTATCAATCAGAGGGCAGAAGTCATGTAATAGATTATTTTGATCGCGTTGATAATTAAGAGGCCTAAGAAAAGTGCACATCAAATATGGTCAAGTAACCTTATTGGGTTAATGTGGTTTCATACAAACACTCTCTCAAATTAGGCATGGAAGAACAAATCTTGCAGTTTATTCAAATTCCATATATGATAGTTTTAAGTGGGAGAGATGTGTCTTCAGGGGCTTTGTCAAGCATCCAAGCTGGCTAAACTATGAGCTCGACACAGAAAGAATTTAATAACAGACAGCCTGATATAAAATTCTAACAATACACTGTTATACCATTTCAAAGATATATATTTTTAAAGATATGAATTTAATTATCTTAATAAAAAGTTCAAATAAAATAAAAGCTGTAAATATTAAAGATTTCTACATGAATCTGTTCTCAACGTTTTCCTCGACTGTGAATGATTCCTCCAAGGTAATGTGCCGTTTTCCTTGTCTCTTTGTGTTGCTCTGTTCTGACAATCTCCTTTAATTGGCGGTTTAAGAAAACAATACGTTGGCAGCATCACAGGAAGAGACAATTGTTCAAAGACATGCTCGCCCCCTCTAACACACTGCAGCTGAGATTTAAGCAATAATAAACCGCCAAACCACAGAGGTACAGAGCAATAACCAAACACCTGTTTAGCTCACAGTAGGGGAAAGACCTGCCCTGTCTGACTGTGCAATCTCCAGATGGGGGGGATAGACCTGATCTCAGGTCATAAGAAGATTAGTAAACTAGACAACACTGCCTCAAGACATTCAACACCAAAACCATCTTGGTTTTCGGCAGAAAATCAACAAACTTGTGAGGTTAGCCTTAAGGTGAGCATAGCAAAACTGATGTGAGATCAGAGTGACGAGTCTCTAAACTGAGAAAGCCGCAGCAGAGGCGGAAGTCATGGTATCTGAGCTCCAGAGTAGATGTGCATAATAAAGCCAGGGATAGATGAAGAGTGAAGGAGCAGGGGACAGGGAGACAGACAGAGAGAGAGCAGGGGACAGCAGACAGACAGGCGGACGGATGCTCCAGGCGATCCCCAGGGGTCTGTGGCAGAGTAGACAGCAACCTTAGCTTCCATTAGACGCGCGTCACTCTGCACCTTTCCTCCCAGACAGAGCTAATGATTTCCTGTCAGCGCTGGCCAACACACACAAACACACAGACGACTGCATGAGCTGTAGAAAGCACTTACCACACCAAATAACAGAAGATGATACATAAGCTACAATGCTGAACAATTTTAAACTTAATTTCCAGAGACACCAAGAAGTGGAAAGGCACTAGAAAAGATGTCCAGTTTGTCATGACCTATCATGGGCATGAATATACGTTTTTTTCTCTTGTTGTACTGCTGCAAACTATACACTGGCAAATGCATTTGATTTAATTGATTTTAATTACTTAATTTATGGTCTGTTCATCACACAAAGATGAAACAAATATATAACGTAATATAAATAAAAAATATAATAAGCACAAACAATTTTAAGGTTGTTTAAAAGTATAATAACAGTATGTAAACTACTATAAAAACATGAGTAATCTGTGTTTGAAGATCCACAAATTGAATGCGGAGGGGAGTTCAGCTTCACTGGAGACGCACGATCGGCAAACTTTAAACCCTTCGTTTCAAACTATGCTGCGCTATATTCAGTTGCCCTCTATTCATGTCATTTTCACTGTGCTGTATGTAAAATTAGTCTTTCCTTGTCTTTACTTGAAAAAGTATGATTCCCGTTGTGCGCAAACTTACCAGATAAGTGCCCTTTTGGTTACAGTTTACTTCATTTTTATTCATTTTTTTTATTTGTAAAAAATACTGTAATAGAATTACATAATTAAGTAGCCATCTAAAGTAAAAGTCTGTTTATTTTACAGATTTTTTTAACTACAATTATTAAATATTAAGTAAAATAAATATAAATTATAAAGATATCGGCTTTATATTGGCCATCCTTCTCAAAAAAAAAAATAAAAAAATCAATATCGGTCGACCACTAGTGATGATGCCCTCTCTCTCCCTCTTCCATTTGCCTTTCACTTTCCTGTTTGCTGGTCCTCTAGTGGCCAGCTGGTGTCAGCAGCTCTTTATTGAGAGCAGCTGCCACATCAGGTACCTGTGCCAGCTGGGCACACCGCCCTGTTGGCCACAGCTGCCACAGCGAATCAGAAAGCACTGCTGGCAGGGCAAATCTTGATGGAGCAGACGTGGAGAGATCTGTTGTCCGTGCGGCTAAGAGCCCTGGGCTGCCCAATGTAATGCCTGCTGTGCCTCTCTCCACAGTGGGCAGAGCACACAAGATCAATGTAGCCTCCAGCTGTAGATTAAACACTGACGCCCAACTGGTAAAGAATGGTTCTACAATACAAATCAGTAAAGCTAGTGGAGAAAAGTGGATTGGGTTAAAATAAGGGGTGATATGCTCCATAATCATATCCTCTTATTGTCAGCCTGTGGGATCGGCAATACGCTATTATTATCGTGTGTGGGTGTGTGTGTGTGGGGGGGGGGGGGTTACTTATTTGTTCATTAACTTGCTTATTTATTTACTCATTTATTTAATTATTTACTTCATTTTATAATCACAGAAATTCAATTCAATTCAATTCAATACTTAACTGCCATACAACTCGGTGCAAGTTGTTAGGGATTTGCTTCAGTGTGCTCGTTCAACAAAAAACATAAATCAACTGTACACAAAAAAATATCCCACATGGGATGACACTTGAGAAAAGAAAGATAAAGAGAACACGCCACTCATCATGTACCTGGATGACAGTCCAGGAGACTATAGTGGCTGATGTCAGGTAGAAGTAAAAATTTGCATAAAGATACAGAGCGTAGCTCCTCAACTTTACAATGAATAAATATATAACACTAATATGATTGGCATAAAAAAAATGGAAAAAAAATAAATAAAATGATATAATAATAAAACACTTCTAAAAAAGTTCAAATTATGCAGACTTACTAAGAGAACCTTTTTTTCATAAGGTACTGGTTCAGGGCCTGAGAGCTGTTTAAAGATTTAATGGCTCTGCAGTATGTGCTGTTAAGGAAGCGGGAGGTTTTTGTCTTAATAGCTCTCAACCTTCTTCCTGATGGGAGTATAGAGAAAAGAGAGACGGCTGGGTGAGTATCATCTTGTATGATCTTTAGGCCTTTTTTACAAATACGGGCCTCATAAATCTCACAGATGGAGTTGAGTTTAAAGCCAATGATTTTTGAGGCTGTGTGGACTATCCTGTCTAGCTGCAACCTCTGCTGGACAGTAGAGTTGCCATACCAGACAGTAATAGAAAAAGTGAGGATACTCTCGATGGCAGCTTGGTAGAACTGCAGCATACCCTTACAGGCCACCCCAAATTTCTTCAACTGGCGAAGGAAAAAAAGCCGCTGATGGGCTTTTTTCGTAATGTTGAGTATGTTATAATCCCATTTTAAAGATGATGATATCGTAGTGCCTAAAAACCTAAAACTGTCCACACTCTCCACCACCTCCCCATTAATGTACAGGGGCTGGGACAACTTCCCCCTTCTACGGAAGTCAACCAGTAGCTCCTTAGTTTTGGAGACCTTTAACTCTAAATTCTGGTTGGAACACCATTCAGTCAGTGAGAGGACCTCCTTTCTATAGGCAACATCATCATCCCCAGAAATGAGCCCCACTACTGTTGTATCATCTGCAAATTTATACAATTTAACAGAATCAGTGTGTGATGTCCACTCATCTGTATACAACGAATATAAAAGAGGTGACAAAACACACCCCTGGGGTGCTCCAGTACTAATGTGCTTGACATTGGAGATGTTATTCCCTATTTTGACCACTTGTGTTCTCTGCACCAGAAAGTCCCAAATCCAGTAACATATGGATTTATGAACCCCCATTTGTTGAAGTTTCAGAAAAAGTTTGCTGGGGAGGATTGTGTTAAAAGCGGAGCTGTAGTCTATAAAAAGAATCTTTGCATAGTTCCCTGGGGCCTCCAGGTGCTGTAGAATGGAATGGAGATATAGGGATACAGCGTCCTCAACAGACCTGTTTGCCCTATAGGCAAATTGAAAGGGGTCAAGCCTGACCACACTGGACAGATATTTAGATACTATTTTTTCAAAGATTTTCATTATAACAGATGTTAGAGCTACAGGTCGGTAGTCGTTCAGGCAGCTTTTTTGGGGGGGGGGGGGGCACAGGATTATAACAGCGGACTTAAAACATTGAGGGAAGTGCATTCCCTCAAGGACCAGTTAAATATATCTGTGAGAACTGGGGCCAGTTCTTCTGCACAGTGTTTAATAGTAGCAGAGGATACGAGGTCAGGACCTGCGGGTTTCCTGCAGTTCCTTTTTTCGTAGTAAAGGCCTAACCGAATCCTCCTCTATCACAAAAGGAGGGTTGGGGGTATTGAAAACAATTTTATTCGAGCAAAGCACTATTTCGCGAGCAAAGGTGGAGTGTTTATTAACAAATCAGGATATTTCCCTAAAAAACAAAGCTAAAAAACAAGTCTAATCATATATGTTTATCTGACTCAGAGTATTCCATTTTATGTCTGTTGTGATGTTAAGTAAAGCATTAAACACCGAAGAGTTAGTATTTCAATATGTCAGCGGGAAACTTACGGACACATACAGTTATAATTTTTATAATTTATTGGGTCAAGAAAGTGTTTACAATATATTTCCTCCTCCCTAGCTACCGCAAAAAGCGTGCTCTGTCTGGATGCGCTTAAAAGTATGCTTTCCTGTCATAAAACATATCACATATATGTACTTTGATGAGCCCACAGAATGCAGGTTAATGTGTTTACATGCCAGAAACCAATCACCAATCAGTAATAAAACACTACACTGTCTTTACTGCATTAATAACAAATTAAATATAAATTAGCCTAATCCTTATTATAGCTACAAATGTTATTCAGTCAAGAACAGTGTGTGATTTTCTCTTTTTCTTTTGCTCTTTGATTATCCTTAATGACAAACAGCAGCAGGTTTATTAGGCTGTTGTCACTTTAAAGGGATAGTTCACCCAAAAAATGAAAATTTTGTCATCAACTCAAGTTGTTCCAAACCTGTATGAGTGTCTTTCTTCTGTTGAACACAAATGAAATATTTTAAAGAATGTTGGTAATCAAAAAGGGAGGGGGAGGGGGGGGGATATATATAAATAAAAATTAAAGCAGTTTCAAGTGTCATGGCAGGCACTGTGGGTGATGAGCAGTAAGTCTGTCCAGGCCTCCGTGCCAGCAGGGCACAGCGTAACAGATTTAAAGGGAACAGGAAACAGAAGAAAGAGAGATAAAGAGAGACAGCCCAGAGCCCACTCCACTGAAAATCAGAGACAGGTAATCTGTCTCAACACTTCTCAATGCAATCAGACTCAAACTTTCAATATTCGCTCTCCATGCTGCACTCAGCAAGAGAAACAGAGCAGTGGATTAAAAAAGACATCATGACACTGAGAAACAACCAAAATGCACACTCACTTCAGTGTTTAAAATAGTCACAAAGCTTGCCAAGAACATTTCAGTTCAAAAGAAGAACTAATTGCACTAGGGGCTATTTATATATTTTTTAATAAAAATAAAAATATAGATATTGTTTTATTAATACACATATATAATAATATTGTAAATAATCTAGCAGCAGTGTTTGTTTGACATTCTGATATAACAGGTGGCAGCATTGCACCTTAAAGGAAAAATCTGAAACTCCTGAAAATTCTCTCATCATTTACTCATCCTCAAGTTGTTCCAAACCTGTATGAGTTTCTTTGTATGAGATATTTTGAAGAATACAGTATTTTTTTTACAAAATAAATGAAGATAAAAATCAATTTGTCTGATAGCAGTATTGTTATCATGAATTATTTTGGCCATAATAATCGTGTAGTGAAAACCTGATATCGTGACAGCCCTTTTATGCTGTAAGAAAATAAATCTTTATTATATTGACTGATCAAATTTAATATTTAAGGCTATTGTTTACCCAGCAGCCATATCACCCTGTAGGCCAAGACTGGTTGCCCACTGAAGCTAATCAGGGTTGAGTCTGGTCAGTACCTGGATGGGAGACCTTCTGGGAAAACCAGTTTGCTGCTGGAAGAGGTGTTAGTGAGGCCAGCAGGGGGCGCTCACCCTATAGTCTGTGTGGATCCTAATGCCCCAGTAAAGTGACGGGGACACTATACTGTCAAAGAGCACCGTCCTTCGGATGAGACGTTAAACCGAGGTCCTGACTCTCTGTGGTCTTTAAAAATCCAAGGATGTCCTTTGGAAAAAAGTGTAGGGTATAACCCTGGCCTCTGTCCATCATGGCCTCCTAATCATCCCCATATACTGATTGGCTTCATTACTGTCTCCTCTCCACCAGTAAGCTGGTGTGTGGTGGGCGTACTGGGCAATATGGCTGCCATCGCATCATCCAGGTGGATGCTGCACATTGGTGGTGGTTGAGGAGATTACCCCTTACATATGTAAAAGTGCTTTGAGTACCTAGAAAAGAGCTATATAAATGTAACGCATTATTATTATTATTGTGTTTTTTATTTATTTACATTTTATGGACAATTATACACATTTAATTAAGCACTTTAAAAAAATTAAATGAATTAAAACTATTTCTAAAACAAAGTTGTATTTGTTGTAGGCTAATGCATTTAAAAAAAGTTAATTGTGTCTTAGTTACTAATACTTAAATGAAAAAGATCTCATAGCAGCATCTACTAACCTGAAGGCAAAGCTGTTACACTTTACAGTTTCATTATTCTAGCACTCCGTTCAAACTGCCAGTCCAAATCCGATTTTTGTGCATATCCGATTGAAATCCAATCAGATTTAGCAAGAGTGAACGGCAAAAAAAATAATTGCATGAAATGCATTACAAATCCATTTTAAGCTACATTAATATGTGGTTTGAAATCCATTTCAAATCACATTTCTGGAGATCCGTGTCAGTCTGACTGCTCCAATCGGATTTCGTGTGGTTTATGTGACTTTCACATACCCCATAAAACGTAAACAGCAGACATTGTTATAGGAAATATGTTGAATGTTTCAGCAGAAACAAGGTTGTGTTGTTGCAAAGTGCCGGACTGGCAGAAAATGACAATAAAAATGAGACATGTTTTGAAACCGGCGGAGATGACAGCATGGAATAAAGCCATGCATATCAGCCTCCAGCATTTCTGCTGCTGCCTCATAAGACACAGTAATCCAACGCAACGACTAAACGTCATGTTTTGAATAAGACATTGCAAGTATTGCAAACCCCTCCATGTTGCGGTTGTTGATGTTTTTGGCGTATGCCTACCAACGCAACATCATTGCCATTGAAACCAATGCAGATATTCCGGAAAAAGAAGGAGCGGCATGGGACACACAAATCGGATCTGAACAGTTGCGATACACGGTGTGGACATTTAATACTTTTAGATCAGATTCCAATCGGACACACAAATAATCGGATTTGGACTGACAGTGTGAACATAGCCTTAGAGGTCACGTCTGTGTCAGAACCAAAGGCTCAAAGTGCTTATCAGCTCACCAGAGGGCTGACTGGCCACTCATTGACATCTAATCACATTTCAGACTCTCCTGCACTGTAAATGAAGAGTAAATGAGAACTAATAACTGTTAATACTGTACTGAGGCCACTCCAGTTCATTATTCCTTGTACAATACATCCTCTGCTGTCCAGCCCCACAGCTGTCCCGCCTTTACATGAGAGCATAAAGTCAGGTGAGTTGTGTGTCAGTATCGCTGTACAGGAATAGAAGCATAAAAGTACACCCACATAGAATATAAAAAAAAGCAATAATAAAGAAAAATGTGTCCAAATTAAAAGAATACTATATTTGCATGTGAACGTGTGACCTGCATTGCCATGACACAAACAAGCAGTCTGTATTACCCCATAAAGCCTCCGCAAAGAAATATTTATGAGGCATGCGACTCCATTTCAAGCATTACCATCCGTCTGTTCACTGCCCTGCTGACACTCTAATCACATTTACAACCCTCCACCACCTTACCACTCTTCACTGCAAACCCGTTTCCTTTCTTCTTTGGAAGAAGGCCAGAGGAACAGCATTTTATCCTGTGCGTAGGCCTGTGCTTCAAACACGTTCAGTGTGTGTATTTGGCTCTGTTATCGGCGTGAGCGAGAGGTTTGACTCAGCACTTACACCGCACACACACTCACCATTTTTATGCTATCCTGTATTAATCTTAACAAATCCCCTTACATCTGGCTTCCTGTTATACACGTGTGTGTGTGTGTGTGTGTGTGTGTGTGTGTGTGTGTGTGTGTGTGTGTGTGTGTGTGTGTGTGTGTGTGTGTGTGTGTGTGTGTGTCTCACTGGCTGTGTCCTAAAATCTAGTGAGCTGTCGACCTACATGGCTTTTGGTGCATCATAGGTGTGTGTGGCGAACAGGACGGCCGAGGGACGTGAGAGAACGGCGCGAGGCCGGTGGTGCGATTGCTAATGAGCAACACCTGAAGCACACCGGTCTCGCATCTCTCACGAAGGAGCGGAAGCATAAAGGAGGAGCGACGACGTTGATGATCGAGAGAGGAACAGGCCTGTATTTTAGTTGTGTTTTGTTTTTGTATTTTACTTTAGTTATATTTATTTTCGGTAGCCAGCAGTCGTCCGCGAGGGGCTGCTGGCGGTATTTTCGTTTGTTTTATTTTAAATAAATTATATTTTGATGGTTCGTCGGTTCCCGCCTCCTTCTTCCCTGAACATTGTTACACTGGTGCCGAAACCCGGGAAGAGGGAGGAACGCGCTGTCAGAGAGTCCTCGCCGGTGTGGGGAATCCGCGGTGCCATCGAGCATGGTGCGCGAGTCGCCGCCGCTCGCCGTGGGCCGGAGCCTGCTGCCATCCGCCGAGCGAGGGGAGGAGCAGGGAGCGGTGGACTCGCGGCCACGGACGCTCGAGGCGGGGCGCTGGAGTGAGTTGCCGGTGGGACGGTCGAGCTCGCTGCCGGCCGCCTGGGTATTGGAGGGGCGGCTGCCATCCGGGAGGGAGAGGAGGAGTCGCCGCCGCTCGCCGTGGGCCGGAGCCTGCTGCCGTCCATCAGTGAAGGGGAGGAGCAGGGAGCGGGGGACTCCTACCGTCTGCCCAAGGCACCCGAGGAGCCGTCGCCGTCCACCGGGCGGCGGAGGAGCGTCGAGCCGTCCACCGAGGGCTACCCAGCGTCACCGCCAGGCACCGCGGAGGAGATCGCCTAGCTGGTGGGGGACCAGATGGCAGCGCGTTGTGGGAACCGGACCAATTTTTTTTTTCCTCTCTCCCCTCTCTCGATCTGTCGCTCCTCATGCTTCCGTCTCCGTTTCCCTCGGTTTGTCTGTCCATACTCCCCAGGGATCGCCGCCGCCGGGGGGGAGTAGGCACAGGCTCGTGGGTACCCCCCGGCCTGTGAGGGGCGATGGGGGTATGTGGCGAACAGGACGGCCGAGGGACGTGAGAGAACGGCGCGAGGCCGGTGGTGCGATTGCTAATGAGCAACACCTGAAGCACACCGGTCTCGCATCTCTCACGGAGGAGCGGAAGCATAAAGGAGGAGCGACGACGTTGATGATCGAGAGAGGAACAGGCCTGTATTTTAGTTGTGTTTTGTTTTTGTATTTTACTTTAGTTATATTTATTTTCGGTAGCCAGCAGTCGTCCGCGAGGGGCTGCTGGCGGTATTTTCGTTTGTTTTATTTTAAATAAATTATATTTTGATGGTTCGTCGGTTCCCGCCTCCTTCTTCCCTGAACATTGTTACAGTGTGCTAATGTCCAAAAATGCTGTCTAGCTCAGAACCTCCCTAGGTTCTGAAATGCAGCCGACACTACCTTATCTCCTAGAGGGATAAAATTAGGAAGAAACAGATTAAATCAGTGATGCAGTATGTGACGGCTGAGAGAGTCATCCGGTCATTCTCTACTCCCAGAGGACTTGTGCACAAGGTTCCTCAAACTGTATTCAAGATAGACCTAGACTACATACCACTGAATTTATAACAAGACACCTTCTCAACAATAAATGCATATGTATAGCAGAAATTTTAGCAGCCATTATTCCATATCCTTTAGAAATTATTTTAATATGCTGATTTTGTGCAGAGAAACATATATTATTATTATCAATGTTGTTAGAGATGTTCCGATACCCTTTATCCCTTCCCGATACCGATTCTGAGACCTGGGTGTGTATCTATACAGCTGCAATTCATACTAGCCCTATATAAATTGATAGAATTATTTTATGGTGTGCTTCAGACTTATCCCTTAATTAAATATGAACAAATACAGTGAACTAGAGTATTTTTATTATCTGACATACATTTCACAGCAATATATTATTTATTTATTTTTTTATTTTTTTATTTGAAAAAGAACTTCAAATTCAGCCACACATCTAATACTGTAAACTGAAAAAGGTATTTTAGTTTTTCAATATAACTGTATAAAAAAGTGCAACAAATAAATCTAGGAATCTAAAAAATTATATATGAATAATATAAGAAAATAATCTCTTTATAACTTAAAGTCCAGAAACAATTTTGTTAAATAAACGGCATTTCAGTTTTGACAGCGGCTGGCCATCCAGAACAATAAACTCAATAATGTTGATGGTTATATTTATCGCACGTTGGCTGTCTCTTGAAAACCTTTCTCTTTGTTTGAATGAAGCTTCCAGAGATTGTTGATTCTGGCACGGCTCATTCTTCTCTGCCCTTGCCTTTGTGTAACCATCGTGTTCTGCGGGGTGACGGGGCTTCAAATTCTTTAAGTTACTCGTGTTGAAGTTGCTAATACTTGTTCCACCCCTCGAAATTGCAGTATGGCATATGAGACATGTCGCCGTTTTACTGGCTGGTTGGTCCAGTCTGAAATACTTCCAAACAGCGGACATACTGCTAGCGCGCGCGTTTTCTTCTTCGCTGATCTAAACAGTGGTTGCTTGTGGCAACAGCACAACTTCCTGTGTTGCCACAAGCAACCACTGTTTAGAGCAGCGAAGAAGAATTGATCTCCGATTTGCAGCGTTAAGCAACGCTAGTGTGCATAACTAGGTATTGTTTAAGAAAATGATATCGGATCGGCACATGGGTAGAAGTACTCGCCGATACCGATGCCAGAATTTGAATTGGAATCGGAACTCTAAATGTTGTGCTGCTTCTTAATTTGTTTAAACCATAATATGGGGGGGGGGGGGGGGGTGGTGATGGTGCAATGGATGAGAGATGGATTCTGCCCTTGGTGTGAGAGACCCGGGTTCGAATCCACTGTGAGACACCAATGTGTCCCTGAGCGTCAGCTAAAATGAATAAATGTAATGATATATTTTTTCAGATTCTATGAGGAATAGAAAGTTCAAAAGAACAGCATTTATTTGAAGCTTACTGTCAAATTTTGATAAATTGAATGCATCCTTGCTGAATAACTGTACTTATTACTTTCAAAAAGAAATGCAAACAACTTGTCAAATATGTCATTATTTATTTGGATCAAAAAAGTAAAATATTAGGCAGAGAATGCTTTTTCTTGGCAAATGTGTGCAACCCACATCAGGGATGCAAAAAACAAACAAACAAAAAAACCTCCAAACGCACATCTAAGTGCCACGAGTGCTATGTCCGATACAATTCACACATATAATTGATGACAGAACAAGTGACTCTATCTGAGAGTCTGAAGCATCAAACAAATGTTTATGCTTGGGTTGGACCAGACAGCCCTCTATGAACTCCCCACTGACAGCATCGATCAACTGTGTGTGACCTATTTATTTAGTTTTGCCCTAACTTTGCCAAGAAAGGTGGCCCAAGGCCCAAGCCCTGTACACCAAAAGCTGCCAGCATGCTAATATATACTCTGATCTCTGAACATTATGAATTAAAATGGAACAGTAGAAAAAGCCAATTGTGACATGAGGTCTCACAATTCAGATTCATAACAACTATTAAAACTGTGTACTAGTGTGTATCGTAAGGTGGCCCCACTGTGGCAGTTCAGATCTATAGTTCAGATCTATAGAGCTGACAATGATCCCTACTATCACAACCACCACCTGAGTGTCTACAAATTCAATTAAACGCCTGACATCTTTCTCTCCATTCCACTCATAGCCGTTTTAACACATAACAGGCGCTTGTCATGCAGTGGGTAAACGTAGGATTGTTCGGAAAATGCAGAGAGGAAAAAAAACTGTGATAAGAACAGGACTACCCCAGCATTTTCACAATATAGTCAGTGTTATATGCTTCCATCTGCCTAGCAGTGAGGTTTTGTATCAGTTTCATTGCTGCACCATGTATTGCAAAAGCAACATTAGTCATTTCTCAAGCAGGATTTAGCTTCATTTAAACTAAAGTCAACAGAAGGATGTCAGCTGTAACTTCATTCCAGTATATTGTAGGGGAGGAGTCCTGAATATCAAAAAAAAATATCAAAGGGTTTGTGAGTTTGCCTTCTGAGAGAAACATCAGACACACGTGCTTTGCTTATGAAGGATAAGCCCAACTTTTTATTAATATAGTCTATAATAAGAGTACTTTATTTACAATAAAAACGGTACAATAATATGTATGATAGACCTATTTAATTACATTTTTAAAAAATCAATTGTTCTTTTTTTATTCATTGATGCAGAAGCATTCACATCAGAATTGCAATCCATCGTAAAAACGATTATACTCCACAGCTCTATTGTAAAGTCTGCCTTGCATCTTTGAGTGGCAAGTGGGAGAAGCGTTGGGTCTTAAAACTAAGTTAAATAGTTTTAAAAAAAATGTAATGCTGTTAAAATGCATTTCAAATTATTTATTAAATTGCTAGTTTATTATTTAATTAAGACATGCATTTTCTGTAAAGCTTTGAAAATATGTATTGTGAAAAGCGCTAGCCTATACAAATAAATGTGAATTAAAAAGTATTTAATCTAACTACATTTTACAACATGAATTAAATAAAAGTTTTTAAAAACGAATGTTAATTTATCGATTAACATATCTATTTTATTTGAATTATTAAATTGATAACTTATTCCTTCATTGTCCAAGTGTCACTCCAAGTCCTTTATAGGTGGCTGTGAAAGTCCCAATAAAAAAAGTGCAAACAGGTGCAGTTCTAAAGACCTCTATAAATTTAAAATCATGAATGCATTCCAAGAGATACATTCAATGCCACAGACGAACATCTCTGAAGCCCAGTCCTCACAAAAGGCCCCCTAAAACCTCAGACATGGTACATTAATGTGCCACACAGGGGCTGAGAGAGTTCATGTACACAAATCCTCCATATGGATCTCCTGAATTCCAGTCAGCCACTGAGACATGAAAAGCGGGCTGGCACATATTCTATAATTATTCAATTAGGCAAAAAGAATTAATCCTTATGTGTTTGAAACTCACTGTTTTCCAAACGCCTGTCGCAATGGATCAGATCAAGCAGTGCTGGCGGCAGAAGAGCCTTGTTATTTCCTGTGGTTCTGCTCTGTGCATGGCTGGGCATCAATGACCTGAGCAAACAGCGTTAGCATAGCAGAGAATACTACACTCAGACACGGTAAACATCCCTCCAAGACACACATATTTCACTCCGCTCATTAACTTAACGGTCAACACAAGAACAGTTTGGCTGCCCTCTAAAAAGAACATGAATATTAAGGCTTAATAAGGTCCTTGTGTTTTTCTATTGCCAAAGCTTTAATTACGCGTTTCTGCGAAGTAAATAGAATGCAATATCATAATGAATGCAGCAACTATTTCTTTCGAAAAGCAGTACTCGAGCAAACAAAAGTCACCACCAGAATGCAAAGGTGTTGTGGGCGATTGGCAGGGCATTTTCTATGTTGTTGCTAAGGTTGTACTCACACTAGGCGTTCTGAACCGTGCCAGAGCACGTTTGACCCCGTTTGACCCCCAAAGTCTGGTTTGTTTGACTAGTGTGATTGCTCCGTGATCGAACCATGCCCTGGTTCGCTTGAAGAGGTTGGCTCGGGCATGGTTCAATTGGGCTCGAGCTCAGTACGCATGTACTGGCAACCATGCCTAGTGTGAGTAATAGTATGCCCTAAATCTAAATGATATTCAGGTCTCTAGATTTCTCTGGTATAAGATATTTTAAAGAATGTTTTTGTCCATACATTGAAAGTCAAAGGGGTGTACAATAGCACTGGACCCCATACTTTTTTTTTTTTTTTTTTTTTACACAATAAGACATTCTTTTTTTGTATTCCACCAAAGAAAATTATATTTCTGTATCATTTAAGCAACACACACAAACAGTTGTAAGAGTTGTTTTAATACGAATATGTAGCGTATTTTATCTTTGTTAGGTAATCATCTGAAATATGAAATCCCCAAGCTTACCCTGTGTAAGCCAGTCTAATTAACTAGAGCAGGGTGAACAGGTCAAAGTCTGTATGCAGCACTGGCCCAGAGGCCTGTCTGTGAAAGCTGCCACACACACACGCACACACACGCACGCACGCACGCACGCACGCACGCACGCACGCACGCACGCACGCACAGCTTCTCATTAGAATTACAAAGTAATCTCTGCCAGGCGGGTGAGGAGTGCCTTCGGATCAAATGTCAATGAAATATTTATTTAGCTACATCAAGTCACCAAAGGCGGGTTACCAGCTAAGTGAAAATATGCCAAAAAAAGTGGTGCATTGAATGAGGTATCGTTTGACATGATGGAGTAAGTTATGAGTTAGAGAAGAAGAGAGAGAGAACAAGCAGAGATGTTACATTTTTAATGACCAGACAGTGATTTCATCTGCATTCATGCTGACTCACAGCTAAACCTTAGCATTGGTGCTAACCACTCAATAGCACTAAATTAAAACTGTTTTATTAGTGTGCTGTGGACACGTTGACTCAAAGATAACTCTGTTGGAAGGTGTGTGTGTGTTGATGTTAATTTACTCACCCTCAAGTCGTTCCAAACCTGACTTTCATTGTGTGAACAAAAAAACAACACAATTTTCCAAAATATCTTCTTTTGTGCCCCACAGAAGAAAGAAGTGCACTTAACTCTTTCCCCGGCAAACACAGAATTTTCCGTTATTTGTGAGAAAACGCTTTCCTACCAAACACAGAATCCTCAAATTTGTGTTTTCACTGTTATACACTAGGGGGCGCTATCTCCAGATCAAAACATATACTAAGAAGCAGCAGAAACAAGCACACACATATGTAATCATAATGCAAATGTAAAATAACGCAATCATAAAGTGTAGGGGTGTAACCCCGGTGTCCTGGCCAAATTCCATCCATTGGGCCTTACCAATCCTGGCCTCCTAATAATACCCATCCATTGAATTATCTCTATCACTCTCTCTCTCTCCTCTCCACCTATAGCTGGTGTGTGGTGAGTGCACTGGGGCCGTTGTACTGTGGCTGCCATCCGCATCATCAAAACAAAAAGCAGCTATATAAATGCCTCACTCATTCATTCATATGAACAAAAAGTGAGACAACTGCAGGCACCTTTCTTTCTCTCTTTCCACACACATGCATCCAGAGCCCCTCTCTCAGAGAAAGACCTTTAAGGCCTGCTCAAAAAGACGTAACACTCACCAGAAAGACAAAAGTTTATTCCATGTAATGCTAATGTCTTCATAAACTGACTTCATAAACTAATCTTCAACATACTGTATTTACCATGAAAAATGACTTTTGGATAGAGCTATACTAGGACATTACCTCGAATAGTAGCTTGCTTGTAAGGGAAAATCACAGACAATTTGTGACACGCAGGCAACACATGACTTAAAACTCCAAAAGAATTTCAATGACAGCAGAACAATTATCTCACCGGGCTTACAAGGTGCATGTCAATCCGTGTAACTGCTGACTGAAACAATTTTTCAAACCTTTTAAGGTTGTTATCTGCTCATTATGAGACACTCTTATTTAGTAGCAAAAAGAGTTGCAAGTACAAATTACACACAAATATAGCTTTCTATTCATTAAATGTTTTTAGATGATTTAAACCATTTACAGCTGAACTTTGGGGTTTGGCTTCCATTCCATGTAGATTAATTTACCATTGACATGTGAATATGCATGTGGATGTGCATGCAATAAATTCCATTTGACAATAATCATGATTGCTAAAGTTCTCAATGGCCCACTCCTACCACTTTATAACATACAGCCATTACCAAAAAATAATGTATAGCGCTGCTTATATGCAGCTCAAACCTGAAAAAAAAAAGATATATTGTTTGATAAGGCAAGTTTTGAATATATACAGTGAGGAAAATAAGTATTTGAACACCCTGATATTTTGCAAGTTCTCCCACTTAGAAATCATGGAGGGGTCTGAAATTGTCATCGTAGGTGCATGTCCACTGTGAGAGACATAATCTAAAAAAAAAAAATCCAGAAATCACAATATATGATTTTTTAACTATTTTTTGTATGATACAGCTGCAAATAAGTATTTGAACACCTGTCTATCATCTAGAATTCTGACCCTTAAAGACCTGTTAGTCTGCCTTTAAAATGTCCACCTGCACTCCATTTATTATCCTAAATTAGATGCACCTGTTTGAGGTCATTAGCTGCATAAAGACACCTGCCCACCCCATACAATCAGTAAGAATCCAACTACTAACATGGCCAAGACCAAAGAGCTGTCCAAAGACACTAGAGACAAAATTGTACACCTCCACAAGGCTGGAAAGGGCTACAGGGAAATTGCCAAGCAGCTTGGTGAAAAAAGGTCCACTGTTGAAGCAATCATTATAAAATGGAAGAAGCTAAACATGACTGTCAATCTCCCTCGGACTGGGGCTCCATGCAAGATCTCACCTCGTGTGGTCTAAATGATCCTAAGAAAGGTGAAAAATCAGCCCAGAACTACACGGGAGGAGCTGGTCAATGACCTGAAAAGAGCTGAGACCACCGTTTCCCAGGTTACTGTTGGTAATACACTAAGACGTCATGGTTTGAAATAATGCATGGCACGGAACTTCCCCCTGCTTAAACCAGCATGTCAAGTCCCATCTTAAGTTTGCCAATGACCATTTGGATGATCCAGAGGAGTCATGGGAGAAAGTCATGTGGTCAGATGAGACCAATATAGAACTTTTTGGTCATAATTCCACTCACCGTGTTTGGAGGAAGAAGAATGATGAGTACCATCCCAAGAACACCATCCCTACTGTGAAGCATGGGGGTGGTAGCATCATGCTTTGGGGGTGTTTTTCTGCACATGGGACAGGGCGACTGCACTGTATTAAGGAGAGGATGACCGGGGCCACGTATTGCGAGAATTTGGAGAACAACCTCCTTTCCTCAGTTAGAGCATTGAAGATGGGTCGAGGCTGGGTCTTCCAACATGACAATGACCCGAAGCACACAGCCAGGATAACCAAGGAGTGTCTCTGTAAGAAGCATATCAAGGTTCTGGCGTGGCCTAGCCAGTCTCCAGACCTAAACCCAATAGAGAATCTTTGGAGGGAGCTCAAACTCCGTGTTTCTCAGCGACAGCCCAGAAACCTGACTGATCTAGAGAAGATCTGTGTGGAGGAGTGGGCCAAAATCCCTCCTGCAGTGTGTGCAAACCTGGTGAAAAACTACAGGAAACGTTTGACCTCTGTAATTGCAAACAAAGGCTACTGTACCAAATATTAACATTGATTTTCTCAGGTGTTCAAATACTTATTTGCAGCTGTATCATACAGGTCCTTCTAAAAAAATTAACATATTCTGATAAAGTTCATTATTTTCCATAATGTAATATATTTTAGATTCATTGCACACCAACTGAAATATTTCAGGTCTTTTATTGTTTTAAAACTGATGATTTTGGCATACAGCTCATGAAAACCCAAAATTCCTATCTAAAAAAATTTGCATATTTCGTCCGACCAATAAAAGAAGTGTTTTTAATACAAAAAAGTCCACCTTCAAATAATTATGTTCAGTTATGCACTCAATACTTGGTCGGGAATCCTTTTGCAGAAATGACTGCTTCAATGTGGCGTGGCATGGAGGCAATCAGCCTGTGGCACTGCTGAGGTGTTATGGAGGCCCAGGATGCTTCGATAGGGGCCTTAAGCTCATCCAGAGTGTTGGGTCTTGCGTCTCTCAACTTTCTCTTCACAATATCCCACAGATTCTCTATGAGGTTCAGGTTAGGAGAGTTGGCAGGCCAATTGAGCACAGTAATACCATGGTCAGTAAACCATTTACCAGTGGTTTTGGCACTGTGAGCAGGTGCCAGGTCGTGCTGAAAAATGAAATCTTCATCTCCATAAAGCTTTTCAGCAGGTGGAAGCATGAAGTGCTCCAAAATCTCCTGATAGCTAGCTGCATTGACCCTGCCCTTGATAAAACACAGTGGACCAACACCAGCAGCTGACATGGCACCCCAGCCCATCACTGACTGTGGCTACTTGACAGGCATTCAGGACTTCAGGCATTTTGGCATTTTCTTCTCCCCAGTCTTCCTCCAGACTCTGGCACCTTGATTTCCGAATGACATGCAAAATTTGCTTTCATCCGAAAAAAGTACTTTGGACCACTGAGCAACAGTCCAGTGCTGCTTCTCTGTAGCCCAGGTCAGGCGCTTCTGCCGCTGTTTCTGGTTCAAGAGTGGCTTGACCTGGGGAATGTGGCACCTGTAGCCCATTTCCTGCACACGCCTGTGCACGGTGGCTCTGGATGTTTCTACTCCAGAATCAGTCCACTGCTTCTGCAGGTCCCCCAAGGTCTGGAATCGGTCCTTCTCCACAATCTTCCTCAGGGTCCGGCCACCTCTTCTCGTTGTGCAGCGTTTTTTTCCACACTTTTTCCTTCCCACAGACTTCCCACTGAGGTGCCTTGATACAGCACTCTGGGAACAGCCTATTTGTTCAGAAATTTCTTCCTGTGTCTTACCCTCTTGCTTGAGGGTGTCAATGATGGCCTTCTGGACAGCAGTCAGGTCGGCAGTCTTACCCATGATTGCGGTTTTGAGTAATGAAACAGGCTGGGAGTTTTTAAAAGCATCAGGAATCTTTTGCAGGTGTTTAGAGTTAATTAGTTGATTTAGATGATTAGGTTAATAGCTCGTTTAGAAAACCTTTTCATGATATGCTAATTTTTTGAGATAGGAATTTGGGGTTTTCATGAGCTGTATGCCAAAATCATCAGCATTAAAAAAATAAAAGACCTGAAATATTTCAGTTGGTGTGCAATGAATCTAAAATATATGAAAGTTTAATTTTTATCATTACATTATGGAAAATAATGAACTTGATCACAATATGCAATTTTTTTGAGAAGGACCTGTACAAATAAATAGTTAAAAAATCATACATTGTGATTTCTGTTTTTTTTTTTTTTTTTTTTAGATTGTCTATCACAGTGGACATGCACCTACGATGACAATTTCAGACCCCTAGTGGGAGAACTTGCAAAATAGCAGGGTGTTCAAATACTTATTTTCCTCAATGTGTGTGTATATATATATATATATACATATATATATATATATATACATATATATATATATATATATATATATATATATATTTTGGTTGCAACAACTAATGAATAAAAACGATAATATTTGATAATGAAAATCACCAACAACAAATGTCATTATCGATTAGTTGCATCTGCTGACCGTGCACGGAAAACTTCCGCCAGTCGTGTCAAATTACAGCACTGAATAACACATTTCTATGGTCAAAATTAATCTAAAAATAGTGGAGGAAACAGAGTGAACTGCTGCTGGAAAGGTACGTGTTAAAAGTTCCCCAAAACATGAGAATTCTTTATTTTAAGCTTCAAGCTAATGCATTTGTGTAATGTTAACATGGCTTGCACTTTGACAGATGTGTGCACTATTTAATGTGTGATATGTTTCCTCGGTGCAAAACTTTAATTTTACGGTTATATCCTAATCTATAAGTGTTAAAAATTCAGAGTGTGTGTTTTCCTGCATAGCATTCCTCTTATCTGATAGTTCTGATTTTGTGTTTTATTTTTCTTTATTATCTTTATTATCTTCATTTCTAATGTAGGGATTAAACTGTTATTTTGCTTTATAGCTCTTTTGCATTATATAGTGTGTTTTGTCTTTTGCATATAGATAGATATATTAACTAAATAGTGTGTTTTGTCACTAAAATATAAAAAAAAAAGAATATTGGCCTTTTTTATCAGATTAATCAAAGAAATAATCAGCCAACTAATCTATTATCAAAATAATCGTTAGTTGCAGATTATATATATATATATATATATATATATATATATATATATATATATATATTTATTAGGGGTGTGACGAGACGCTTATCTCACGAGACTAGACCAGACACTAGATTGGGTTCACGAGAACGAGACAAGACGAGATTTTTGCACAATTTTTCAGAAATCCTCAATGACAAAATTCATGACTGGAAGAATAGTATGCAGGTGCATTTTGCAATGTTTAACTAATAATCTTCTAATGCATGTCATTTCAGGTCTACTTTATGAGTATGAATTATCAAATGCATTGAAAGAAAACAACATACAAGCACTGTAAAAGGTTTTTATTGACTGGCTTTTCTCCTGTATGATTTCACATTAGTCTCTTCAGACCTTACTGTACATTTAAGAGCTTTCAGACCTTCTGATTGAGGCTGTGTGTGACCTCCTAAATGAACTCCTTGAAGTCTTATTAAGCGCAAACAATAAGTGCAAGTGCAACCATAATCAAAGTTAGCACACAGACTCTTTATAAGTGTTTTGAAATTGCGGTTTTATTTTGCACCGGCAGTTATAGGGTTAATGCGGTGAGTTTGGAAAAGGCCGGGTAGAGAGAAAGGAGGCTGGTGTGTTCTTGCGTTCCGAATATAAGTTCAGAAACGGAGCCTCCCTTGTCTGTTGTCCTTAAGACATTACAGTACTCTCTCAATATTCAAAGTGCAAACCGAGACCATAGCCGCAAATAAACAGTCCAGAGATGGTATTGGGAGACGGACTATTGCATGTAACGTTATGCGGACTAATTTGTGCGCAATGCACACCAGGGAGCTTGTGTTTTACTTTCACTTTCTTGATCGCGCGTACTCTGTGTATAGGGAGCAGCGGTGATGAGCGTGCATTCTACAAGATAAGACATTTCTCAGACGTTTAGTCTATGTTGCGCAACGAATCCTCCGCCATCCTAATGCGATCAGTGAACTGTGATTCATGCTGCACTGATTGCAACGGCAACTCGTGCTGGATGAGCAGAGCAGACTTTTACATTATTTTATAATGTTTTTTTTTTTTAATAAATACAGCAAAACGATTTAGGCGAATGTGAGTGGAGCGGTGGAATATTCTATAGTAATCTCACCCTCACGCTCAGTCATGGCGATATCGCGAGGCAGTTTTTCACTCGACGGGAAATCTCGTCATGTTTTAGTCTCGCGACATCTCGTGGCACGAGATCTCATCACACCCCTAAAATAAATAAATAAATAAATATATATATATAAAATAACATCATACGGAGTACAAAATTGACCCCTTGACCCACATATAGTCACTATGTGCTCGGCACAAAAACAAAAGCCGCTTTAACAGTGAAACTCTCCCGAACTTTTAAGTCTTGTCAGAATGATGGTGTTGTTGACATTTACATAGTTAACCAGTTTTTAGTGTTAAATATGTTATGAAAAGCCAGTGTATCACTGATGTTTTTGTTCTGTTTTTTGTTTTTTTGACTCCTTAACTCAGCTTATCGCAGTTCTTGAGACAGAGTTACACTAAATAAAAAGCTCTCTTATGATCAACTATCAAAGTACTTGATTACAATGGCACTTCTACACTGCTAAGCGCTTCAATGGCACAACTCTGATTACAGTGCTGATCCCGCTAACAGAGAAACATTGTTTGTCTCATTGCTGCTTCACGACTAAATTTCTGAGCCAGTGAAGTCACCTTTGTGTCTTTTTACAGAGAGGCAAAAATACACAGAGGACAAGTGTTGTGCTCTCACACAAAAAGTATGCATGTCATTCAGCAATAAAACAGCATGTGAAACTAATAAAGGCCAATACTATTCAGTACCATTTTATTTTTCTCTCAAAGGAACAATCTAAACTGTAGAAAGACTGTGATGAGCCACAGGGTGAAAGGGTGAGAGAGAGAGAGAGAGTGAGAGAGAGAGAGAGAGAGAGAGAGAGAGAGAGAGAGAGAGAGAGAGAGAGAGAGAGAGAGAGAGAGAGAGAGAGAGAGAGAGAGAGAGAGAGAGAGAGAGAGAGAGAGAGAGAGAGGCCGGTTACAGCATGCTTAACTACATCCTACTGGACGCAATGGCTTTAGAGATTTCGAAATCCTGTCCTTTACATATCGCCCATCTGAGAGGTGATCCCACACAGCTGGATCAGTAACAGAGACTGATATACATAATAAAAACTGAACTGCACATTCTCTCGATGAATCTTGCCAATTTGTACAATATTAATGAATATGATCAGGTATTTGCATTTGTTTCAAACAGAGATCAGCACTGATCAGACTGTTTTTTTCCACCTGAAGCAAAAAGGCTATGTGATGCACAATCACAGCCAATCAAAACATATTTGATGTTCAATATACAGAAGGATGTCGCACCAATGATATATCACTGTGAGTGGAGCTACAGAGTGCATTACCATACAAATATAAACTAAGTGTCCTGTTGCAGCTGGTTTGGCTCTAGCAACAACCTAGTAACCACACAGCATTAAAAAACATCTGTCTGTGCGGTGTAAATTGGCCTTAAATAAATAAATGTAAGTTGAAGACCTAAATTTAAAAATAAATTGAAAATGAAAACTGAAAATATACAAATTTAATTAAATAATAGGGGTGTTGAAATTAAGTTTCTACGATGCATCGCGATGCGGACATGGACGATTCGATGCAGTAATAGACCATAATCGATTATTACCGTTATAGCCTACTGACGTTTCTCTGGTGTCAATCGTCGCATACGCACTTGTCTCGCTAGCGTAAAATGTCGGAGGGATGCAAAACACAAAAGCGAGTAATAAAAAAAACTTGCAAAAGCGAGTTTGTGTGAGCGTTATTGTAACAAGTACACTACTGAAACACTATATATCTGACCGCTTGTATTAATGGACGAAAATGTAGCCACGTGCAGTAATATTGCAACGAGTTGTGATATCGAATCAAAGACATGATAATCGTAATCGAATTGAACCAGTGATGATTCACACCCCTATTCAAAATATTAATAAATACTAAAACTAATACTAAAATAACACTGTCCTAGAAATATGGAAGAAATATTTACAAAACTCATTCAAAACTCAAAGATCTACTTAACTATACAAACCAAACAACATGGGGAATTAATCAGCATCTTTATAGTGGCCATCTCACACCTATTAGGCCTATATTTTTGTATTATCACCTATAAGACATAAAAAGTCACTGTGACTTGCATACAAGATAGACAGTCTATTATTGATGGTTTTACAAGGGCTTCCTCTTTTTTTTCATAATCATATAGTCAGAGAAGAGGAAGCACTTGTAGATTTATGGGCTGGTTGTCTTGTCTTCCGCCAGGCATGAATAATGCAAGGCTCCATCCTGTGATCCAGATGAAAGGAGAGAGTGTGCAAGAGGGAGAAAAAAAAGATTGAGACAAAGACTTTGTGTTTTTAAAGGTGAAGTGTGTAATTTTCTCAATGTTAACATACTATCAGAGTTTATTGTGAATTCCTGAAGAGTGTGCTCTTTAATTTGAGTGATCTGAAATCAGCTCAATCACGTGACTGAAAAACGGCAGAAAATTAAAATTGAAAAGCATTATTTAATAAAAATTATCGTGAATCTTTAATTAAACAGTGATTTTCTGGGATGTAGATGAACATTCCTTCACTTCACTCAAATTTTATTTTAGAGAAATATTTCATAGTCATGTCTGAATTAGTTCCCATGGAAACCATAAAATGCACCAAGGACAGACGTTCTTACACAAACTCAGAAACCCATAGAGCAGGACATTAGAACTCCACTATGATCCATGTGCCTGAACAAACCTATATGTCCTACCTTAGCATTCATTTGACAATAAAATACTTCATGTCTGTAGACAGAAATGGTAAAATATTGTAGACTTTGCACCTAGGAAAATGAAAATTCTCTCATCATTTACTCAACCTCAAGTTGTTCCAAATCTGTATGAATTTCTTTCTTCTGCTGAGCACAAAATAAGATATTGAAAAATATGGCCGGGTAACAAAACAGTTGATGCAAATAATTTTTTTCCATACTATGGAAGTCAATGGGAAGTCATATCCCTGTTATATAACTTCTATACACAATAGTCCATTGCATTTACATGATGCAGCAAGATACAGCAAAACATCTGCTACGCAAAACGAAAAAAATGCAGCGCCTAGGTCTCCGCCCCCTCCAAATCCAGGACACCACCTACTTTTTTGCTTCACAGAGGTCTATTTGAATGTTCACGGATGTCCTTCACAGATTAAGGAGCTTGCTTTGTTATGATTAGAGAATCCATCTGGAAAACTAAAAATTCATATGATACCTAGCCAGAAATGCCATTTGCTGTATTGTATGTTTGTTAGCAGCAGATGACTGGATCTATTTTATTGGGATGACCATTAAACATATGTATAGCTCAGCTTACATTAATGACTTAATTTCAATCTGAGTTTCATGAGAATTAACAAGGTGTTTACTGTTAATGTTAACTTAGAGTTACCATTTAAATATACCCACCTTTTAAAACTAATAGCTAAAAAGTTTGACTGAAACTTCAGCTGATGTCCTCAGAGTCTTAACATTTAATCCCATCGGTCACAATAGTGACCGTAAAGAAGGTTTTCATTTATAAAGCTTTAAAAATGTTACTGTCTGTTGTTATAGTCCATTTCCTGAAAATAAGGGGAAAATATGCAGTCACATTGTTAGTGCAAATTGTCACGTGACCAGAGCAGTTTACTTCTTGTTTGCACCATCAGAAGTTGATGGCTACATCAAAGCTCTAAAACAAAAGGTTAGTATAAGAATTTTGGTGACTGCAGAAATATTCAGTATACACATTATCCCACCGGTCACAATTTTGACCGACCATAAAACACAATTTTTTTCACACACTTTTCCATAAAAATGTTTAACAAAAAATAATTAACGACACATGTCTGGGAAAATTTGGGATTAAATGGGTTAAGACTGTGGAAATACACAGCCTTAAATATTACAAAAATAAGTCTTGTGTTCTCCTCTCCTCTGTAAAATGCACAGAATATGATTCCCTGGGGCCGCTCAGTGGATTTATGTGACCCAACCTAAAGCCCATGGAATGTGACAGAGCTGCTGGCCATTAATTTGCTGCATGCCTCCTGTGTGCTGACCTTAGGATGGACATCCTTTACTAATAAGATGCTGCTCATTCCTGCAGACTTAATCCCCTCACATTAATTAGTGGGTAAACCATACAAAAATTAACATTCTGTTATTAGTTCCAAACCAGTAAGATTTTCTTTCTTTATTCTGAAGGATGGACTGCTGTTTAATACAATGAAAATAAGTAGGGTCTGAAACAACATTGGGTCCTATTTGAGATATTTTTCAAAATATATCCTGTTGTGTTCCACATAAGAAATAAAGTCATGCAAATCTGGAACGTCATAAAGGTGAGAAAATGATAACTGAATTTTCATTTGTGGATGAACTATCCCTTCAAATCACTGATTACTGGTACTGCTGCCTGGGGTTTAAATCAGCATTCAGTGTGGATTGTAGGTGCTTCTTCAATACAGACTATCTATAGCTGGGAAAATAGCAGCATTATGCATCGAGTGTTATAGCACAGAGCCCGCTGTCAACACAGAGAGGTTTCATCTCAGATGACACCGTTGCTCCAATCATGTCACAGTGTATCAGAATATTTCTGCAACCTGGAAGAAAGCACAAACCTCCTTTTGACAAATTAAGGCCCTGGTATTAACAATCATCTGGGGTGATCTGATCACATTCAGTGCATGGGTCAAAGGAAAGATGGGTAGGGCTAGGTATCGAGTTCGATACTTTTTAGGTACCGACCAAATTGCCTCGATACTATCGAGTATTGAAACATTGCTCGTCGTTCGGTACCAAATTTCGATACCTAAGGGGTTCATCTCGTCAACGTCATTGATGCATGCGGCATGATTAGCTGTGACGAGGCATCAAAACACTAGTTTACGTGGTTGCCCACAGAGGCTCACAAGTGAGGCTGTAGTGTGTAAGCGTCCCATAGATGGAAAAGATGTGGAAAAGATAAAAAATGTGGCTACATTTCACCAGGCTTAATGCCAACAAACCGCAATGCAATATTTGTGACGAGATAATGGCTGCTAAGACCGGCAATACGACAAATCTGATGAAGCACTTGACAGTGCACAAAATTAACGTAAGAGCATAAAGTTGCTCCGTCTTTGACAGCAAGAAGAACTGGAGTGCGTCACAAATGAACCAAAACTCAGCATATAGGATACTTGCCTCACAGACATGAAATGAAATGTCTACTTTTAAACGAACCAATTCAAATCGAAAACTAATACTCTGATTATGTAATAATCCAAATGAAAGGTGCACTTCTTTCTATAGGGGCGCGCGCGTGCGATCACAATACTGCAGATGACGAGTCATCAACTTCATCTTTGTAGCCATCGACTCAGAAAACACTAGTTTATTAATAAACAATTCAAATGTCTCCTTGCTATTTTTCTTGATACATTCATAATCATTAGGCTACTTTTGCAAGTACTTTGTGGCAAGCTTTATGTGTGCTGAGCCTCACGAGGCATAGCCTGGTTGACACCAGACCCTTCTCAGTTGTAACTGAGAGTGGGTCAGGGGAAGGTTCATTCACAGCCCATTTCCAAAGGGCCACCACCAACGGACATCTCTCAAATGCCTTTGGGCGCAATTGGATAGACCTAAAACCGATCAGAGCGATGAAGGTTGATCAACAAAAGGTGATCACCAAAGTCGCTGCGCTATCGTCATGGTGTAAAGCCCGCCTCAACGTTTGTGATTGGTGCCTTGATTATGGGCTTGAATGTGCTCTTGGCCAGACGGACTAGCAGAGCAAATCATTGCCGGAAGTTCTTCAGGGTTTTTCCAAGCTACGCGAGGCATATATCCCGCCCCAAATTAGCCTATATCCAATTAAATTCACATTTATTTGTATAGCGCTTTTCACAATATAGTTTCAAAGCATCATTGAAATCATACGTTTCAATTCGACTTAAAGATTTTTGAGTCTGTAAAAAAAAAAAAAGTCAGCAAACTGAAAAAATAAAACCACAGTTTTTTTGAGGTAATGTAATCTTGTTAAAACGGATTTCATAAAATTGGTACTGAAAAGAGTATTGTTCAGGAACTGGTATCGAAGTCAAGGTATCGGTATCGGAAAAATGTTAACGATACCCAGCCCTAACGATGGGACTGTTAATAATTTTTCCAACAAATAGAAAAGCCGAATTTACTACTACTTGGGTCAGAGGAGTGACAATGATCCAGAGCACTCATCTACTACTCATTCAAGATTATGTGGGTGGCATCCTAAGACACACAGCTGTGAATAAACACACAGAAAGTCATGAAACTGATATCAGAGGTCGAGGAGCTCTGTCAGCCATGTGTTGCCTGCCCTCCCTGAGTGGATAATGTGTAAAGGGCCATATGGCGAACTAAGGCAATTCCCTTAGATAAATAGAAAACACCACACTCAAATCCTCACCTTTGACCTCCACTGCCAGGTGACATGCAAAAAAAAAAAAAAACTACCGTGTATACCTGAATATAAGACAAGGTTTTTGTCCTAAAAATAGGCTGAAAATGGGAGGTCGTCTTATATTCAGGGTCATCTTATATTCGAGTGGAGGAACCTATTGATAGCCTTTTTCTCCCACGCCGTCGACTGAGGAGAGTGCAGAGGATCTCGATGCAGCGCGGATGCACTTAAAGAAATAAAGAAGCGCCTCGCTTCCATTATGAGCACGCATACTGCACGCCTACATTTGAAATAACGAACTTGAGCGCGCAAAAGACGCGATATGTGAACAGGCAGAGGGTTTCAGACAAGCCGAATATTGCGCCTTCCATGACTTGGTCAGATCGTCATTTACCTCCAGGAAGAAGGGGGCGGGTCTTTGCTCGCTTGTCTCTGTCCGCTCTGGCATCCTCTGGGAACGGAGCTTTTTCTTGCGCGGCTCGAGCAGAGGGAGAGAGAGAGCGGGAGGCGGATCGTCGTCGAAACGACGCCAGACGACCCCGCAGGGTGGTTAAATCCATCCCGTCGCACTCAGGGCCGCCGCCCTTGGTGAGTACGGCCTCCGCGTGGTCACGGCCCAAGCAGGAAGCGCACAGGATGTGCCGGTCTCTGCCGACGAGCGGAGCTCTAGACGAGGCATAGGTGATGCGAGGCATTTGGAACAACGCCTCGGAAATTTGCACTTAAAATTATTTTCTGTTGAAAACCAGATTTTTTTCCACTAAAATATTTTTTTCCCCAAAAATAAGTCTGGAAAATGGGGGGGTCGTCTTATATTCAGGGTCGTCTTATAGTTGGGTATGCCAAAGTTCCTCTAACATGTAAACATTAAAGGTGCAGTGTGTGATTGTTAGCGACATCTAGCGGTTCGGTTGCGAGTTGCACTAATGGCTCCGCCCACTGCTCACCCCTCCCTTTCGAAGAAGCTACGGTGGCTAAAACGGGACAAACATTTCGTCGATTGAGACAGCAAAGAATAGCCAGAGTAAGCCAAGAGTGTGTAACATTGTCACTGTTTCTGTACCACAGTCCATTATAAACGACATCATGGATAAAGTTTACAAAGCCATAGTCAGGTGAGGGTCTTAATATATAATATAATAATAGTAATCAGCTGATTGTCTCACAAACGTAACCAGCACTTTCTCCCCACATAGCAAACCCATAATACAGCGAGGGAGAAGAACCACATGAAACTATGCAATAATATTTTTTCTAACAGGGTAGTGAAAGGTCAGCTGGCTAATATGAGCTGTTACTGTGGCTGAGCTGGTTAAAGCGTAAAGCCTTGTTTAAACTCGACGCGTCCAAATGAGCCCAAAGGCGCCCGGCAAAAATGACATGATTGTAACAGCGCGCGCGCCTCTGCATCCCTTAGACACCATTTACTACATACAATAGACTTTTTTTCTCTGATTTTGAAAACTCTTCGGGAACGACTTAAAATGCTTCCAAGATCGACTTGTCGCGATCGACAGGTTGGTGATTCCTGTAACATACTGTTTTATGGTCAATAACAAGAGTAATCAGCTGTCTCACGAATGTAACCAGCACATTTATCCCCACATAGCAAAGCCATGACACAGCGATGGAGAAGAACTAAGTTACATGAAACAATCCAACTACATATTTTACACCACTGACAAGGGAAAGTCACTACTCACGGTGTCTATCTGGCTTCTAGCTTTCTGCGGCTTCTCTTTCAAGGTAGTGACGAAACGCGTTCTGTAGCGCTGTGTGTTCGCTGTCGGCTACGGTAGAAACATGACGTCACAATATGGCAACCTTCATAGAAGGGGATTCCCGCGCCTATGTAGATATAAATGACTCATTCTAAGGTAATACAAAATTAACGGTTCATTAAGTAAGGTCTTTATACGCCACTAAACACATAGTTATGGATCTTATATTGCATTTCTGTCAATAGATTCACAGAAATATTACACACTGCACCTTTAAATAAAATCATTAAAAAATATTTTACAAAATATCTAGAACCAAAATGATTCATTTTAAATGGAAAAATACACTTATTCTGTACTTAATGTTTATTCTACTGGAATATCTACAAAAAATATATAGCCTAACAGTTTAAAGTAGGAGTATAACAATATATTGTGTCAATATATCGCAATACAAAAAAATTCAACATGCATCGTGGACAGTGATAATCTGCATTGTGTATCGTTCAGCCAAAATGAAAATTACTGTGGGAAAAAAAAATCTAGTTTATAGAGTTTTAGTGTCAGCGACAGAGTGCAATAATATTTATCTAAAATAATTCTGTACTTCCAGCTTCAGAATCATGAATATTTTTATTCTGGTGTCACCATTGTCCTGTGCACTGGGTTACAGCACCAACTCCAAGCCTACTCATTTCCACCCGCGATGTAATACCAAATTTACCATTTTAATTTACACAAACAAACAAACAAAAATAATTGATTAAAAAATACAATGTCTATGTCTGTTCAGACGTGCAAATCATTGAAATAGAACAAGGAGTGACAGGCAGCATGAGCGATGCACAGACTCCCACAGGGCAGAAACAATAAGTGAGAGGTCACATGCCGTTCGACTTTGTAATACAGCAGTGTTCCATTTCTGATGCCTTAAAACTTTAGAAAACATGAATATGGCTCCAAGCTTACATTTTACTTGAGGTGCATGTCAACAGCTATCTTCAGCAACTAAGAGGCCAAATCATTTTTTGCCAAAGCTGGTTTACTGTGCATAAAGAAAACCTCGTGATAAAAGACAAAGCTGTGGGTCAAAACAAATGCCAGAGAATGCAACCTACAATACTCTCATACACAGCCCCTTAGATCGGTTGCTTACCGCATGGTGAGGATTGCTTGCTTGTTTTTCCAACACACATTTCTTCAGCAGCTCCCACAGAATGCAGGCCTCTCTATAAGATCAGCATGGAGATTTGCTACAAATGTTTACCATATTGCAAATCGATAAAATACTTAACCCTGCCACTGTGACATTAAATGCTCTGCTATTATTAAATTAAAATAATTAAAGGCTCTGCTCTAACTGGCACAAAGCATGCAGCAGCACAAGAACATTTTCATATTTTAGCAGTTAGAACAATAAAAAACAATAGAACAGCAGAAAAGAAAATATATTTGTTTAGATGAATAAATAAATAGCCTAATATGAAGAAAATGCCTCAGCTAAAACTGACAATTGAAAATTAAAAGAACAATATAGAATAACAAAAAGATAAAAAAAAATTAAAAAAATTAAAATAATAAATGTATAATTAAATTATAATTAATTACTTAAATAATACAAATTACATATTATTAAATAAAACATTAAGTGTATTACTCAATTTGACAGGAATGGAAGTTGTTGGATGTAGCTCTGATTAAACATCTACCCCTCAAGTGAGCTTTCAGTGATTCATAACCAACTGAGCAAGACTGAAGACCACACAGGGGTTACATAGCTGAGAGTAAAGTGTAAAACGTTAGCTAGTACTTTTCAGAAATGTTGCATAATGTGACATCTTTGGGGCCCTTGCCTATAAAAAAAAATACTAGCATTCGTTGTTATGTAACATGGTTGCTAAACAACTGAGCAACATCTTTCAGTTTAATTCTTTTCAGGCAATTGAATTTGAGGTCCACTGAGATGAATACATAAAGCAGTAGCTCGCTAATGGGATTCGATTAACACAGCGCAGAAGAGCACAACATCTGCCTTGCAGCATCTCCCGCTCATTCACAGTGAGATAGTCAGGTTGGGGGGGGGGGGGGTGCATGTGTCATTATTGTGGTATCAGCAAGAGAGAGAAATGAGTTTACAGTGTCTCGGGGGAGGGACTCTATGGCTACACTCACACAGCAGCAGAATACAGCTATCATTCTTGAATAAAAGGGATAAATACAGTTCTGTTCACACATAAAGAGTGCACCCAAAAATTTAAATCCTGTCATTTACTCAACCTGTATGACTAGAATCTTAATTCAAACGGTTTTCTTTTTTGAGTGAACTGTAATTTTCAGACCCATTTGAAGGCACTGTGATTTAATTAAGAACACAAAAAAAGAAAAGAAAAAAAAAAGCACTAACATCAGCATAGCCTTAGTTTTAACAACCGGTCTCCTACAGCTCTTTTGTTTACAGAGCCATCCCATCCACCAGGTTTCTTGATGTCTTTTAAATGTACAAATGAGCACATTAGACTTAAAAGTCACTTGATTATAATGCGAAAAAACCATGCATGTGTGTCATTGCTGTGATTCAACATGTATGACTCAAAATCACACAGGGATGCCTTTAGCAAACAGGACGGCTGCCAGATTCCCAGGCCTAATTGCTCCATTCTTCTGACATTATAAAGCAGCTGTCTTCTGGCAACACATGCTAACAACACAACTGAAGGCATTTCCCCCCTCTGGCGCTACACTTGTTATTTCTCTTTGGCCTTTACGAGAGATTTGTACAAAAGGTGAGGAGCCATTATAAACAAAGGCAGGTCTTCTGACACACCAGCTGGAAAAAGCAGGAAAGAAAATATACAAGAACCGTTACTAAACTGCACACAGGGTTTAATGTGGCAATCATAAACAAACCAATTAGAAAACTAGCAGTGTTTCTTTTTAAGTGAATAATGAAGGTCTAAATGCTAACGGAGTAAAGCTCCCAAAGAGCAATGCAAACACTGCATTTCTCCAAAACACAAAAATTCAGTAAACAAATTTACTCTTTGTAAAAAAAAAATTTAATTAAAATTGGCTCATTAAACACCAATCGTGAATGCATCATGTTTCAACGAGTGAAAAAATAAGCCCTGTCCCAGGGGAGCTGTGAGACCATTGTGGTTTTCAGAAGATGCAACAGTTTCCATAGTTCAATACACTTCTGTGTTTTCTATTATGGTATATTTATATGTAAGATGCTAAAAAAGCAGCAAGATGACCAAAGACATGTCTTTCACAATAAATGTAAATGTAATTTACCATTTCTCTACTAACAGATCAATAAATAGGAGCATGCTAGGCAACATACCTTGAGGCCTAACAAATGAAAAGCAAAGCACTAAATGCACATTAAAGCATTGTTAATGTGCTATTTAATGAGCTCTATGATTTACGAGGCCACTTGCACCAAAAAGGGAAAAAAGAAATAACTTATTAGCTCAATTTCATTATTACATCTAATGAGGTAGAAAAGTAATCAGACTCAGGTTTGCTTGAATGAGCAGTAAATGTACGTGCTTGTCACATCTGTGCCCCACATGAACATGCCTGCCTACACCCAAACATCACTACACCACTGCAAGCAGTCAGAGAGTGGGGGGAAAACCACACTAAGCTCATTGGTTCTGCTATCAAGTCAAGCCAGTTATGTAACCCACTAGTGAGTCAGAGGCAGAAGATAGGGTTTATAATGGACTTATTGGTGTGCATATAATTGTATTATTAATTCTCTTATTATTGTTATTATCCCTCTGACAGAAAAAAAATGTAAATGAAAAATGAAAGTAATTCTTAAGTAATTATTTTTATAGTAAAATATAAATGCACAGTCCCAAATGCACACTGAACTCACAGCCATGAAACAGCCTCTCTGAGATGCTGAAAAAAGTGAAACACAAGCTGCTCTCGTGAAGATAGTGCCGTGCTTCGCTCTATGTATGTAATTAGCTTTTTGGGCGTCTGTCAGTGCTTGTTCTTTGATCTCATCTGCAATGCATCCTACAAACTCAGCACATGCTGTGTCATTGTCATATGTTTTGAACATCAAGTTCGTATTCCTCATAAGTAATACCTGAGAGGAAAATTTAGTGAACGGCAGCTCTTTATATGCGATTATAGTATAGAGATGCTTTTTCTACAAATTCCTATGGAAGCTGAGCGTCCCGCTTGCGCCATTTCGAATTAGCGGCAAGTCGGAGGCGGCAATTGCTAGAATGGTGGGTTCATTGTTATTCTTAATGAAAAACTCACTTAAATAGGCACTTTTACACTACATTTCGCTTTGAAACCAAATCTTCTGCTATCGTCTTGTCAGTCAGAAGAGTGAGGTGAAATCTGACTCCTGCTGCACATCTGTGCTGCCACTCTTGTTTGGCGCACACTGAATTGAGCAGACGTGTTCAGTTTTTAATTGTAGTGTCTGTTCTCTAACTGAACTAAATGATTTTTAAAACTGTGTTCATTGACTGTCACAGAAATATGACCATGGCCACTGTGTCTCTGTCGTTCTCTCTTCCGCAAGCTGGCACAGCTGTTGGAGCCTGCTTTTTATATTAGTAGGTGTGTCATCAGCATTGGTGCTTGATGAGGATTGTTTGAAAACATCAGACATTGTTTTTTCTGGCACAGAAAAAATCTCTCTTTACTCGCTCCAACTCAGTCAAACTTTCACGCGCAGCATCTCCTTTTATTACATCAACACAACAAATGATGTGACTGGCTCCTGGTCAGTAACAGAACGCACATAACTTGCAAAATTTACAATCATAACATGTAAATTTATGTTGTCTCAGCAAAATCTCATAACGTGTAAATGTATGTTATCTCAACAAAAATATCACTTGCAAATTAATATTTTTGGTCGCAAATGACCGTTTTAGGCGTAGTCTGGAGCCCTGAGCGATTTTCTCCGCACTCTTCTCTCTCTTAAGCTTTCTAATCTAATTTATGAAAGTGATTTTGTTTTTGCATTCCCGTCACCGCAACAACACCACCAATACAATGGGCGCCACACTGCTCCTTTTGAGAAGGTGATTAAGAGTTTTAAAGAAGGCAGGAACGTGGCTGGAGAAAAAACGATCCAGAAATTAAACCTCACAACTCGTCGAATGCACTACGTTTTTTTTCTCCCTTGCTCTCTTCTGCTGACAGATATGGATGCCGTAATTGTCATGGATGCTAATGAGAGTGTGCAAGAGGGATGGGGAAACATCAGGAAGGGGAGGGGATGCAGGGGATGCCTAAGGAGAAAGAGATCACATTACATTCATATTACACCACAGTCACTTTGATTTCAAAGAGCCATATGCAATAGCATGTCAGCCAGAGCCTTAAGGTGAGCGTGCAAAGTGGAGACAAGCAGATGACAGTGACTCACACATCAAGGCCTGTGTGACATGAAATGTGGCAAATAAATGTATAGATAATCAACATATTTCCGAAACAAACATGCTGATTGCTTGCTCCCACTCTACAGATAAAACGTCGTGATTCCGGTTCGCGTACCCACCCCGAAGTGATAAAATAAAACAAAATTCTATATCAAATTACAGTTACTGTAAATCCGGCCTCTAGTTCATAAACGCCAGAGGAGAACTGGCCCCCGACTGAGCCTGGGTTCTCCAAAGGTTTTTTTTTCTCTCCATTAAGTCACCTGATGGAGTTTTAGGACACCAGTAGGTCACTTGATGGAGTTTTTCGGTTCCTTGCCACTGTTGCCTTTGGCTTGCTCAGTTGGGGATTTTCAAATGAATTAACCAAGCATTAATACCATTGATCAGCCCTACCAAACGTGGATGTTTTTTCCACTAAGAAATAAACATTGTTTCTCCAGATGGATAATCTGATGAATATACACATCTTCATAAATCTCTTACTGGCAGAGTCAAAATAAACATTTTGAAAATGTACTGTATATTGCAACATTGTTTATTAAAATTGTGTTGATATATTGATTTGTATCCCTATGGGACTAGAAGCTTCGCATTTTGGCTTAATGTGAAGAATATTCGAGAGTTGTAAAGAACTTATGATAGTAAATTTTTCACTGAGGGAATTGTTAGAAGATACTAAAGTTGAGACTGATTTTTCTTCAGTACAAGGTTTGTATGTTTTAAATCGCAAGTGACTTTCCTCAGTGAGGGCCAACTAGCGAAAAAATCTCAATTTTACTTGCATTTGGCACTTGGCCATGGCAAAAAAAAAAAGATGTCAGTGTAAGGTCACACTAAACTCAAGCAGTTTTTGCTTCAAGGACAGAAAGAGAAAGAGAGACAGGGAGGATGCAGAAGATTTCTAATTTGACAATAATTTCATGTAAATCTTTCAAACTATTGATTTGATCTGTTCATCTGTGCACATGATTTAATATTTCAAAACCACATGTTTTAGCAATTAAATGCAAGCTAAATTTTCTGCATTCTGAATGCGGAATGTGTGCAACCAATTACAAATTTGCACAATACCTGTGAACGAAATTAAGACCCTGAAGACCAAAAGCAAGAGACTACAACCGTAAACAAATATGCCAGCAATTATATTCCAAGTTTGAGAGATTTTTTGGCTCAGTGATGGAATACAAAAATGAAGTGAACAAAAATGTTTAACTCATTTTAACATCAAATTAAGCAAATAAATTTGTGACTGGTCTGAAGATAAAAAAATAAAAAAAATACTGCTTTTGTCCTGTTTTACTCCATATCTAGCTCATATCCTACAGGGATGAGAGCACTGAAATTGGCAAGATGTACAGTAACAAACAAACAAACCATCTATGAGATCACAGCACACATGTAATGGTCGCCCACTTTCAGTGAAGTCAAACAATGAGTCATGCCTTATGCCATATGTCTTCATACTGAATCACCCAGGGACAGGACCGGCTTTCTTGACCAGGCTCCCTTTAAGAGAATACTAATTAAATGTTGCCTTTAAGAAACAGAAAAACACAAACAGAATAGGAAGGTGTTGTTTGGCATGTGTTTGGATTTTCACAGTGAAAGGAGCGCAAAAAGCACTTAAGGTGCAAAAAAAGAATATTTCCAGTAACACATTGTTGGCAGGGAAGAGATAGGCTTGAAATCTTCTTAGGGTTTCAACAGCGTCAGGCTGCGAGTGGCTGACCGATTGTGTTTGGGTATAAAAGCATGTAGTGTTAGGCAGACTTCAAATCCTAGAGTAGACAACGGCTATAAGGTAAAGTTTTCTGGCATTGAGAAAAATGGTGTGAGTGAAAGAAAGGAACCAGATGAGATAAAGACATGCCAATAACTGAAACACGAGATATATACACTACCATTCAAAAGCTTGGGCTCAGTGAGGGTGTTTATTTTTTTAAAGAACAAGGATGCATTAAATAGATAATAAAGAAAATTACAGCAAAAACATCAATAATATTTCAAAAGATTTCTATTTCAAATAAATTCATGGTTTCCACAATAATATTCATCGTTCATAAAAAGAAGTATTGTTTCTTGAGCACCAAATAAGCATATTAGAATGATTTCTGAAGGATCATGTGACACTGAAGACTGGAGTAATGACTGCTGATAATTCAGATTTTCCATCACAGGAATAAATTAGGCCTACTCAGTATTATTACTCATCATGGGTAAATTGCAATTGAAGATTTTTTTAAAGTAGAGTACTCAAATTTAATCAAGGAATCGTGACAGCCCTACTAAACACAGTGAATTCTGAAGGGGGTTTTGTCTGTCTGTCTTTATTTTTTATTTTTTTTTGTCATGGGTGCTTTGGTGTGCATAAATGTATGAATTTTATGGACTCCTTATAACTTTTGTTTTTTTGGTGTCCTTTTTGTGACTCCAAGTGTCTAAATTTAAATCATCAGTAAATCATCAGATTTTCAATGTAAAAAGCTTTGTAAAAATCACTCTTCAATCTGATGATTTACTTTGCTGGCTATAGCAAACGATAACAAAATGAAAATGTTAAACAAGATAAATGGTGTCAGCAAAATTTCACGAAAAGGGTGCGATTAATCACGATTAAAAATGTTAATTTATTGACAGCCCAAGTAATTATATTTCTCAATATTACTGTTTTTAATTTTGATCAAATAAATGCAGGCTTAGAGAGTTTGGAGAGACTTCTGAACGACCCCAAACACTTGGATAGTAGTGTACACAAAATCCAAATTATTCAGTGACAATCAGTTCTTATTTAGAATGGTTCCATTAAAAAAAATAAAAATACTCCTCTGAGGCAGTTTTAAATAATTGGTCAAAATGCACATACAAAATATGTTTCATCTGAATTGGTCTAGTGACTCATTGAATTGGTCAAAACAGCTTTTGCAAATGTACTAAAAGAATAAATCTAAATGGTGAATGGGAAAGGACATGCAGACAATCAATGAAAACTCCATAACCGGCTCTAAATTCTTTAGACAGTCTTCTAGAACAAAGAGCCTCTTCTGATCATCATTTGAATACCTGCAAAACACTTCCCGAGCCAGACTGGAGTGATACTGTAGGTCAATTTGATACAATCAAAAACATTTGGACATATTATGTCTTCCTAGCAAGTGGGAAATACAAAGAATAAAATGTTTTGAGAGAAATGAATTTGTGTGTCATACAAAGTGCCTAGTAGAATCAAGGTTTGAATGTTTAGTAGCAGAATGTGCCGAGCATGTGAGCTCATGCAGCAGTCTGTGGCCTTTAGCTAGATGGTAGAGCTGCTTGAAAGGTTGACCTTTGTTTCATGAACAGGAACAAGAAGTCGACAGTGAGAAGACTTTGATAAGAGAGTGTATTTGTTCAAAAAGGCTGGGCAGGCTGCTTAGCTCATCAACTACTCCTCTCTCTGTTTTTTTTGGTAAAGATCTGAACTCTCTTTGGAAGACTGCTTCTGTATAGAATCCCATTAAATGCATACTGTAGAAGGGCTTTAGGGATTAGTACTATGGAATTGTGTATAAAGGATGTCAGCAGTAAATGCATGCATTCTGTAATAAGAATGAAAATATTAACTAGAAAATATTGGGCACAAGGCACATCATTCCGAGCTCAGACATATCATCCATAGTCAGACCAAACAGATGGTCGGCTATTGGAGATATTATCAGGTTTTCACTAGCCTAACTAATATAAAGCTCAAACATTATTAGACAAGTAAACAGTCAGTAAAAAAAAAAAAAATGTACAAGCAATAGCACAAATAAATACACTAGGACAGAAATGAAAATATAGCTGAGAGCAGCAATCCGGGGCCAAGCCCTGGAAGCAGGGTTCTCCACTGAGGTTTTTCCCAAGGAGCACGTGTTCCAAAATGAAAAAAAAAATATAGGAGCACACAAAGAAATTTTGGAGCTCAGTGAAAAATGTTCAAGTAACAGAGTTTAACAAACTATTTATACTACGTGTGTGCTTCTTCTCTTTGTGTTCAACTATGGTGTGAAACCGTCGATTTGATGCAAAAGTATAAATCACACTTTACAATCAATTTAGTAAAACAGAACAAGGGGAACGTGTCTGCATCTTTCCACTGCAGAGGCTCTTTCCACAAATAGTTTAGAAAAACTATAGTTTAAATGAGTGTATTAGTATTTATATTATTATAATAACATTAGATAAAAAGTTAAATTTTAATCTAATAGTATACTGATAGTATGTTAATATATTCATGATTTAATTTTACTCCATGCATTGTAATTTTATGTAATAATATGCTATAGCTCACCACAGGTATAATATTTATTCCAGTCGGACATTCATTATGGTTTTCATTCATTAAATCATTGCGCAAGAAAAATGGCCTACATTGATCTCTACTTTTTTAATGCTACTATCTCATCAATAATCAGAACTATTCATGCAGGAGGAGTTCAACATTTGAAAGTTTACTGTAGCAACTTTTTTTATGTCCCGCCCAGTGTTAATTTTGACAGCAAATTTTGATTTAGTTTTAGTCATATTTTAGTCATCTGAATTGTTTTAGTTTTAGTCGACGAAATACAATAAGATTTTAGTCGACTAAATCTACTGTAGATTTAGTCGACTAATATCTTATTGTATTTCGTCAACTAAAACTAGACTAAAACTAAAACAATTCAGATGACTAAAATATAATGGGTTTAGTTCAATTGTAATGCATTAATTTGGAATTTCTTATAAATTTACAAACCCATATACTCCCGGAGAAAACATCTATTAAGCTGATAGTATGAATGATTTTAAAGTTTCAACATGCAATACAGACACAGATTTAACTACTGTGACTTAAAAAATTATCTTAAAATTAAATAAAACCACTTTTCCTTAAGTAGAATAGTCTTCTTTTGAATGAATTATATAGCCTATGCATTCTTTATAACTAGCCCACTTGCATACATCATTCTTTATTCTTTCAAGCAACAGACATATTTAATTGTATTAATTAAATATAATGAATCCTTATTAAAGCTATGAACAAGCAGTGAACGCTTTTCTCTTTTTCTTTTGTTGCTTGATCAATTTTAAGGACACAGACCGCATTAGGTTTATTACCCACTGTCACTTTAAGACAGCGGATCCTGTCCAATGAAAAGCAGATCCAATTGCACTGATGCACATCCAATACACTCAAAACTGTTTAAGACAAAACCAACATAGTTTACGTGAATACTCTCCAAAACGGACATTTCGACATAATGTTGTGTATTTGTCCATTCAGACACGAAAGTAAGCTCAATTCAGTCCTACAAGTACAGTAAGCACAGCATCACATCAATTACAGTAGCACAGCAAACTGTAAGCACAGCAGCGCAGCAAGCATTTAAGCCTATAAGAAGACCAACCCGCACAGTGTGGTGATAGAGATCAAGCATCGTAGGATGAAATGGCTTGGGCATGTACTTCGGATGGACCAGAACTGCATCCCAAAAGTAGCTATGAGCCGGAGACCACCTGGGAAAAGGAAGCAAGGAAGGCCAAAGACAACAAAGAGGACTACAGAAGCCGAACTAAAAGCACTACACCTATCATGGGGAGAAGCACAACATGCTGCCAAGGATAAAATAAGGTGAAAGCAGATGGCCATGGCCTTATGTTCCGTAGGGAACTATATGGCATAAGTGCCCACATGAATCGGTCAGATAAATCTAACTCTTCAGGGGGTCAATGTAGTCCATTAACAAGTAGCACAGAATCTGGTGCTGTGTCAATGTGGGCTATTGAAGAAACGCCTTTCCTCTCAAGTAAAGGCCATTTTGTTTAGGCACAGACTGGTCCCCTGGCTAATCGTACAAATGCAGCCACACAAAAAAGGAGAAAACAAAGAGCAAGTGAAAATGAGACAAATGAGAATAAGAGCACGACAAAAGAGGTTCCCGACTACAGCAAGGAAAGAGAATATATCACTGACTGCACTAATAAAAGAGCTTTTTCCAAGACAGAGCTGTCTTTTGCATCTGAGGTCACCCAAGCTGTGCGGAAGGAAGGCCCACTTCCAGCAATCTTTATTAACTTCATAAATAATGAACTCTATGAGGCCTGAAGAGGAACTCTGTAACTCTGCCCCACAGCATTAAAGCAGCAGGACACTGGTCTCAGATGCCTGTCAGAGAGGAGAGCGTAAAGAAGCAGAGACAAGGTATTCCGGTGTACAGCCACACGTACATCCCAGCTCACCTCAAACATTAGCCCTGAACCCTTGGATTACTGTTAATACCCAGAAGCAGCACTTCTTCACCTTGCCTTGAGCTGAATAGTGTTAAAGTAAAGGTACAGCACATGAAATTCCTTTTTATGTTTTCCCAAATTCTGTTTCATTAAAAATGTTGTGGTTTCTGGTTTTTACTTAAAAAACATATTACTTACTTAGTAATCAAAAAGCATGGCCAATTAACTGAAATCATGAAACGTAGGCCTATAGCCTACAATTTTATCTTTTACAATGCAATGTAACGACTCATTTTTCATTCACAAGAGAGGTTTACTGTTAAAAAAAGAAATACTGCAAGCACATTCTACTGTACAATAATAGATTATCTCTATCACATTATCTTCAAGTTAAACCGAAATTTTAATTTAAGGGTTGTTGTGAAGAGTGTGTATATGATATGATGATGGTTCAATCAAATGAAATGGTGAAATGCTCATGAAGTGACTTTCAGAGCAGCTCTGTGTTCATGTGAAGTGTCTCTCATATAGTGAGACGGACACTGAAAACACTGTATTTGAGTATGTGCAGTAGACAAAACTGGCGCTTATTCACATTACAGAACATTCAGACTACATATTTAATTAGTACAAAAATAGACTTTTTGTGCAATATTCACAGATACTGGTGCACAACACAAATTAAGTGTACAGTCTTACTTTTGCTGCATTTATCCAAATTTTGTCAAATTCCGTGAAAATCTTTTATACTGTAAATTACATTTTTATGACAAGATTCCACGATTTCGTCCACATATTCCCCATAGCAGAAATCACCGGGCTCTATAGAAATCTCTCCATCTAAAGCTGGGGGCTGAGGTATATATGCCAGCATGCACAATGGACTAATCCCTTATTATGTATGTTTACACTGATGTAGATCCATGGATTAAGTCCCTGAATGGATAAAGGTCAAGGGTCGCTTGGGTGATCATGGTCATTACACACGCTGGGACACATAAATGCGTTTCTGTTGAAAAAAATTCCTCAAGATCTCTTATTTACAGACTGGGAAAGTCTATAGGGAGTTCTCAGTTTGCACACAGTGCATTTTTAGAAAAGCCACACATTGGCAGTGACTAACAGTTAAGTCACAGAAGTGCAAGTTAAGGCAAGCGTAGATGTGAAAAGTTAAAAATGTAGTCTGGAAAGGCAGGAAGTGGTGTGGTACAGTGCCTGCAGTCCTAGAGAAGTGCAGAGGCAGAGGCTTACTTGTTTCTCTTTAATCCCTGGTGGTTGGCTAAAGCTAAGATTAGCCCACATATACAACAGATGGGTCACACCACGGCGAATCAGGACGGTCCCAACCACCACCTCGACTTTTAATGAAACGCTAAGGGACCCCATGCCCAGTACCCAGCTTCCATCTACATATCAAAGAAAACATGCCTTTGTTATCATGGGTGAAAAGACACAGTTTGGCACAAAGGTTATGGAAAGGGACACACTTTCAGCTAGAACTCTCAAACAAATCAGAGCAGCAACTGCTTCAATCAGAGGCTTAAACTGAAGACTATTTACACACTTACTATTCTCATTAATACACTAAATATCAATGCATTGTCACAGAGATTCGATGAATGGAGAAAACAGATAATGCACTGAAGAAACACCCATCTAGTCCTCTCTGCCCTCATAATCATGGTAAAGTAAGAACAGCTATTTCTCACAGAACAAATCATATTCAGAAATGGTTGAGGAGAACGGGGTGTACATGCCCAGGTTTGGAAGGTGAAAGAAAAATATAGCAGGATAATATTCTATTAATGTATGGATTAGGCAGTCAGAGATGGGGGAAATAAATGGAGGAAAAATGGAGGGAACAAAGGAAAAAAGAATTATGTCCAGTCACATTGTCACAGCAAATCATTGTCAGCAGCATGAATGCCCCTTAGGCAGTATATTGGTCATTGGGTCACACTGCTCTCTAGATATTAGTATCGGATTAGATTTATCATGCAGAAGTTCATCTCCAGAATTATAGCAAGAATTAAAGACGAGGGGAGGGTAAAAAGCCCAATCGTCGAGGAAAGAATTCAGATGAGAACTAACCTGCTGTTGGCATGTGGAACTGTACACCAGGGCTCGACATAAGCAATGGCCCGATGGCCCGGGGCCAGCAAAAGAGTATGTCGGGCAAGTTGATTGGCCAGTCACTGGCCTGCACGGGCCAGTGACTGGCCATCAGCAAAACAAACAGCAAATATCATACACAGTGGCGCGAAGAGTGTCAATGTTACTTATAACGTGTTCAAATGTCAAAGAATTACGAGGCTGATACGAGAAAGAGGACATTCCTAGTGTCATGGAAAACACAGTAAACTTGGTAGGGATGGGTACCGAAACCCCGGGGCTGAATTTTGAAAGGCCGCTTTATCGATAAGCTTGGACGTTCTGCTGTCGATACTGGAGAAATAGGCCTATAATTTATGATTGCTATAAGGACGTTATTGTTTTTTTTTTGTTTTTTTTACCATCTCGCTGAGTCGCCAGCCATTTCTATATATAATAAAATTAAACCATTTGTCTGTGATGCATTTTTGCTATTCGCAGTTCAGAAGAGAGAGAGAGATCTCTCACGAGATGCCACAGCATGCACAACACTAGAGCCCTGCTTAATGAGTGACGACGGAGGACAGAACTAAACATTCAAACGTAGATCTGTGAAATTAGTCTGATTTTATTTTAGATTTCGGCTTCCAAAGATTATAGAATATATTTGAGGTCAATCCATTAAAAACTATAGCCGCATTCTGTCTAGCGCAACTTGCTTCCCTTCGCAGCAGTACGCTGTCATTTCTCCTTAAAACTCAAACTTTAAGACAGAATCAGCACGATCGGTGATTGTTGAAAAATGCAGTCTCTACTAGGGGTGTCACTTTACGTTCGAAAATCGATTGCACAATCGATTGGACCAACCAACACAAGTTTCGAAAACGGGGAATCGATTTTAACAACCTTTTTTTTTATTTACCAAAAATGTGTTTTAGGTGGACAGATCAATAGAGTACACAGAACTCGTAGGATGTTGGAAAATAATGTCTTTTCTGTTAACCAAATGCTTTTTAATATTCGCTATTACTTCAATGCACGTGAACAAGCGCGCCGTTGTTTGTTGCTTAGTGACTTGTGTGTGTTCAAGTAAGCCAGAAATACGCAGATTCTGCGCAATACGCTGTATTTAATATATCATGATGACTCACGAGTTGCATATTTGCGCTAAATCCGCGCAGATTTGGCTACACGAACTCCCCCAGAAAAGTGAGTAAACAGAAACACGCCAAATTGGCTCGTGATTTGACAGCGTGTCCCGCCAAAGTTCATTTTTACCCGCATTTGGCGTATTGGCGGGTGTTAATTTCAAACCCTGAATGTTGCACTCCTGTTTTTCATTGTGCACAAAACCTCATGCCAATAAATCATCAGAAATATTGTGCGCGTCTAAAGCGCCCTCTTTACGTTCGTCCGAAAGCCGGTTAGTTGTCCGTGGATTTGCCTATATTTGGTTTTGAAAATGGAAACGTCTTTAGACATGGAAAATCGATTTTACAATCGATTCAATGAACACTTATGTCTCAAAAATCGAACTGGATTTTTTCACAAAAGTGTCAGCTCTAGTCTCTACTGTTGCTAAATTGCGGGACGTGTTTAATAATAAAAAGAGCTATTAAAAGCACAAAAATCTGTGCAAGAGATGCTGTTCCCAATGCGGCGCGCGCTCCGAAACAGACCGCAACGACAAAACAAGCAAATTATATTTTGGGCTTCATGTGCGTGTCTAAACGATCAAATGTACTCAAAAATATGTCAAAATGACCGGCTTGGAGATTCACTCACAGTTTATGTCTAACTATTAGATCTCCACTCGTTCTTAATAAAGGGGAAGCAGTCTAATAAACATGCTGACGATTGCACCATTACTGAGAATCAAACAACAAAAGGCAAAGAGAAAATCACTCACAGCTCTTGAATGAATAACTTTAGCTTTAATTAGCATAAGTAAGATGAGGAGACTGAGAAAAAAAGAAAGAGTGATGGAGCTGAGGAGAGAGCAGGTATTGACAAATAATCTACTGCACGCTGACATTTGGTTATTTTTGCATGTCTCCAGTGGCTCTCTCTTAATTCCTGTACTCCCTTTGCTATATTGATTAATCCGAATGTATACAATAAATACAGTTTAATGGAAAAGTGCTTTTCCTTATATTTATTCCAGGGCCAGTAAAAATATAGAAGGGGCCAGCAAAACTCTGATCTACTGGCCCCAGGGGCTAGTGGGGATTTTTTTTTTTTATGTTGAGCCCTGTGTACACAAACTCATATTAGCTCTGTCCGTTTTTTTGCCCGACAATATGATGCAGTCAGACATGCGGGAAACCATCAAATGTCAAAAAGAAAAGGAAATCTCTTTACAATGAAAAGGAACCCCTCAACGAAGGCCGAATTATCCCTCTGACAAGATTCATAAAATATTTACAACACGCATTAAAATATTCAACACACGACACATACTGTACCAATCTGAGTGCTATAAAGGGGAGCTCCAGACAGGCTGCACAGTGAGGTATAGTTAGCTATGCTAATTACGGCTGCACCGGCACCTCAGTTGGTGACAGGCAGAAGTTAGTTACTTTACGTTAGCTGTGTTCACACCACTCTGATATGCTCTGACAGGTGCATGACAGACAATCAGACTGTGCAAAGGCACCATGACAACATCTGCTTGCAAGCTTGAGGAAAGGTCTCCATAATTTTGGACATGCACATCAAACAACTGCAAATTGTCATCTCTTTGTTACATTCATAATGAACACAAATCAGCACCAGTCTCAGTGAATATCCAAGAAAATGTCTAAACAAATGGTCTAATAGGACGGAGTAATATTTACATGCATTTTATTATCCCTGACATTAACAGATCAACAAGCAAAACAAACCATTCATTAAAAGAACAGCATACCGTTTAAAGAAAATTCTATTGTTTGATAAACTTATTGATCAGCATGTAATTCCTATCCTGTCTGCAGTAATCTTTTCTGTGGAGTTTTTTAATACAATGAGAGCAGTAAAAAGCCATAAAAGTACTCCATAAGGAGTTTTATTTGTGACAGCTGTGGTCACACTGGACTGGAAAAGAGGAACACATGGACACTACCATTCAACATTGTGGGGTCGGTGTGGTAAGATTTAGAAAGAATGTTTTGAAAGAAGTCTCTAATGACCAATCTCGGCTACATTTATTTGTTCAAAATTTGTTCACCGTAAAAGTTAAATATTGTTACATTAAAAATAACTGTCCCGCATTTTAAAATACATTTTTTCCTGTGGAGCAACGCTGAATTTTCAGCATCATTACTCCCGTCTTCGGTGTCACATGATCCTTCAGAAATCATTCTAATATGCTGATCTGGTGCACAAAAAACATTTATAATTACTATCCATGTTGAAAACAGATGTACTGCTTAATTTTTGGAAACTGATCATTTTTTACAGGATTTTTTGTTGAATATAAAGTTCAAAAGAGCAGCATTATATTTTCAGTCATTTTTGATCAATTTAATAAGTTCCTCAAACTTTTAACAGTATGATGGATATGACCTGAATCTCCACCGGCCAACCAGAGCATCAAATGTAACTCATCTGATCAAAGCATATAGTATTTCACATTGTTTTCAGACAATCGCATTTAGAAGTCAAAGGGGACACACAAAGCTGTGGGTAATAATGCAGCTCGCTCCACAAAGTCAGGTAAGGACGAGAGAGGTTAAATTACCACTGATAAGCAGAACTCACTTCATGAATTTCTGGCAAGTGGTGCAACACTGGCATCAGCGTAAGCACACACACACATGCAAAGAGCCCAGTGGGAGACGGGGGACGTGTAGCCTGTTGTGTTTAGCAATGCAAATGAAATGGTGAAGAATCTGTAACGTTTGAGTAAACAAAACATCAGTCGTTCAACAGCAGCCCCAGCTTGCCTCAAACGTCCTTCACTCTAAACAACCTAAACAGTGCACAGACATTGCCGCCTGTTTAACTCTCTGGAAGAACAGAGAAGTGCTTGTCTTCATAAATAAACAAGTCAAGGATATATTCTTCAAGTAAAGCAATGAACAGCAGTGAAACGCTCCCTGACCCTGGGGTAATGCTCAGCAGTGTAGTGGCTAAAAATTGATTGAAGCATTAAACAATGCATATCAAATATTGATGTAATATTCTATTGATTTCATTTGCTTTTGCTATAACCATATTGGAAAACAAAGACATATGGAAACTATAAGGCAAGTAATTCTTGAAGACTTGGGTTCAGACTAAGGTTATGCTTGTTTGTCTATTTGCAGAAGACATTTTTAAACGGCATATCAATAAATAAAGTAATACGGAGGAGCTGGAGGAATTGGCCAGGGAAAAGGACGCGTGGGCTGCTTTGCTTTATAGTCTGCTGCCACAATGACCCGTCCATGGATAAGTGGCGAAAAATTAAATTGGCGGATGAAAAATAATATAATATACTCCAAACAACTATATAAAATACTTTGCTCAAATATTTATTAGAAAATCTAAAAATTTACAAGGTGATACCTTTCTAAAAACATCCATTAAATTGATCAATGAAATTTCTGAATTAAACCATTCTCTAGTAAAACAGGACAGTCCAGCAAAATATGCTCAAATAGTTAGTTAAAGACCAAGAAAAGCAAATCATGTCTTTTCAAAACCAGTGAGGTCTGAATATTCATTCAACATGTAAATCACCAGGTGCATACGCAGTATTTGTTTACACGTAAATGTTTTCAAAATCTACCATACCCAGCAGTTATTATCATTTACTAAAACTATTAAAAACATTTTTGTTCATGGAAATAATATAAATATTAGATAAAAACACAAAAATGTAAAATGTAGCCTTGGCAAAACTAGAATCCAAAATTACTAAATGAACTATTTAGAAATAATAATAATAATGACAAAAAAACGTAAAATGACTGAAAAGTACACTAAAATAAAAAATAAAATTGAAAATTGAAAGTCAATTTAAAATATTAATAAAAACTAGAGCCGCACAATTAATCTTTAAAAGATTGTGATCTCAATTCAAACATTCGCGCGATCTTATTCCTAAATGACAATGATTTGCCTGTGTCTATTAAACCTTAAATCATACCAGAACATTCAAATCGGTGTTCACGCTATCGCTGACCCAGAGAGAGCAGTCATGTTTAGGTAAGAAACAGCTTAACAAAATGTCTTTTCAACCACACAGTATCGTTATTTTTTGGTGTTAGAAAAAATATTCACATTATCACAGAAGTACTGAGATAAAAGTTTATACTTCGTATATAAACAGAAACACTGATGTCTACGGTAGTGATCACTTGGCACTTCAAATAATGATTGTATGATAAATAGTTACGCCCCTAGGTGTCATTGAATCATTAATTCAAGAAATTTGTTCAAAAACGCTGATTCTGTAATGAAACGGGTGAGTTATTTGTACGTGAGTCACTGAATCATTCATTCAAACAAAATGTTTTAAAAATAATTAATTCAAATTAATTTGACATTTTTAAATAGATTGCAGGAACTAACATTTTGTCAACCTTTGTTGTTTTGTTTAGTTTTCTGTTCAGGATCGTGGGAGAATCGTGATCTCTATTTGAAACAAAAAAATCTTGATTGTCAATATATCCAGATTTGTGCAGCTCTAATAATAATAATAATAATAATAATTTAATTATATAAAATATAATAATAATAATAATAATAATACTAAAATAACACGGCTACCATGAACGCCAATATGAGCCCCAAACTGCCTGCTTGCAAAAAACTCTATATATAGCTTAGATTATAATAGTATATTATGTGTGTGTCCAGAACCAGGTCAGTGGTCTGTCCAAGAAACTCATCTAAAAAAAATCCATTGATTATAGAGGATAAAGCAGTTTCTACATTATTACATGTGGGGAAGAAAAGCAGTAAAGAAAAATGATTAGCCAAAGATGGAGCACACATTGTGGAACAGTCATCACTTTGCCACCGGGAGAGGAGCTTCTTGTCTGATATCAGAAGAGGATAGTGAGAACTGCTGAGCGGGCCTGTTATCAAGGTGTTAATGTTGCTGAAAGTATTCAATACTGACCCAAGCACATTTCACACTGCCCTCACGCCAAAAATACTCTATTAAAATGAAGTTAGCCTCATTTCAAATATGTGCTTTTGCATAATAATGAGCTAAAGCCCAAGTAAGTAAGTAATATTGTAATATAAATTTGTACAATGCAAGTATGCTTGCCTGTGCAAAACGTGCCATTACAATAGTGTTCTGAGAGTGATTAAAATGAGATTAATCCGATATATATACGCAACAACGTAATATTACAACTTGAATCTATCTACACAAAAAAACTGTTACTAAACAATTTACAACATTGTATTACAATTGTTTTCTAATTATAATTGTATATGACAGCTTGAAGCTACACATCTTGCACTTAACTGTATTTTCGCTTACTTTATCAAGTGTTTTCAATGCCATGATTAGAAAAGATTTGAATAAAAACATACTACTAACGAAAATTTGAGAAATAACACTGCTAAATTATTAGTAACATATAAAGAGAATATGATTGAGTCAGATAACCTGATGTTTGTCAGTAATGTTGTGCACCACCATTTGACACGGTATGTTTTGCCTATTTTAGTAAGATAAACAAAACTGTAGTGACATCCACACATACTGGGGCTAGCCAAAAACCACAGCAATTAAAATTATTACTACTTAAACTTCACACCAAAGTTCACAAGCAAACTTCCTATAATAAAGTGCCAGTGTTGACATCCCTCACCTTGTTTTTCTGTGACTAGCGAACCGAAAGACAACCCTATGCCTGTTCATCTGCTGGTTAATAAAGTCTGAAGCCACTGACTGCAGGAGATCCATCTCGACTGATATGTCTAAACGTCATGTTTTTCTAGGTCTCAATGAAAGAGAAAAAGAGAGCGAGTAAGTGGTTTGGAAATGAGGAGCACACTGGCTCTTCCCTGCTCTCAATCCCATTTGTAAACAGAATGTCTCTCTATCTGCAGAGGGAGAGGAGACTGCAAATATTTGAGAGACATGTAAATACTACAATGCAGACGAGAAAGTCAGTATTCAGTCATGTGGTGCACCGGTAAATGAAAAATGAGGTGGTGACCTCATCTCCCATCCCTTTCAGAAAAAATGAAATTGAGTCTGCATTTGCATTTGGTCTTTGAGGCCCTGTTTACATCAGGTATTTAGAAGCATTTCATCAATCTGATCACAAGTGGACACAACAGCGCTAAATACAGGTGTAGACCAGGTCTAAAACGTTTTGAGCTTGTCCACTTTCAACCACTTCCAGAGAAAACGCTTTTGTGGTGTAGACACTCATGTGGTCGAATGCGTTTGAACAGCCACAAAAGACCTGACTTACTGTATAAATATTATGGGAAGCGTTTCTAACACGCATTCAAGGCATTTGCCGTGGTCTTGCGGCTATCAGAGCAGAAACAAAAGTTGTTTGTAGTATTAAGTTTGTCCGTCGTCTCTGGTTCGTGTTCATATAAATTGAGCAAGCTTATTTCGTCCATTAGATCGAAAGATCTGAAAAAGCCCTTGCATTTATCCACACATAAAGCCCTCCACCCAAGAAAATCTGGACAGAAATGGTCGAAAGTGGACAAAAGAGATGGATTAAAACACCTGGTGTAAACGGGTATGTCTCCTTTGTCTACTTGTGATTTGATCGACCAACATGCATCTTAATACCAGCTTTAAACAGGGCCCAAATGAAACTGATATGGAGATGTTCATAGGAGAGCTGAATACATGAGAGGGACCATAACCTTCAGTTTAGCTTTCTTCTGAATTTAGTAAGCAATGATTTGTGGTAAAGTGTGAACAGATTTTTATTGCACATCTACAACGACATTCATTGTACTGAGGTCATGGCACTTCCTGCCTTGTTCAGGAATTAAGCCCTAGTGTCTGACCTTTTACATCCCACACGCTATTGTGTTAAACAGATGGAGGACGTAGGCGTCTCATTACACCCTCTTCTCCATATGGAGACCAAACACAGAGCTAAAGTGCTGTATAATCAACATAAGCACAGCTTTTGCTTTAAGTTTACATAAAAAGCCTGTACTGGTCAGCCTGAACAATTTGGAAAAAAATCTACTGAGATTTAAAATGTCATTTAAAAAACATGTATAAATAAAAAGTATAATTTTATTATATTACAGATAAATATAAAATATAAATCAGGGCTCGACAATGGACTGCCCGATGGCCCTGGGCCAGCGTGAAAGACACTCGGGCCAGCTGACGGAACTGTCACTTGCCTGACCGAGATTTAAATTTTAGATTTTAATTCCAATTCGTAAGAATTAAGAGAATTATTGACAATCCTGGTCAGGATTATGTTCCGGCTCCCTGGTTGGATTATCTATGATCATGTATTTCTTTAGTAAACTTTTGCTGCATTTAGATCCTTGCCTCACCTCATCCTTGCCACCGTTGTTACAGAAGCACCTGCCCAATTCTGTCAACAATCCTGAAACGCGAGTGAAATCTTGGATTTTAGAGAGTACGCGATGCGGCACAGCTGAATCACTAACTCTGTTTGTGAAATTAGGCTACCTCTCACAGAATGTTTTCAAATGACTGATTTGCTCTGATTATCTGTGTGGTAGTGCTGCACGATTAATCATAATGGCAATTGTAATCGCGATGTCAAGCCTATACGATTATATGACGCAAAATGCTGCGATTTTATATAAAATAAACGAATTAGGGCTGTTAACGCAATTAACGCAGCATCTGTTGTTTTTTTTTTTGCCATCCTTTGGCTAGTGTTACATGATCCCGCTCTTATTCATGCGAATGCTTTAAACCATTCATGCGAGACAAGTGTGCCGTATTGATGCGCATGCACAGACCGCGCGCCAGAACACAGTTCTCTTTCGCGCTTGAACGAACAATAACACACACAATTATGCCAAAATGTCATTTGTCAAGTCTCTTCATAACATAAGAGCAGTCTTGTTATGATGGACATAAAGAGTTGTGAGAGATAGAGGCGCATGTGAGATCAGCGTCCCTATCAGCAATGGCTGCTCTTAAAGGGCCAGCAGCCAATAATGCTCTGTTAGTAAAGTTAATCAAAGAACAAAGGGAACAGAGAAAATCACTCACTGCTCTTGACTAAAGAACTTGTGTAGCTTTAATAAGGATTAGTCTATATGTAATTTATAATTTATGCAGCGCAGACTGTTTGATAACTTTATTCAATTTATGTATATGTCCAACCTGTTAGACAGGAAGGGCACATGTAAATATGACATTTATTATGGGTTTATGTGAGGATTGTATGAAGTTTACTTCAATTAAAAGCTGTTATATTTTTAAAGCCTAATAAAATGTTTAAGTTTTTAGAAAAATTGACAGCTTTCAATTGTAATGATGGAATCACTGGGGGGGGGGGGGGGGGTTGTTGCTAGTTTGAGTTGAGAAATACACATTTCAGAATTATCACTAATCTGTGTATGCATTTTGCTTTTGAACCAATCAAGTTGACTCATGAAACCATTTGTTATTATAATCGCAATCTTGATCTCAATAATAGTAATATGACATTTTCCCCAAATCGTGCAGCCCTACTGTGTGAATCAATTTACTCTTTCAACCAAGCCTATATGCTAGAGTGCATAAATGTTTGCGAGAATTTCCTGCTTTATAATCGTGAAATCTGCAGGAATGTGTAATATTATGCGAAATGCCTGCAATCCCGTGCCGATTTGTTTGTTCACACTGAGTTGGCACTGGCAGTATGAACATTTTCTTTCATTTATTTTCAAGATCTTAGGTGAATTATCCGTTGTCGCTTTCAGTACAGCTATAACGATCGCGCAAAAAAGATACTTAAACAACTACTGCAAAAATACACACGTATGGCGTAATGAGATGAGAAACTAGTGGGGGGGGGGGTGCTCTGGGCCTGTCAAAACATGCTGAGCTCCAGATGAGAAACACTTAATTACTACATTCACAAGCCTGCCAGCACTGACTTAAACACAACTCGACTGCCTCCAGATAAGTGTGCATTTGGGTCGAGGCGATAAACCTTGCAGGCTTTGATTGGATTTAACTCAGCACACTGCCATATTTACTAAAGGTGGTCAAGAAGCCTTGAGGGCCGTTCACAGTGTATGCATTCATACATTTAATAACAGCAAAATGCAGCACAAAGGAAACAAGCAGAATGAAGGTATCTCCAGGCACGTTAAACTTTTTGAAAAGTGCAGCACTCAAGGGACAAGACGTATCGCAATGGTCAAAGAAGCCTGTCTAGTGCATGTTCAAACACAAAAACAATTAAAAAAAACAGCTTGGGCAGACACAAGAACACATTCTGTGTGAAAAACACACCTGGAGAGTACAACTCAGCAAAAGCCTTCACTTAAAGTCTTAAGGAAAGCTCTTCTTTGCCTCAAGTAATCCTCACCTTTCCCTTCTTAGGATTGGGTAAATGTGATTATAAGTCTATTTTAGACGTCCCTTAAAAGATAAATATAGGTTAGAGTTGTCAATTTCTTGAGATGCTCTCTGTTCAAGTCTCTAGCCCTGTTTACACTTGGTATTAAGAAGCATTTTCGTCAATCTAAACACAAGTGGACGACACTAAATACAGGTGTAAATGGGGTCTAAAATGTTTTGAGCTTTTCCTCTTTTGACCACTTCCAGTGGTAGTTTAAAATGCATTCGACTTGATTGCTTTCGTGGTGTAGACACTCATGTGGTTGAATGCATTCGAACATCCACAAAAGACCGTTTTCTCTGAGCCTACTGACCTGATGTGTAAACGTTACGGGAAGCGCGCTACCCAGATGGGATTTAAACTAAAGTTTGTTTTTTAAGACGGAAAATGTACCAAGCATAATGTCAGGGATGGAAATTAGCACCCGCCACAAGCCAAATGCGGGTGATTTTGTGTTGTGGCGGGTAAACTCGCTTCAGCTACCGGCCACCGTGGCGGGTAAATAAAAATAGCATACTGTTTCACCCGGACGGCAGACACTTTGAGGAGGCACACCTTCAACACCCGCGCGCTTCTTCCGTCGAGGCTTGAGCGAGAGAGGTGGGAGCTAGCCGCGAGCGCATGATGTAAATATGACAGAACAGGCATACCGTAAAACTTCAAATAATAGCCCGGGCTTTTATTTTCCCAAATCGTCGAACTGCACCGGCTTGTATTTGAGACAGGCCTTTATAATTTAGTGTTGAGATGTTGTTCCTAGAGTCTCTAATCACTAAAAATCCCCAAATGCTCCCCGTAAAACTGCGGTCTTCCGACCTCTTACTATCGTGTCAATTGATTTTGATTAATATGCACGAGGGAGAGAGAGCAAGACAGCGCTCGTGTTGTTTGAAGACGTGAGAGTGCGCGCGCGCGGCCAGGGCTCTCTCTCTCTTGCTCTGCTCGTTAAGCGCCCTGTCATGCGCAGCAGTCATTCTATTCTACATCACTCACCGATCAAAAAAGGCTTTGTCGGCGCCAAAAAGCGGGCGATCTGATGGGTTTTAGAAGATTACATACATCTCGAAACTAAAAAAAACAAGAGAAAAACTGTAAAAGAGACAGGCGTCTATTTGTGATTTGGCTATTATTTGAAGCTTTACGGTACTCTCGCTGAGAGAGCAACCTCCAGCATAGAGTGCGGTTTAGCATCGGTTCAGTTTTTTGTTTAATCTGCCCTACTCATTTAACGAAATGTATATCAGTTCATGGTTTGTGTGTGTGTACAAGAGAGAAAGAGAAAATGTCAGTATTTCATTGAGACTTGAGATTAAATAAACTGGTTAAGTATTATAGATCTTGTAGTATTAATTTTCACATGCAGTTACACATTGTCGGTTAAAAACAAGAAAGTGGCTGGTAAAAACATTGAGTGGCTGGTAGACTTTGAAATCAAAAAAGTTAATTTCCTATTAACAAAAAAGTTAATTTCCATCCCTGCATAATGTTCTCTCACTTGCGGCTATCAGAGCGGAAACAAAAGTTGATGCTCTCCTTATTTTTCCGTCATCTCCCTTCACGTTCATTTTAAATTGAGTAGTGATGCTCCGATTGATTGGCCGCCGATCATGATCGGCCGATATTGGCTAAAAATAGCTTGATCGGTGAACCCCAAAAGCGCAGATCAAAAAAGCCGATTACGTGACGTAAACTATTCGTGCAACTTTTTCCACCTGCATGCTTGGCGCACGGGCACAAAACAGCAGAGCGGAGCTTGCCAGTGACAACATGAGTTCTCCTTCTCCTTCTCTAGGAAGTTTTTCAAAGTTTCCGACAAAAACGTAAAATTAGCCATTTGCAATGTATGTCGTGCTGAAATCCCTCGAGGTGAAAGCCAGCAACGGCATTTTAACACCACTAACATGATTATCTTCGAACACGCCATACAACAACTGAATATGCCGAGTATGAGATACTAAACCAGCCGACGCCAACAACCCCATCCCTCAATCCCGACTGTGAGTGATACCTTTATTCAGGCCCGGATTGGCCATCTGGCAATTCTGACACATGCCAGAAGGGCCGGTGTGATTTTCTATTGTTTTGGGCCGAGCTGACCACGTTGCTGCACCTACCCATAGCATAGCTGTCAACATTGAACATTGAAAATAAGGGAGATTTCCCGGAATCCATCCCCAAATTTTTTTTACATAATTCTTACCCAAAAACTTAAAAAAAAAAAAAAAGCACTAATCAGTAACCGTCTAAAGAGTTTATAACTACACAATATATATTACAGAATTACAGACCAATGAATATGTTTAAAGTGCTTTATGAATGAACAAAGTAAACATTTCTTACACATTTTCATTTGCTACAACGTGTTTTAGCTTAATGTTGGGAGACAGAGTGAGAAAGAACTCAAAGAATTGGTGGTTAATTCGGTGATTTTGGCCGTCGGCGTCCTCCTGATCCATCATCGCACATCATACTCATCTACTCTACTCTCCTTGATCATTTCAAATTCACTTCCCGCTACTTTTTCCCATGCTTTTTCCCTCTTCCTCGCTATGTTCCTCGCGCCCGCGCCGCTGCGACTGTCTTCTTCTACTTCGATAGTAGTCTAAGCTACTGTTTGTATACTGCCACCTGCTTTACTGGAGGTCTAGCAACCCAAGTGCAAGCCGCATTCACAGATAGTTGCGTGTTCTGAGTTAACACAATCAGAGCGTAAAAATACAGGATATTTTACGGGAAAATACTAAAACAGCGGGAAAAGAGCTAAAATACGTGAGAAACCCTGATTTAATAAGGTAGGTCATGCTTCTTTTTTATCATATATATTCTATTGTGGTTTGGTCATGGTGCTTTTTCTTTATTAAGCAGTTGTGTTGTGTGCGTCGGGACGCCGTGCCATGCTCGTGTGTGCGTGTGTTTTTGGCCGCTGTGCCATGCTCGTGTGTGCTGTGAATGTGTATGGACTAAAGTCTATGCGCCTCAGTCTTATATCATGACGTGTATGCCTACAGTGTGAAAGTCATTGCTGCTTTGTATGGTGTGTCTCAGTGGGAAAAATATTCCGATTCTGGGGACGTTTTTTTAACGTCATCAATTAGTTGGGCCGGTGAAAACCACAAATGCCAGGACCGAATTTTGGTCCCAGTCCGGCCCTGCCTTTATTAGATTATAGATAAAAGATTCCCATTACCCTGCCATTCTGTGATCGGCAGTGATTGGCAATCGGCAGATCATGATTTTGGTAATCGGCCCCAAAAATGCTGATCGGAGCATCTCTAAAATTGAGTGAGCTTATTTTGTCCATTAGATGGAAATATCTGAAAAGCCCATACATGTACCCACCCATAGACCCTCCCCTTGAAGAAATCAGGACAGAAGTAGTCAAAACTGGACTAAAGCGATGGATTAAAATACCAGGTGTTGACAATAATGTTTTTCCCTCATCTTGGCTACTTGTGATTCGATTGACCAAAACGCATCTTAATACCAGATGTAAACAGAGCCTCTGACAGGAATAATAGAGAGATATTGATAATAGGAGCAGTGAAATTTCAAATCCAGGTTGGACTGGGGAGACAGGCTGCACTTTGCTCTATACACATAATATTCATTAGCTTGCTTTATAGCAAAAATCTTTTAGCCTGAGTTGCTCTGACAATGAAGACCTTCTTTCGTAAAGTCATCAAAGGAATTGCTTGATTTTTTTTTTTAGGGCGAACAAGTGCAAAAGACTAAAAAGGTGTAGAGGAGGAATGAATTCCCAGTGAAAGTGATTTAGAGAAAAACTAAAGCACTGACAAAATAATATCCCAAAGCAGAGTACATTGCTCGGGGATAGGAAGTGGCATTGTGTGGGTAATGAGCACAACTGAGCGGTTAGGAATATTTTTGATGCTGTGAGATGTTGATGGAAGAGTAGGCCAAAAGACTGAACTGTCTAAACCGTGTACCTTTTGTGTACATGTCCAGAGAGAGAAGCAACAATAAAGAACAAGGTGAAAATCATCAACATGATAGAAAGATGCAATATGGGAACATGTGCAGCAGGGACAGAGATCAACAGTAAAACTATACAATCAAGCAGTCTTGCTCAGAAAAAAGGAAGATGCGAGAAGGAGAGGAAGAGGAGAAGAATTATGATTTGTGAAAGATGAATGAGAAGAAGAAGGATATATTATAGAGGAATGATAATAGGAAGGGGTTAGCCAAGCGAGAGCATGATTTGTTGGCAGAGGGGAGTGTCGCAGAGCTATTTGTCTCTGAATTTCTTGCATCCAGGCAGATTGCAAGCAGCACTTCATCCGCTCAGTCTAATTATGCACCATGAAAATATGGTTCACAAAAGTAGTGAAACACTTCACAGCTGAAGAGATGTTACTGTCAGTATGAATTAAGAAAATGTATTAGTGCAATAATGCAAAAAGGTTGTTGTAAGAAAAGAAAAGAAAAAAATTACTGGAGTACCCAAGCAGCCGCCAGCATTTAAAATTCACATGATTTGTTTCCTATGCCATTTATTACAAAGGTGCACAAACTACAGATTTTTATAATCAATTAGTTGGTGGGTTGTCAGAACAAGTTGATGTTTAAGATGAAGTCCCTTTCATTTCAATGAAGTATTTAGTTGTGGATGCATTTATATTAAAATTCCAGTTGATACGGATAAGCTGCAACAATTATTTTAATGTTATGTTCAATAACAAATAAATAGTAGATTTGAAAATTTTATGATATCTTGTATTATTTAAAAATAAACCACGTAAAAATATTGGGTAATTCATGGAAGCAGCTGTGCGATTAATCGTATTTCAATTTTGGTTTCCAACGATTATGAAAACCAAATAATCAAGGTAAAACGATTATTGTGCCACTTTCATTTCCTCCCTAAAGCCCAAACTTGATATCCAAATGAGCCAAATAAGTGAGTAGGGCTGGGACAATAAATCGATGCATTGTGATTCGTGGATAGATTCCAACATTTTCCTAATGTATCGCGATTCTCTCTCGAAATGATTGAGCTAAGTTTTTAACAGCAGATGGCACTCAAGGCAAGTTTTTGAAACAAAATGTATTTGCACCTCAGAATGCTTTTATGACAAAATATAAATGTAAACAGCCCACTGCAAAATTTCTGTACCTGAATACTAGTGTTAGACCTAACCAAAAACTTCTCTTATTTGTATCTTTATTCTATGTATTTGTGCTACTTTTTTCTATTTAATTCAAAGATTGAAATCAAGCTTTCTTGTGTTGTGTAAACTCTTAATCAACAGAATTACCCCTTTGTAAAAACCCAAATACAATGAGTGAGAAAACATTTAGGTGAGATAAATGTTTTTTTTTAAATTGTTTAAAAAAATGCTTTAGACTGAATAATTTTAATAAGGATTCATCTTTATTTAATTTATACAGTTAAGATTATATCCAGTGTTATTTTACATTTGCTTACTTTTAAACTAATTTCTGTACCTAAAAAATAGACCTACCTGAAAAACCTGAAAAGCGCTGTTTATTTACTGCTCTATGAAACACTTAACGCCCAATGTACTCGTTAGATCATAAGAAGAATGGCATCTACGCTAATGTTAGTCTTTCTGTTTATTCGGAGGTTTACTGTAATCAGCCGGATCCGGGCCGTATCCAGACCAGATGGTGGACCTGGGCATAGACACAACCAAAACGCATCCCTGAAGTGTCAGCAGAGATTGTGTCAACTAGACTCTCCCCTGTGACGGCCTCATCGACACGACAGTGATCGGCACTGATCCTCAACAAACTCATCTCCATACCACGTGATGACTCCGATCTTCAACCAGATGGAAATGGATAATATTCAGAAAGTTCCAATCCAATCTGAATTCTGACCTGTAATGCTGCCTGAATCATAATCATACACTGTTTGTTCGTTGGCCATTCGGTCACCTGAAGGAGTTTTGGTTTCTTGCCACTGTCGCCTTGTTTCACCTTTGTTGCCATTGGCTTTTGGCTTGCTTAGTTGGGGAAATTTAATTGAATATTTAACAATAATATTGATCTGCCTGCATTGACACCATTATATGAGAACTGAACTGAGCTTGACGATGACATCACGGTTTTCTCCAGAGCGGCTATATTATATATATATATATATAAAAATAACTAAATTAATAACTTTTTTTACAACAAAAATGAAACATCAATGAAGGTTAGGCTACTTAAATTGGACTGTGACGCTATTTTCTTCTGGAAACAAACTTTGTTGCATTATTTTCCTGTTATCTCTGTAAAGATGCTATGAAACCAAACAGAACTGCGAGTAATTTGTAACCGTTACACTCCTAGGGGGCAGTCAGTAATGTGATTTTATTGAAGCTCAAAAAAACGATCTTCAAACAAAAGAGATCAACTCTGACTTCAAGTGTGAATATTACATTTTGTGGAAGCTATGGAAACCAACAATATGAAGATGTATACATTAATTACACAACAGTGTGAGGTACAAGAGTGGTACAACAGTTCCTACAATGAATGCACTATTCAACAGGAGAATGTATGAAACGTCAGAGAAATTAAATCACATAAACCTTAATTCTATATCTGTCAGGGAATAACATGCAATTCATTTTAATCTAGATCACTATACAGTACATTTTATGGTTCAACATTTATAATATTACTGTATTTAAAAATGATTAATTTAAATGTTTATTTTCCCATAATGCACTGCTCATGTTTGCTTGGGTTAACATCCTGCAAACCAGTAAAAAAAAAAAACCAAAATAACATGATTGTGTAAGAAAATTCCCAGAGTGATCTAAACAGTCAGATGGATGTGCTGACAGAGAGATATACATTTTAAATAGTCATTCAAAACAAACAAAAAAAAGCTTTGGGATTTTTTCTAAATAGTACAACAGTTGTCTCACAGCAGGAGATAAGGGCCTTCACAATTACTGTACAAAATTTTACAGAATGTTTTGTAACATTATTTTTACACAAATAATCAAGGGAAAATATGCAAGTAATAAGTATTCTAAAATAATCACAGAAATACAAAATACGCATAACAATGTCAGTTCAAACGTTCAGAATTCAGAGAAGCATTCCCTACCAGACTGAATATTTCACATCAGATGGAGCTGTTTATCATCACATGGCATCAGTACTACACAATTATCATGAAGTCTGATCAAGCTCTCCTTGAAGATAGGACACAGGAGAGGACAAAACTAATTCACTGCAATATAGCACTACAAACTTTAAACTTGAGTCATCTGTTTGGAAGCAATTTCAGGAATTTCAATCCCCAATATTTGAAATACTTTTAGGCCCCCAATCAAACCAAAGAACCTTGCTGTAAACACAGAACACTGTACATTAACAAATACAGTTTGGTGACAAACTGCAAAACCTGTTTTTATGGGGCAAAAATAGTAATATGAATGTGCATCTTCTGTATCATTTGGTGTTTAACAGCCTATGAAATAACTACGATCAGTTTAAGTGCTAGCAAAGTGTGTTTACACCAAGCAAAATTGATAGAGATGGATGGGGCTGGGGTACAGACCAAACGCACATCATGTGATCAAGAAACACTTGGGAGGGACAGGCATGACAAAAATGGAATATAGTGTAAGGCCGGTGACACACTGGCTGCGTGGTGTGAGCGTGGCGTTTCTGTTGCGTCAGCTGCGTCTCGTTTTCGGTGTCAGAAACGTGTCTGACGCGGCGCTGCTGCTGCTAGGTGACGTAGAGGGAGGGCGCCGACAGACCAGTCTACATTTGGATTAGCGGTGTGCTCCTCTTGCCTTTACGACAACAATTTCATCTGTTATCACACATCTACCAAAAAACGAAAAATGGGTTGAAAGTGTCAATTCACGTGATTTGGACCACCCTTGTTCGACATATGGGTTGAGAGTTGCGGAAGGCCTATACGTCATGTTAAGCATAAATATAAAGCCTACTGATAAAGACACTGTCAGCAGTATTGACGGCAAAATAGACCACATATTATTTTGTTCTGTATTGACAGGTGCAATATTTGAAAATTTGAAAAACATTTTTTTTTTTAAATGATATTTATATCTGAATTTGTCAAAACCTAGACTTTTAAATATCAAATTGTAATTTATCAATATGTATTACTGTACAAAATGACATATAAACATATTTTCCTATTCTACTTTGCCTGGAAACGCTTCCAAAATGCTTGCATGTCGCGTGAAAAATAATAGGCGTCGGTTCTATTTCTATCATGCACGCGTTTTCCGCACAGCTCAAGAGACGGCCTGAGACACGCATGTCACGCAGGCAGTCTGCAAGCTCTAACCTGTTAATATGGGAGTCAAAATAAAAACTGACACGCCACACAGCTGAGACGCTTACGCCACGCTTGGCATTTACACTTGGCATTAACATGCGACCTGTATCCGGATGTTATCCACATACACATTGAAATGACAAGTGTAAACGCGCTTCTGATCGCAATGTTATCCGATCTGAGTTAGTCGAGGAAGCATTGTGATCGGATCTCACTGTACTGTAAACGCAATCCAGGCATGGTATCTGCATTCACAGGTGGATGTCACACAAAACCCCGCCCACTGTCATTATTCACCCTCCTCTCTCCAGGAATTGCTGCACGTAGCTGTGTGGTTTTGCGATACAGTTGAGTGCGAAGTACATCGCAAATATACTGAAATGTTTGCCTTCGCACCCGAAAGTTGGAGAACGTGTATTTTCCCCACCACAGCTGGCAATTTTCTTGGACCCATACGTTTCACTGTACCGTTTCCATTACGGCATCTATCCACATTATTAGTAGCCTACTTGTAGCATCTTCATCCTCCTCATTTTGTGAGATTTGTAAAATGTCCCCCGACTGAAAACTGTTTTTAAAAGAAAACCCACCACTTCAGGTCGACTTTGCACCGGAGCCATCCTTTTTTTTTTTTTTTTCACGGTGATCGCATGTAATGCCAAGTGTAAACCAAGAGAAAGGAGACTGTGAGACAAGTGGCCTGAAGGGAGGAAAAAAGGACAAGAAGAGAGATAAAGGAGAAACAGACAAGTACAGATGAGAGAGAGAAAAGAGCAATGGGAAAAGATGGGATCTCCTCCATATGGGATTGATAGTCACTAACGTACAAAAGACAATGATAATCTGAGCTTATGCCAGTGCCTGAAAGCTTTTATTCAAGCTATATGAATGCCATAATTATGAGTAAGCCATAATCTCTTAAAGCTACGAGAGGCTGTTTATTACAGTGATTTTACCAAGCTCAATGGCAGGGCTCGACATTAACACTTGTCCGGGACAAGTGGATTTTTTTTGAAGGGGCAAGCTAAAGAGAAATTTACCTGCCCGATGGGACAAGTGGCCTCATTAAAACTTCAGTGACAAAAAATAACTAAGCAAAGCAACACTCAGATGTGTTTTGTGTCTGTTTTGTTACTGAATGAATCAAGAGTATTAAACGAATTGGTTGAATGAATGACTCATTGACTTACTCATTAAGTGACTTGCCACCAACTACTGACAGTTTAATTTCATGTTTAAAAGTATCATTGCATTTTTCCCCAACATTTCTTTGAATTCTTTTTTTTTTTACAATTGCAGTTGTAATTTTGCAGTGCTTTTATTTATTGTCAATTTATTGATCACATGTAAGAATTTGACATGAAAGACGACACATACATGTAATAAGGTTAAAAAATGGCCTTTATAAAGGTAAATAACACCCTAGGGTTAAGCAAAGGCTGAGATTATTTTTATGTGCAGCTTGTCATTGATGTACGGCTCTGTAAACGCTGTTCCATCTGAAAGCACTGTGGGTTTGAATCACTTATAACTTGCATTTGAAAAAGCAACACACATTAGACAACTTTTCAAACATGAGAAGCATTTAATAACCTCTTGTCCAACAAAAGACAACATTTAATAACATGCTTTTACTCCAAACTCACTTCAGCGACAGTTTAGCATTCTTCTGTGAGATGATGTGGCTTCTTACACAGAATAAGGCAGTCGTGTGTTTACTGGTCATGTTTAATCTTCAAAGCATTTCAATCTCCTGTTCATTCAGCTACAGCGATGATGCCCATAGGGATTTCCTGGAATGATGTGCGTTATCGTACTTCTGCGGTGGGGCATATTTGGCATGTCTGCACGAGAACTTACTACCGATCAGCCATGCCACACTGACAAGCTGCGCATAAAATAATCGCAGCCTTTGCCAAATTGCGTGCGGTTTAATTGAGATTAATCCTGCAGCCCTACCCTAGGGTAAATATGCAAAAATATACAGATTTAAGTATGTGAAAGCTGATAGAACACTGATGAAAATGTTGCTTCAGAACAATTTATCAGTCTTGGAACAGCTTCAAGTGGACGTTTTTATAAAAAAGTAAACAACAGTATGGAAAAATAAACTTATGTTCAATAAAACACAAGATTAAAGAATACAAATAATCACAATAAACAATTCTGCCAAGTATGCAAACCCTGCAATATCTTCTGTCCTTTATAATTGTAATAAGAAATGTTTCTTGAGCACCAAATCAGCATAATTAGAATAATTTCTGAAGGATCATGTGACACTGAAGACTGGAGTAATAAATGCTGAAAAATCTTCTGTGCCATCAGAGGAATCAATATACAGTTACTGTCTTTACTGTATTAATGATCAAATAAATGCAATCTTGGTTAGAATAAGCTCATTTCAAAAACATTTTATAAATTATACCGACCCGAACTTTTGAACAATAGTATAAATGAGAGTCAATTTCACATCATATTGGTTTAATATTAAACAATACATTGTGATATTGGTAACTTCCTCTGGCCTGTGGCTGGCCAAAGGGCACATAATTATTGTGATTTCTCTTATCATAGTCCACACAGCAGTTGTAACTGTTATAATATGATCCACAGCACTTTCACTTTCCGTATAATGTGCAAACATCAAGTGTTACCCTCTTAAAGAACAGTTCCCATTAGATACCCTGCAGTGACACGTTTCACATTGGTTTGTCATTGTGCAATACCTGATCAAAGCAAGCACCACTTCAGGTCAGGGACTACTGTATGCACTTCGCCTGACTCACCGCTGCACTAAAAATAGTGCCGAGTGGTTACCTAGGAAATATAGTTACATTTAAGCCAGACGTTTTTGAGCTGCAGACCAAGGCTGTTGTGTATCTTGGCAATGCAGCAGGAAACGACTTCTGTTTAAAAGGCCCACCATGAGAGAGGGAAAGGGAAAAAAGGAAAAGACGTTTATAAAAGCTGAAAATTGTAGTGTCTGCCTCAGCAAAACCAGTGGGTCAGTTTGGCCCATCTGTGGAGAGTCAATAAGGCAAATGTCGTGAGTAACATCCAAACTGAGTTAAGGGGTGGGATCTATCAGAGAGCAGTTTCAGGGGCAGTAGACACAGCAGTGATTGACAGGGTGAAAAAATGAGCCTAAAACCAAAACAGACCCAGAAAGAGACAGTGGCTTTGTCTTACCAGCTGGAGATTATTACAATCAAATAAAGGGATGTGAAGGACAAGTTCACAACACAGATCATAAGGTCTTTCTAATGCCAATTAAAACAAAGCAAAAAATAAATACAATAAAATGTTATGAGCATAGGCACACAATTACAAGAGATGTATAATTGGTTACTGTGCAAACTATATCTGAAGACATTTTTAACATCAGTGGCTACATTTACATGCTCACGAACAATGCAATTAAGTTTTAGAGTTCTGTAAACAGATTTTTATAATTCATGTTAATGCGTTTATGCTCATTATTAACCTTAATTGCAGTCAAATATTTTAACTACACTATACTATACACACTATACTATCTAGGGGTGTGCGATATCATGATTTTACATCATGAATGATTAAAATTTCTCCATGATCTGCTTTGAAGAGAGATTGTAGAATATTACTACAGTGCAGTTGCAGTTCTGGCACCCCCATCCCAAAATACTGTATTTGCCACGTATGTTCACATCACATGTAGCAATGCAGCGGTAGGGTTACACACACAGGACATTACAGTTCTTCACCATCACTAAAGTTTATCATTTGCATGCGTTTTGCCAGTTAACTTTTTATTTGCACGCTGTTCTGACACACATTTTTTTAAAAACATAGACCTGAAGCACGCGTACACTAACAGCCTGTCACACAGCACCTGAGTACTGAACTGTAGAGCCCAACCGATAAATCAAGAGGTCGACCGATTCATCGATTACAAGCTGCACAGAGAGCGCTGACACTTCAGATGCGCATTTAAAACACAGGCAGTGAAACGGTATGAATACAGAACACTAAATTACATATTGCCATATCATTATAAAGTAATTAATTTGTTGACTAGATGCTGCATCAGCAGAGAAAGAACAGAAGTTTGCCGTCGAGTCTGAGAGGAATAACATTAGTAACGGCTACCTCAAGCGATTAAAGCAATGTGACAAAAACACACGCAGACCTGACCCAAATGTTTTTTGTCGCAATTGTTACCATCTATTTGCATTAGTTTATATCCAGCTGGTCACTTTTATGCATTGATTAGCCGGCAAAGTTGTATATTTAAAGCTAGTGACGTGATTGCTTTCTCAACATTGATATGTTCATGTTCAGCCGACAGAAACAACCAAATCAGAAACGCAATCGATTTCAGTTCTTTTTTATCACTACAATACATATTATTATTTTGATTAGATAATCAAGTGTTCTAAAATAGAAGCAAATAAAGTGAGAGACTGTTCATGTAGGTCTACATTTATGTAATTTTAATGCTCTTGCCTTTGCAGATATTTAAATATGGCCATCTTCTTTAAGCATGAATCATATGAAATGGTAACACTTTACAATAAGATTACAATTTTATCATTAAATATGGTTAATAAATGTTGTAGAAGTATCATTCATTGTTAGTTTTTTTTTTAATTTCAACTAACACATTTTAAATTGAGTTTAATTTTTAATTTTCTGTTATTACCTTAATGTACTATGAACTAACAGGAATGCTCAAGGTTCAATTGTATTGATCAAATACTCATACATGCCGTAAAAATGTATATTGCATAATGCATATAGTTCATGAAAGCTAGCAAATACATCCTTGTTAACAAATGGGACTTGCAAAGTGTTACCTTTGAAATTTACATTGGGCTATGTTTCTGGGTTATAGCTAAAAAACACACATTTGACCTGTAATATTTAAATGTTTAAATAATTTTCTGTAGAGTTCATTCTGTACAACTTATTTTAATTTATTCATATTTATATATTTATTTCATTTAGCACATTTCAGTTCAGCACTGTTTTACTTGGAGTGTTATGTTTGTTTTAATCCCAGTATCCATTAAAAAAATATCATTTGAATAATCGGTTATCGGCATGTACGGGCAAACCTAAATATCGGTATCGGTAAAATCCATCATCGGTCGACCTCTAGATATATCGGTCTGTCGATATTATCGGCCGATATGAGCCTGTCGCAGATATATCGTTATCACCGTATATGACGCAGATATGCCGCCAATAATAACTTTTTTTTAAAGAATATTAACGAGGATAAAATGCTTGTAAATTGTGTAACTACGTAGTTTGTCCAGCAGAGCGCGCTCCATTGTTTGCTACTGGCGACACCAGCCAACCCCTTCACTTCAGTAATGAGGTCTCTTCAGACACGGTGTAAGATGCACGCACACATTAGCTTACACTCCACTGACAAGGTATGAAACATGGCTAGCTAGCTAATGTAACAAACGAGTATGATAAGCTTGCTGTGAAAGTAAAAGATGGGGATATTGTTTATTTACTTCATAGTGTCTCACCTCGTGACAACGTAACGTTAAATCACCATTCAAAAGACTCAAGCCACCACCGCACTGCTAACTAGTTAGTAACTTACCTTTAAGACACCGCTTGACTGCTGCTGCCCATTCTGCCTATAACGCTACGTTACAACATCCAGCAATATTCCAATGATATTGATATAATTATAACACTTTATATAGGGCCATTTTGCATAATGAGTAGTTTCACGTGTAGTACATTTTGCTGACTAGCCTACTTATTTCAAATAGTCATAAGTGAAGATTATGCAACAGTATTTAGAATATAATTTACAGAACATGCAATGCAAACTAGTTTGGTTACAGCTCAAATGTATCATTCTCATTCTATCATTCACCCTGCCTCCATTACACATCTTTGTTACACAAGTGTTTGTGTGTGTGTGTATATACTGTTTACATATACTGTATTCTACAGTACCAGTCAAAAGTTTGTTCACACAACACAAATGGGAAAGTGTGTCCAAACTTCTGACTGGTTCTGTACTATAATATACACATAAATAATATTGCTACAGTATTATAATATTCAGTTTCACTTCATTTGGATGGTACCTTTAACACATTCTGTTGACTATAAGTATCGTTGTACCTACATGTCTACTAACTCTCCTTAGAGTGTTAGTAGAGTATTAGTAGACTGGTAGGGTTAGGGTTAGAATAAGTTGACATGTAGTTGCATAGTTACTTATAGTCAGTAGACTGTCTGTTGGAGGACCATCACAATGAAGAGTTATCAGATATTAAGCAGACAGTACACTAATACTCTAATGAGAGTTAGTTGACATGTAGTTGCAAACTTACTTACAGTCACCAGAATGTTCAAAAGGGACCATCAAAATAAAACGTTACCTAATATTCACATAAATAATAAAAATCCATATCTCGGGCTTGAGATTCCCCCCTTATATGATTTTTAGGGGGTGGGCATTTTTTAGACAATTTTTTTTAAAGTTATATTTATCTCACTTAAAGGTTTGCTCACTCATTGTATTTGTGTTTTTACAATGGGGTCATTTTGCTGCTCAAGTGTTTACACAACACAAGGAAGCTTGATTTACATTTTTTTTTTAAATAGCTCAAATAAATACAATAGAATAAAGATACAAATGAAATAAAGAATAATTTTTTTTTAGGTCTAACACTAGTATTCAGGTACAGAAATACTACAGAAACTGAATAAAGTATCTTAAATGTAAAATAACACTGAATGGTCTTTTAATTCTGTAAATTAAATACGCTATTAAATACATATGCTATCCTGATTCTTTACAATTAAAGATATTTTGTAGTTTTATAAACATTAATGACAGAGACATATTAGACTGCTGTCACTTTGACGAGCTAGTGCACGGATCCACTACGCATGCGGTTTTCATTCTCAAGTTACTGTTTGTGTTTATTTAAGACATAACTGTGTTTACGAGGATACTCACCTAGACTGGAATTTTGACATAATTTTGTGTGTTTTTGACTGTTAAAACACACCTAATCCGTGAAAAAGTTGTGTTACTCGTGAGCTTTTTGTGATGTGGCTTTACTGTGTGTATATGTGCACAGAGAAAACCATCTCCCATATAGAGTATGAATACTAAAAAGTTTAAAATTGCTAGACTGTTTAAACTGGTAAGACTTCTAGACGTGTAAATGATAAACTTTTGTGACGATGCAATATTGGCCTGATCTAGCGAGAATCTAGCATTGCCGCCTGAAGCGCTTGCCTTGTGCAACTCATTTTGAGAGATAGAGAGAAAGAGAGAGAGAAGACGCAGCACCGCTGAATCACTCACCCTTTCTCGCAGAAAGTTTTAAAATGACTGATTTGACTTTAGAATCTCTGTGGATTAATTTACTCATACAGCCTACATGTTAAAGTGAATAAATGTTTGCTGGAATTTCCTGCATTGTAAGTGCGAAACCTCAGGGAATTATTAAAACTACGCCCAATACCCGCTATCCGGCGCCGAAATTTGAGCCCTGGGAACTCTTAAGAAATTTTCTAAGAAGAGTTTTCATGCTTTGATCATCCACATAAACCTTCACTGTGACCAGGCTGATGAATGTGTTTTTCACATGGGTCAATGCTGCATTTTGTGAGAATGAGTGATAGGCAGCACCTGCAGTCTGCATAAGAGAAGGAAGAGCACTGTCTGCCTACCTCATGGTCTTAATACCTCACTGGGCAGCATCAGTTGAGCAGAAGAAGTTAAGGAGGGGAAGCACATTGTGTCTCTGCCAATTGACAAAGCATTAGCCTTCACAGGAACTCAGAAATTATTAGCACATCTGCTGCCCATATATCAAATTAAAGGTACTTTTTTTCTTTTTTTACACAGGGGGCGTTTTTAAAGTCCATGAACAGTGAGAAAGCAATCAAACAGCATCTGTTTCTGGCTTTAATAAGGTAGCAGAGTTAGTGACCTGAAAAGGACTGTCAGTGTCATTTGGCTCTATGCAGAATCTCTTAAACAGAAAAGAGGGCCAGTTGTCTTCTCAGTGAGGCAGAGAACATAAAGGCTTAGAACATGACGTTCTAGATACGGGCTCAAACCTGCTGGCAACAGTTCGTTGTTATAGAAAGGAGGAGGCAGGAACTGGCGAACGTTTCACATCTTTTAATAAAATAATTAAACTATACAAAACGAAATAAAAGCAGCAGTCCCTTACGGACGACTGCTGCCACATATAATAAAACAGAAACACAACATAAAATCCAGGCCTGGCCTCTCTCGATCTTCACTGTCGTCGCTCCTCCTTTTGTGCTTCTGCTCCTCCGTGAGAGATATGAGACCGGTGTGTTGCGCAGGTGTCAATCATCAGTAATCACGCCACCGGCCTCGCGCCATTCTCTCACGGTTCTCGGCATCGTCTTGCTCGCCAAAGTCTCTTCTTTCCAATTCTGTCAATTTCATTACGAATTTCAAACACTAAATACCAGAATTTTGGCTTAAAGTGGCATGACAGATTGCTGTAGTTGCCTCAGTTCAATTCATTTAATTACATAAATATACATAATTATTCCGAAATACTTATGAGGAACTACAACTTATGTGAAGGTTACCACAATTTTCTCTTTTATCTATTTAGCTGATATACCAAAAGCCAAATTCAAGTCCTGTGACCTCCAAAAAAACACCAACATAAAAAGCCAAATGCACTGATGATGGCAGACACTAGCAACCGAGCACGAGTGATCACATAAATCAATAGAAATAAAATCAAATACATGAAAAAGTGCTGGAAGAAGGAATATGATGAAATGCAGAGGAAACTTTCTCAGTTCATGTTCAATTTTACACAGGATCCTAATGAAATTAAAGGGAAGTAATATTAGGTACAACCTGAGTGACACTGCCTTCAAAATAACAACCTGCTGTCCGCTTTCACCTCGAAACAGATTGCCAAAACTCAACTCACAACAGCACAAAGCGGAGGAAAGTCAAAACACTGTCAAACTTAATCACACTCCCCACCTTTTGCTCAAAGCTAGATGCTCAAGCAAGGCGATCTCGCTCTCTCATCTGGGTCAGTGTGTCAGTCAGCCTCAAATCAAAGACAGTTACACACACTATTACTAAACTCATTACCACCCCCTCATACACTCATCAAAAAACACTATTAAACAACATGATAAGCATGCTGTTAATGAACATGTTAACACGTGTTTTGAGGGGTGGAGGTGAAGTGTAGGGGGTGCTTGCCTTTATTAACAACATTTTTCTTTTGCAGGTGGGGATAAATGAAGGTCAGTCACTGCTAGTTCATGGTGCTTTCACAACAGGACCCAGAATCTTGGGGGTTTTAAAAGACTGGAGGAAGGTTTGATTTGTGCACAGACTGCACACTGGTGACTAACCTGCAGGAGGCCATGAGTTATCTATGGCTCTCTGTGGACAAAAGAGGGCTGTATGTGCAGAACACAAATATGTTATATTACATTACCTGGGTGTATGAAAACGTTCCCGGTCTCTATAACACTTGAATCTTTGGATTTAAGATTTTAAACACTTTGATTGTGTTTTGCCAGACTGCACTGCAAAGTGTAACAGAGCTAAATCTGCTGTGCAGCAAATTGTGGACTAAAACTCTTGTTCTGGCTGCTGGCTGACGGTTTCATGCATCAGCAAAGCTCAATCAGACAGCTAGATCACTCTGGCTGAGACTACTATAGCATTAGTGCCTAAACAACACAATCACTCTGGACTTAAAGCCCTTGGAAGTAGCATACTGTATATGACTAATAACCACAGAGCCAAATTAAGCCACGAAATCCAGCTCTGGGCTTTGGCATACTACTAGTGCCCGTGCCTAATAATTTGCAAAGCCATCTGCCATGGCTGTGTGAGACTCAAACAATGAATAGATTACCAATTTTTATTCCACAAAACATTTGTCCTGAACATGAGAGTGCAAAAAACAAACATAAATATGTCTGTTCTGCTTTTTTTAAGTAACACATTATTAATGGCAACTTGGAGGACAGCAGCTTTAAGTGTTTTACAAACAGACCGAGAGGCCAGTCACAATGTAACAGTGAAATATGGCACTGCAGGGTGGCTTGGTCAGCTATTCCGACCCTTTGTCCTGTGCTATATTAGCATTCTGTGCTGTTTATAATAACAGACATACACACAGCACGCACATCCCACATCTCTTATTGAGCTCACAGAACTTGGCCTAGGGAGAGAAGCAGTGTCAGTGGGAGTGTATCTGCTTAATGGACAGCATCCTCGTACCTCTTTACCTCCAAACCCAAGCGTGAGGCCTCAGGGTGGGCACAGAACAGCGAAAAGCCACACAGACAGACAAAAAGGATTTTCTCGTGTGTGTGTGTGTGTGGCCTGGTAAACCCTACGTTATGGGGACAAAATGTCCCCACAAGGATGTCAATATCCGAAATCCTTGTTCGTGTGGGGACATTTTTTGGTCCCCATGAGGAAATCAGCTTATAAATCATACTAAGTGATGTTGTTTGAAAATGTAAAAATGCAGAATGTTTCCTGTGATGGGTAGGTTTAGGGATAGGGTTAGTGTAAGGGAATAGAATATACAGTCTGTACAGTATAAAAATCATTATGTCTATGGAAAGTCCCCATAAAACTTGAAAACACAACGTGTGTGTGTGTGTGTGTGTGTGTGTGTGTGTGTGTGTGTGTGTGTGTGTCTGAAATAAATTTAATTTGCCTTCGATGGAACAAAATAAAGGCCCTGTAAACAAAAAATATTCTAAAATATATGTATTATAAAAAACAAGGGAGAGGTAAATGTCTTCCTGTACACATGGAAACAGACCTTCAACAGAGTTTCCATTTTTTGCATTGCCATGTTTTGCTTGGCTTAATATTTCTACCCCCACATTTATATAATGTGCCCCTAAACAGTAAAAATCCACCACTGTGCACATGCTAACTATATGTTTTGATTTTATGAGACAGCTACATGTACCGAAATGCTTATAATTACAAACTCAGAGTACCAGTCAGAATGCATGTTGGGAGCTCTAATTACATGGTATTAGAAATGTACATCCAATATTGTCTTTACATTGAAACTCAGGCAAACACTCGCACAACAGTGACAGCTGGAGAAAAACCTGGTTCAAACAGTGACCTGGATCAAACCTGGTTATATAACATAAAAATATGAGATCTCATAACAGTCAAAACAACAAGTAAATGTTCCATCTACAACTACGTGGTATCTGTCGGGATTTAGGAAGCAAAGAAACATACAAGACAAGAGTAATGAACATCATCCATTACTCATACACTTCCATTCTCATACACATAGACTGGTGCAGGAATGATGATTTAAATGAGTAGGCCAAAATACAGAAACAAGTTGGCATTTAAGCACTTCCAGTTCCATCGTCCCAAAGTCAATGTTTTTTTTTTAAATGGGTTTTTGGTTAAATGGGTGAAAAAAAGGTCTGTGGTTGACACAAGCTGAAGATACTTTTACGTTTTATTCTACGACATAATACACCACAATACATTTTAAGCTGTTATCTTGAAAATGCGGTTGCTAACAAGTGGCTGAATGGGACAACAGAGGCTGTCGAGGATATTAAACGTCATCACACTGAACAGGTAGACTCAGTCCGCTTTTACAGCCTCGTTATGCTTATAAGTGTGCTCTTATAAACTATTCTAACTCAAACTTTGTGAGAAAATGTTTTTTTTTAGATAAAAACTGAAAGAGTTGTCTGAAGCTTAGTGATGGCAACATTCGATTTGTGGGACCGTGGTGTAGTTTGTATATAGCCTACTTTTAGCTTTTTACTTCGGGTGACTGCATTTAGGCTTCAAAATTCATAAAAGTGTATCTGTGAAAATGATCTTGATGGGGAAAAAAATGTGTAAGTATCATAAACTTTTGTTGATCACAGAGCTTGTTTTTTGCGATAATCCAAAAGCCAATGGAAAAACACTTTTCAAAAAAGTAGTCAACAATACAATTCTTCTCCTGAACACAACAAACTGCAATCTGAAAATGGTAAGGTAAACTGTGTTTCAGTTCAATATGAAAGGCTCCAAGCCTGCTGATACATGTGAGAGCTGTGCCCTTCATCACAGCAAAAAGTCACCAAACTCGTAATGTGGCTTAACAACGCATTAAATCAGAAACAAGTTTAATCTCTAGTGTTAGATCGCTGTAGCTTTATTCCCAAAAATGTTAAATTCTTATTACTTCAAGCCTGTCTACAACTGTACTACTCTTGCTATGACTGACATACCTTAAATGTGGTTTAATGAAGTGCCACTAAAAATATTGTTACCTATAAGAAAGGGTTTCTAATCATTAAAGACAACTGATTTTACTGATATTTTTATCAACTTGTTTATTACCAAGTCTACTAATAAATTGCACCAAGTAATTGTGAACTTTTAGATGGTAAAAACTAAATCACAATAATTAGGCTAAATATGTTATATTAAATATTAAATATATCATATTTTTAATCATTATAATAATACTCAATGATTATTATTTTTTTAAGTACAATGATCATTTAGTAATGATGTCAAATAGTAGAATTCAATTCAGCATAATATTAATCGGAAACAAAAATAACTGAGATCATATCGGTCATACAAAAAGCAGTATGGTCCATCTATGTAGGAGAAAATCTTAGGGCATTCAGGGAAACATTCATGTAAATTTTGGGCCTTTATGACCTTATATTGAAATCAGACAACTGAACTAATTATAATTAGAACTGCTAGTATGACCACTCATATGTAAAAGACATGCAGTGACCATTAACAACAATGACCAATAACAAAACTACAATCTAACATGACTGCAAGCACACACTTAATGTCATTTTCTAGATAACATAAAAAACACAGGTGACACATTGACCTCCCTGACAAAATGAATGAGTCGGTTTATTTATCATCACTGTTTGATAGCAATTAAGGGGGCAATGTAAAAACGCTTGTCTTGCGCTCTAGTTGTGAATAGCATCTACCTGCATGAATGCTCAAAGTACAGACTACTCCCATCTTTCACACACGCCACTCCCATACATCTTGCTTCAGACATGCAGTTTTGAAGAGTTACGACTGAATGTAATTGTCATGTGTTCAACAGCAGCACTGCACCATAAGTCTAAAATGCAGTGACATCTATGACACTCGACACTAAATGCAAAAGACGCAGCTCGAGTTACAGATGGACATTTGCCCGTGTGTCATTATCAAAGTAACTTAATCAAACCGTGACACTTACTTGCCAATGACCTCGCACAGCTCGTAAACATCTTCAAAGAGCACGTCGTCGTCGGCCATGGTCCAACAAGACCGGGGAATTTACACTCCCCTCCAAAAAATCCGTCCAAACAGTAAATATCAGAGGATTACAGCGTATACACTTCAGAGTACCTGGAAGAAGCGGCGAAAGGGAACGCTGACAGCCGACGTTATCGCTCTCCAAATTCCGATGAACAAAAAAAAAAGATTGATTCCTGTCGGTTTTGGAGAAGAAAATATCCGTTGGCGGTTCGGTTGAAGCGGGCGGGCGGACAGTAGTGAGCACTTGGTCCGATTGACTCACTCTGCCCCACCTTCTCCTCCCTCTCTCTCTCCCGGCCCCCTTAATCCCGCCACTCGAGGTTGAGGTAATTCAAGCGTTAAAAACAACTCCACAATAATCGCTGTTGAAGTCACAGAACCAAGTGAGTTAAGCGTCTAAACGCTAAACTAACTAATTCGACTCTGTCGATTCAAAAAAAAGAAGAAGAAGCGCGCACTGTTTATGTGATACAAATGTTGGTTGTAATTAAAGTACGCAGTTCAGCCGATTATACTCATTCTACCCACGCGCAGGGCTTCTGTGAAACGCGCGAGGCTTTTCCCTTGCTCGTTCACGCTGGCTGCCGTTGCTCTAGTTCCCACTCATAACTCCAGCAGCTCTGCTGCTCCCAGCTTCCAGAAAACCCAAACTCCTCCCACTCAAGGTTATGAAACTGGATTGCCTCACGCCATAATGGCTCCGGCAGGACTTTTGTATTCCGGGATTCCTGCATAAACCAGCACGACGGATTGAGCCAAAATGACGACCAGGCATTTCAGAGTTTGTCTGTCAAACTGACAGTTTCTTAATAGTAATGTGGTGTAAGGTTAGTTAAACAAATTAAGCAGCTTTTGGAAACCTTTTTTTTATTATTATTATTATTGATTGAAAGGAATTACAACTACAGTCAAGGGGTACAACGAGAACAAACTAAAAAGACACAAAGAAACAGTGACAAACAAACTTAAAAGTTTAACAAAAATGTGAAAATGTTTACAAATTGAAACACTTTGCAGCTTTCTTATTTTTCAAACCCAATACAAATGATTGTTTCCTCCAAATTTACATTTATGAATACTAAATTTAGTTAACAATAAGCAGATTAATTAAGATTTGTCATAAGAGAAAAAAACAAATTACACATTTTTAAAGCACAGTTGAAAGCTGGGCATGAATGAGCCTTAATAAAGGAACAGAAATCTGACCAAAAACAAACTGAATGAGGACAACTCCAAAATAAATAATAAAATGTTTCATCATGGACCACGAAATGTATCAATATCAAAATTCAAATGTTCACATAATTACATGTGTAATATTTATAAATTAGTTTAAGTTGTGATTAAATATTTATGAGGAAGTTTGAAAACCTCTTTATTCACTTACTAGCCTGGAAATACTGCATGTTAATGTATTAACGAAAATATCTGAGAAGTGATTTAAAGAGTGAAGTACTTTATCAAATTCAAAGTACTTTATTGTCCTTACTTTTGTAATTACAATATTGCCAAAGCATTGATGCACATCAATGATGCACAAAATAATTAGAATAATAATAGAAACAGTATAGGCCTACATAGTAAAATGTTTGCCATTTATTTTTTTGAAAAATAAATGGAAAACATTTGCATACCTAATTAAAGGCTGATCATTAGTTTAGTTAACTGTCTGTATTGTGCAAAATATATTAATGGATGTTAGAATACATTTAGATTCAGTAGTTCTCGCATGCATCATTGTACCAACAAGGTCACACTTAAATGTTTGTACATGTTTTGACGTTTGGATGTGATGGGTTTTCAGTAAGAGGTAATTGTACTCTAAATTAAGGCAAGCCAAGGCAAGTTTATTACAGTATATAACACATTTCATACACAATGGTAATTCAAATTCCTTTACATAGAAGAAATTAAAATAAAAGAAATAAGAATAATTAAAACAGTTTTAAAAAATTAAATAAAATACAGTAAAAACAGTCAGACGAACAGTGGCACAGTGCTCATTCAGTAAATGCACAGCTAAACAGAAGTGTTTTGAGTCTGGATTTGAATGTGATTAGGAGCACATCTGATCTCTTCTGGAAGCTGGTTCCAGCTGCGGCTGGCATAGCTAAAAGCAGACTTGCCATGCTTAGAGTGAACCCTTGGTATTTCTAGCTGATGTGATCCTAATGATTTGAGTGATCTGTTGGGTTTATATTCAGTGAGCATATCTGCAATGTATTTAAATGATTTATATACCAGTAATAATACTTTAAAATCAATCCTAAATGTAACTGGGAGCCAGTGTAAAGACCTGAGGACTGGTGTGATATGTTCATATTTTCTGGTTCTGCTCAGAATCCTGGCAGCAGTGTTCTGTATGAGCTGCAACTGTCTTATGGTCTTTTTAGGAAGGCCAGTGAAGAGTCCATTACAATAATCCACCCTGCTGGTGATGAAAGCATGCACAAGTTTCTCTAAGTCTTGACTGGAAACTAAGCATCTAATTCTTGCAATCTTTTTCAGATGATAATATGCTGATTTAGTTAATGCTTTGATATGACTACTGAAGCTAAGGTCTGACTCTAGAGACACACCCAGATTCCTGACTTGATTTTTAGTTGTTTGACCCCTAGCGTCAAGGTATGCATTCACCTTAGAACTTCATCTTTGTTTCACGCAATGACTTCAGTTTTGTCTTTGTTTAACTAAAGAAAGTTTTGGCACATCCAACTGTTTACTTCATCAATGCATTGGAACAGGGAGTCAATGGGGCTGTAATCGTTAGGCCATAGGGCTAAGTAGATATGTGTGTCGTCTGCATAGCTGTGGTAAGAGATTTGGTTCTTTTTCATTATATGGCTCATTGGGAGCATGTACAGGTTGAATAGGAGTGGTGCAAGAATTGAGCCTTGAGGAACTCCGCATGTCATGGATGTCCACTCAGACTTATGGTCTCCTATAGTCACATAATAACCTCTCCCTTCTAAGTATGATCTGAACCATTTTAGGACTATCCCAGAAAGCCCCACCCAGTTTTCCAGCCTGTCAAGAAGTATGTCGTGATCGACAGTGTCCAATGCAGCACTGAGGTCGAGTAGTACCAGTACTGATAATTTGCCTTTATCAGTATTTAAGCGAATATCGTTTATTATCTTTCTGAGCGCTGTCTCTGTGCTGTGATGCGATTTGAAACCGGATTGAATATTGTCAAAGTATCCATTCGAGCTTAAGAATTTGTTCAGCTGATTGAAGACAGCTTTTTCAATGATCTTGCCTATGAAAGGAAGATTTGAGATCGGTCTATAGTTGCTTAATATGGTCTTATCCAGATTGCTCTTTTTCAGGAGGGGCTTGACAACTGCAGTTTTCAGGGAGTTTGGAAAACTCCCATAGAGAAGTGAGGCATTAACCACTTCTAGAACATCTGCTTCTAAGCTGTTTAACACACTTTTGAAGAAAGATGTGGGAAGTGCATCAAGGGCGCAGGTTGATGTTTTAAGGTGCTGTACGGTTTCTTCCAAAATTTTGCCATCAATTTCTTTGAAGTCAGACATAGTAACTACTTTATCAGGTTTTGGACTGATCTGTCTGACCCCAGTAGGGCTCAATGATGTGCTGATCACCTTTCTGATATTATTGATTTTCCCACAGAAGAAAGAAGCTGTCTGAGCAATTCATTGGGAATCTGGCTAAGGGGGTTTGTCAATCTCTCTACAGTATAGCAAAAACAGTGTGTGTGTTGTATAAGTTGCTGTTTATAATATTTGAGAAGAAAGTCTGTCTAGCTTTGCCTAGTTCAATATTGAAAGCATGGATGGTGTCTTTGTAGATGTTATAATGGACTACAAGTTTTGTCTTCCGCCACATGCGCTCTGCTTTTCTGCATTGTCTTTTCATATTTTGCACTGCAGTTGAGTTTCTCCAAGGTGCTTTTTGTCAACCACTCTTCCTGACTTTCACAGGAGCAATATCATCAATTACACCTTTAACTTTTGAGTTAAAAGAATTAAGGAGAAAATCAACAGAGTCAGCATATATGCTTGGTGTTAAAGATATGGCCTTCATATAGCACACTAGTGTTCTCATTTAAGCATCTCTTCTTGACAGCCATCTAGCTTCAATGGCAGAAGAGATCAATATATCAAAGAAAATACAGAAATGATCAGACAGTACATCCTTAATAACAATCGATGAAATGTTTAGACCCTTACTGATAAGTAAATCTAGAGTGTGTCCACGATTGTGCGTCGGTCCATGTACAAGCTGAGTCAGATCAAAAGTTTTTAAAACAGTTTTGATTTCTTTTGCCATATTGGTTTCTGCATTATCTGTGAATGTTAAAATCTCAAGCAATAGCAAAACAGTCAAACTCTGAGGAAATTGTTGATAGCAGTTCTGTAAAGTCTTCAGCAAAGGCCGGAGGTCTGTAAACAATAAGTAAAATGCATCGAGCACCTTTTAACACAATACCCAGATATTCGAAAGACGGGTAATTACCAAATGATATTTACTTACATAGACATTTTTAAAAAGAGCAGCCTTTAACATTTAAAAGCCTTTGTAACAATGTAATAAATCCTTTATTCCAAAAAGTGAATAATCATTACATATTTTAATTGAATAATTGAACAATCCTTAATCAATTATTAAATTAAAATATGTGTAAGGATTATTCAATTCAATTTGATGGAATTTCACTCTTAATTGAAATATGTGAATCTTAAAAAAAAGGCTTAAAAAATGTAGTGTAGAAATGTCTAATAACTGGTAAAGCCATTGTAGGCATCCAATACACATCCAGGCAGCTTCAGCAGTAATTGAAGGATCTAAATTGGAAATCTTATGTGCAACCATATAATCCAAATCAAATCTTGCATTTGGATTCCTTGTACTTATCTTCCCTTTGGAGTTAAGATAGGCTGCAGTCAGAATATCTTTGCTCCGTCTTGGATGTTAATTGGACCTGGTTCACTCTTGACCAACTGGGTACTCTTTTCTTTTCTATAACTTCTGAATTAGTTTTTTCCTAATGGATTTCTTGTGAAATCGCAATGTTCGCTGTTGCTTTCAACAATCTTCTTATTATCATTATTATATTATGTTTTTATTTGCGTTTGGCAAACCAGCTTATTAGGTGCTTTACCGCCACCTACTGAACGGGAGAACAGTCATGTAATATTAATCACACTTTTATTTATATTACCTAGGCCTACATGAATTGCACCTATCATTGGTCATTGCATCAGCTGACACCTGATTGCAATTAGTTGTTCCTGAATTAAGTACCAGTCTTTAAACGTGCACATGTTCACGCCATGTCATTGTTACACTAAAGATTCGGAACTATAAAAACTTTTACGTCCCTTAAAACTCAAGACTTTTGCTGCGTTCACGCAATGTCGTAAAGGCCCCCATATACTTCAAGTGAAATCGAAAATTTCGAACAAAATCAAGCCAAAATGAACTTTGTTTGGAGTTTGTTTTGGGAGTTCGAAACAGCTTGCCAAAGCGATCTTCGAAAAGTTCACTTCGCCTGGTAAACACATTTGTATACCATTGGTCCGTGGATGTAATAGATGGGTGTGCGTGGAGGCTCCGCCTTCTTTCACGTGGAACTTTTTCTGGTTCAACCTGTTTTTTTACAGTCTATGGGTTCAACTTAATTTTCCTCTATCGACTCCGCGGAGGTCAGACGTGACCCGAACATGAAAGCTGCTTTGAAAATTGAGTTGTACTTCTGATGAAATGAGGTAGGCTAACACTGTATTTTCTATATAATTTATACTGTTTTGTGTTCTTTTGTTATTTTTTGAAACACTGCTAAATATTACCCCAAAAAATCAGGTAACACTTTACAATAGGTTCATTGTACATTAGTCAGTTAACTAACATGAACAAACAATGAGTAGCCTAATACATTTGTTACCGTATTTATTAATCTTTGTTAATGTTAGTTAATTGAAATACAGCTGTTCATTGTTTGTTCATGTTAGTTTACATTGCATTAACTAATGTTAACAAATACAACCTTTGTTTTAACTTTCAATTTTAATAATGTATTAGTAAATGTTGAAATTAATATGAACTAAGATTAATAAATGATGTAGAAGTGCAGTTCATTATTAGTTTATGTTCATGTTAACTAATGAACCTTATTGTAAAGTGTTACCAAAAATCACATTGGCATAAAGTGTGTTTGTAGAAAGTGCCATCCTAAGGAAGCTGACTTAAGATTGCAATGGAGGAACATTCCTCTGAAATGCATTCCTCTGTGTTTTGTCTGCACTTTTTACATTAGTGCCTTTGAATTATGGCATTGATTTCTGTAGCTGATGATTAGTGGGATACACTTGAGTTAATTGGATTTTGTACATTGAGTCCATTCATTCAGTCTAGAATTCATTCCGTCACTTCTCATTGTAAATTTATAGTCTGAGCCCTTTAAAAAAACTGTTGAATCATAGCCTCATTAATGTGGGCATAAAGGCAGCTGACTCAGCTGCAGTGATTTTCAAGGATGAAACTACTAATTCACACAGATGTAAACACACACACACATTGACCACATGACTGCATATATTTTTCTGTCCACATATATACATCCAAGAACCTGAAATATACCAGGTTTTACACCATCATTGTTTGAGGGTAAATGTCAAATTGCTACTTTTTATATAGACAATGAGTTTGAAATTATTATACATCAATTTGAAAGGGATGAAAATGCCACTGATTTTTCAAACAATGTGTTTCAGGCATGGTGAGATGGACAGAGGACATTTGGTATCTTCGGGTCCATCTGATATCCTCTCCTTGATGGCAGCAGGCTGATTGTCAGAGCTCCTGAGTGACTTTGCAGCACAGGGCATGGCAAAATCTGCATTCTAACAGCCGTGTCTTCATTCATTCAGACCTAGCCCTGTCTCCTCTTGCTCTATTTTCAATTTTGTTTTATATGCTTGTGTAAATATATCATAAAGAAAACACATATTTTTTTGGTTTTCAAAGTTTAGCATCAGGACCCAGACTTTACATTCAGTCCAAAAGAATAATAATCAAATTAATTTATTCACTTGTGGACACTGGTTCCACATGATTGAAGTGACTTTTCCTAACAATTAGCAAGTAAACTCAACTCAAATACTCTGTAACTGAATTGAATAAAGCTCAGTAGAATGTCAGAGTAACTCAAATGTCTTGTTACCATGTTACCGTGTTACCATGATGTTGTTTAGTATTTGTGTGAATGAAACTGCGCACCTTTTATATATTACTGTAGTATTTATCTTCTCAGCTTGTGGGAAAGCTGCTTGTGATGAGCTTTGATTCATCAAGTCACTTTCTCATCACCTGTAGTACTGTCAACTCTTTGTGGTTGTCAGTGTATTACAAAGATAAAAAAAACAGATATTAGTATAGTATATATAGTGGTATATTAACATTATATCACTCAATTAAATGTTTTTACAATAAATATAATTTAAATAAAACTTAAATGTTGGTACCGTATTTTTAAGATAAATTTCTGTGTAATGTTTGCATAGATTGCAAGCAAGTCCAATGGTGTATTAAGTCTATTTATTTTGCCATCTTAACGATGCACAATTATATGGTTATTTGCTTTTAAAATAGTTTTTCCTATCAGTTTATCATTTTCAATAATTTACATGATCCTCTAAAGCCTGAAGACTGTCCCATAACTGCCCCAAAATAATTAATCTGCCTCTCTCTGTTCATCTCTTTTTGTCTATCTGTGTTTCTATGCCATTTCTCTCTGAGAGCTGAACAGATTCAATCTAGACTATTATCATCTGCAACCACAGTGAATGATCAGCAATTTGTGATGAAAGCCACTTTGTGACATGCAAAGATGTCAATACAAAGATTGCCTTTTCGCAGCAGTTAACTTAACAATTGTTACTTTGACACAACAATTGGCAGTGAAAAATGCAATCTCGACTACGAGTCTATTGTTTGGTACACTTGAGGCCAATTGTATTGTTGTAATTGGGAACACTGAATTAAATTATCTGTTATTGCATTAAATGGCAAACACAATTCAACAAGTCTCTGCAATTTATTCCTGCGTACCTTTTTAAAGAACCAAAATCAATGCAGGTTAGCACTTTTCAATGCAATCACCGAGTACTTAATTTGAGCTGCTGATGGAGTTACATTTGGCCTGTTTTACTACATCGCTCAAAGAGTGTTTGCTTGTAGCCCTCTCGCGGGAGGTTACGTTTTATGCGATAGTGGATTAACAAGGAAATAATGTAGCCTATAGGCCTATATGGTTGATCGTTTATCTTGTCTTACCTCTTATTCTGTTCAGTGGTCCTGACATGTAGCCTAAATGGGTGTTCAGAGCGTATTGAACGATCGCGAGATTGATAACGTGACCTTGCATCACGCGCTGCTACGGCGGTGTTTTCAGGAAGTTTTGACTATATATGAGGCGGACTTTTGATTGTTCAGGAGCGATGTCGCTCGAGTGTTAGCGCGAACCCTGGAAAGTGTGTGGACTAATTGCGGCCGACCTGTTTGTGGATTATACATCCGTCTCATTGTGGAGTAGACTAGCAGACTAGCTCGGGAGAGTCTTCGCCTTGTGGAATACTCACCATTGACAAATTTACAGACACGGTCTTCCATGTGGAAACTGCTCACAGACATTTAAAACAACTCCGGTGAGACTGATTTAAACATACAAGTGAATGTGACTGTGAACGTTACACACACACGCGCACGTACGCACACCTACGCGCGTGCACTGGCTTTAGGGACATTGTAAATATGGTGAAATTGTTTAATACACGGTTTGAATTGAAATAGTTTGATTCTTGTTTGTCCTTCACTTCGTTTATATATGTAAGATTTTGTTTTTTGAACGATTCCTTAATTTTTGTGTATACTCTGTAGGCTGTAGGCTGAGTGTTACAGCATGTTCCAAAAAACCTCTCTCTCTCTACTCAAACTTGTGCTCAATCTTGGTAAGAAGTTGTTAATCAGTGTTATTTTGGTATTATTTATATAGGCTACTATTATAGAATGTATTAATGTTTTGAGTTGGCTTTAATTTTTATTTTCAGATTTCATTTTAGTTTTAAGTTTTTATAATTTTATGTGCTGTCATTTCTTTTTTATATATAAGAATAATGATATTTCTGTTTAGCTTTTTTTAAATAACTTTATTTCAGTATTTCAAGGAAAATTTTAAGTTTTTCATCTAATATTTTTTTTATTATTATTATTTCAACTTCATTTCAATTAAAGAAATGTATTTTTAGTCATTTTAGTTCACAATAACAACACTGGTTATAATGTAATGTAAATGTTCATTCCAATAGTATACGTGTTCAGTGGGTAACAAAGGAGTGTTCAGAGGCCTTAAGTTCCTGAATCAACAACAGGGAAAACAGGTCCTCTATCGCCACAGGGGAGACTTACTTACCCTGCGATTGTTCCTCCACCTCCCTATAAATGTCCCACAATGGGATCCTCTGAATTAAGACCTAAACTACTCTGGCATATTTCAACATGTCCAGCCAACCATGGCAACAAAAGTGCTCATGTAGCCAGCAATTCTCATTACCCGAGCACTTCTCCAAATAGGCATGTTTGGTCAGTAGATAGAATTACCACAGCAAAAAAAAAAGTGTGTTGGTGTTTATAACTGTACGAGTCGACACATACATAAAGCTCAAATTAGTCTCCAGAGGCAGGGGTGACCTCTTTTTCTGGTGCTTTGTAGGCTATATCTTGCGGGGAGTTGTAAGGCCCTGTTTTATTGTCACAAGGGAGTGTTTCACACTGAGAAGTGCCCTAGGTGTATGTTTTGTACTGCTCTCTACTATCACTCAAGGAGACCATTATGATCTGATTAAACCAGCTCCAGACTCCAAAGACAGGGGATTGTGGGAAATTCAAACCTTCTTAATATGCATAATTTCAGCTGCCCTGAAGAACAACACTGAGATAGTCAATTTAAAAGACAGGCAGTTGGGTTTTTTCAGACATGATTTTGATGGACCACTGCACACAGTTGAAGGGAGAAAATGGTAAACAAACCCTTAAAACCTATTATCCCCTCTGGCACGTATAATTAAGACATTGCAGCAATTATTAGTAGCATAGTATTTCTAATTGCATTGAAGATGGCTCACAATCATTTTCTATGTAAATCTTGTAGCCTCATGCCTGATGCGAACAATAATGTTTCAGCTTAATGAACTTGGGTAGAAACATTGGTGCTCATCATCATTCTCTAACTGTCTAATGTTAGAAAGCATCAGGATGTGAATAGGCCTATCTCTGAAATCAGTGTCTGCAATATCAGACTACCTTGAGTTGGAAATTGAAAAGTGAAAACTGAAAAATATTTATGCTGTCCTCCTTACCATTGATTCTAGATCAGCAGTGTCTAACTGCTTCTAAAAATGTTTGCAAAAGTTACAACAAAATATTAATTTGTTACAGTAATTAAAATCTAAAGCAAATTCCATGAGCGTTACTTTCCCCTACTCGAAATGACCATTACTGTTTTACATGTGGCTGTTTGGAACAGCCTACAATACTACAACCTTTGTGTGGAGTTGTGAAAATCATTCACACATTAAAATATTAAGGAATATTTCTCAATTTTGTTTAAAAACGTATCGGCCTATATCAAAATAATGTCGTTATTCTACAAATATAGTAACTCAAAATGATTTGCGAGGAAGTGACACCCAGAATCACGTGATCATATGTCGTAGTAGTACCTTTTATATGCCATTCCCTGCGGGTTAATCGTGAAGGATTTAGGTTGTTCACTTTAATTTGGAACAACCCTTTGACTAGCGTAAACTTGCCATAAAAATACGGTTTAGAATTTGCATTTGGGGAAAACATCTTTTGCATCTGATACCATCTCGCAGTGCGTTACAGTGCACTACAGTGCAGCCCGAGCAGTTTAAACTCACTCCGAAAATGAATTGTTCAAAGATGTTGAAGTTCACATCTGACTACCTCACGCAAGTCATATTTCAGTTATGTCCAGTTCGAAATAAACATCTTTTTTTTTTTGACTGCCTGTTTACATGACAGATAACATGTAAATAAAGATTCATAATCACAATAGAGTTCTGTGGGAAATAAAAATAATAGTATTCCAAAGAACATTTATTCAACTACTTAACAAAACATATTGGCATCACTACAATACAGAAAGATCAGGCCTACCACTGTATTTGATAGCCTTTGTATTCCGAGTATGGATAAATAAAGATTAGATAAATATGAATATATATGAAAATATGTCTCTTCATTCAAATCAAATCTCATCCTGGGATGTTTTATTGAACAGTATAGGCTAGTGGATAGTTCTTTCATCCGATTACCCTTTTCTGTGATGCAAAATAGCCTGGTGGCCTGTGACCTATAGAGATACATTTATTATCACCACTTTTGATGCTCCAGGTCTACGATCAGCATGCTTATGGATTAAACAACATGCACCCCTTGACCATACAAACATTTCACCTGATAAGTTATATTGTGAATATTTTGCAGGGTTTTAAAGGCTATGCACAGTACAAAAATACATGAAATATGGCTGGTTATGCCAAAAGGCCTGAAAGAGTGGGGATTAGTAATGAATTGATCACCTCTGTGACTCAGTAGCCCAAAGGTTGATAATAATGGGGCATCATATGTGTGCTGCCCCCATGTGGTTAATTCACAACTACATATCCTATACTTTCATGTCAGTATTCATTCATATTTATTACAGGCATTCAGGAATATATTTTAAGACTTTTTGAAAGCTCTACAAACAAAATAAACTTTTATATTTAATTTTGATTATTTAACTAGGCCATACAGAGAATGTACAACCAATATGAGATTTTATTAAATTACTGGTCTCAAAATCTAAGTAATTAAAATGAATATTAGATATTTATATTATACCTAACCTACATAGCATGTGAAGGGGGTGGATTGGAATCCACTGCTGCTTCAATGTATATGTAATGATGAGTAATAATCAAGGTATTAATCAATATTTTTTCTTCTAAATATTAAATGAGTTGAATGCCTTCTCTAGGCTTGTGAGATTTTACTTTGTTATAAGTTACCAGTTTGATTACTGAAATGTTCTTTTCATGTATTCTTTAATGTCTGTAATTGATATCTGAATGCAGTAACAGTGCTGTTTATTTAGCTCGGCTTCCAGAAATGAAATAGGGACTTGTTTTGTATTTGAGAAAGGTCTTCAATGTGTTAAAACATATAGGGGTCATTGAAGCCAATAGTTTAAGGGATCATTTCAGACTGGCCAAATCCAACCTTGGAGTAGCTGTGTGTCGGTGTGTGTGTGTTAGTCTTCTTGGTTGCAGGTTAAGGAACCACTGGCATTATTGGAGATAGAGTGAATTGTTGTTCGAGACATGCTGGCGCCCCGCAACCCAAAATCTGCAACCTGGAAGGTCATGACGTGCCTAACTTTAGGGTCCGAATGTGTCAGCTGCATAATCGATGGAGATATGCTTCCGTCTATCTGTATATGTGTGGAAAATGACTGTGTTTACCTATTTCTTAGCCAATGAGAATCATTCAACCTGTAAACAATGACGTAGCTTAGATCTTGAAAATGGTATAACTGCTGTGATCTTTGTAACTGTAAGCGGGGCGGCCTACGAACTCCTGTGAGTCTTGAAGCTGACTTCTGCTGATGAAACTGCAAACTATCTTCTGTAAAACTTCTCTTTAATTTATTATAATATCTGACTCTGGGTCTTCATTTTTCATATCTGGTTCTGGGTCTTTGAGTGTATACCCCTTACACATGTTTACAATTTACTGAGAAGTAAGCAAGAAATAGATTGATCACTTTTTATGTCTATACATCAAAGTGTGATGCATAAACTCACAGAAGAAGCCTCACAGATGGTGCAAACAATTTGGAGTACGAGGACCTAAGAAGATTCTGCACACCCTTGGCTCCACATAGCCTACATACACAGAATCACCAGTGTTTAGACATTAATCTCAGAGGAAAGACGGGTAAGTTTACATTTTAAAGCTATTCTGTATTCCACAAATCTGTGTGAGTAGACCGAATCACTCAATAGTGTGTGATCACATCAATTACCTCTTAAAAACAAAGGTTTTTAAAAGTGGGTTTAGAAGAATCATTTTGAGTTCTACAAAAAACCTTTAAGTGGACAGTTTTGAGACTTTTTTCTTAGTGTGAAGAAAATTTGAATAACCTAAATGATCTTTTCCACTATAAAGAACCTTTTGTGCAATGGAAAGGTTCTGTGGATGTTAAAGGGGTCATGAAAGAGAAATCAAATTTTCCCTGATCTGTTGACATGTAGGCCTACTGCAAAAGCATTCTATAAGTCTCGGAACTCAAAACTTAATTGTTAATCCTAAAACAGCTTTTATTGAATCCAATCGCAGAAAATGTGTTTTGTCACATTATGATGTAATAGTGTGACGAAAGACCGCCTCTGCAGAAGAAGATCCTATTTCTATCATTGCATCTTTGGCCCCGCCCACTGGCACGTTAGTGAGATGAGAGATAGTAGAGATGCAGGTCACTCCACTAAAATAACATTACTTTTCAAATGATTCTAATGCTAGGAAAGTGATTATTTATTTTCAACAATGTGAATGTTTCAGTGCAGAAATATTGTGTGTTAAACACTCTATAATCGCTAGCTGTCAATCACACAGTGCAAGTTTATCAGCGACAAATTTCTGGATTCTTGCCAAAATTCTCGTTATAATCAAAGCTGTTAACATCATGTTTAAACTGTTAGTTATGATTTAAACATTCGTGAGAGTGCATAAATCGAATTGCAATGATGAGATCACTATGCGCCAAACAGACATATGTCTGTCATTGGCTACAATGCTCATTACTGCAACCTTTTTAAGCCATGGGAGAAGATCTAAATGCTATAATCAACACTTTTCACGATAAGTTAATCTCGACAGCTGAAATTGTATAAACTTAATACAAGTTTTCGAGAGAATTCCATGTGTAATACTTATTTAATATGCAAGATATTAGCCAATCATAGAAGTGGGCGTTTACATTGGAATCTCAACATTACATTGAAGCTGTGAGACTTGAATTTAAACATTCAAATCATAGGCTAAAATCAGGGTAGAAAATGGGATTTTATTTCTAAATTATGACTATTTTGATGTAAAAATCAAACTAACATTTATAAGTGCCCCTCAGGAAACAATATAAAATGTAAAAAAAAAAAAATGCATTTCAATCTTCATAGAACCCTCATTTATAAGAGTGTGCGAAGAATTAAATAAAACTACCAGTGCAAAATTCCTGTTTCAGAAGCTTGTAGAGTTAAATTGCAACACTTTGCATAAACACTGAGTCTTTCACCTCTATCAGTTAATTAAATCTAATATAGCCAGTCATTCATGATTTGTCATATTTCAACTATACAGATAATGAGTTGTGATTCATATTGAACAGACAATCTCCAATGGAGCAGGTGTTGGGCATGTCTATGTTTGGCCCACAGGTGATAATTCCCTTTTCTAGAACATCTGGAGCATCGCGTAACAGGTCTCATCTGTGTATAATGCCTCAGTGAAGCTCAAGCTCAAATTAAGCCAACAGAATACCAACAAAAATATTACATTTGAGGTATTGATTTCCTTCAGTTTTGCCAACAAATTTAAAAAAAATGAACAGTAACTGAATTTCCACTTACATTGACATTTTATCAGTTAAAAGACAGAAGTGTCAGAGCCAATAGCTTTGGGCAACTCGAGTCCTGGCTGGCAGTCCTTTCCGATCGTCACTCTCTGTACAGTCCTTTATTAAAGAAGGTAAAAATGACAAAAATAAACAGTTAAAAACAAAACAAAAATGGCAGAACTGAGATCTGAGAAGACTTCTTTCATGCTGCATCAAGAAAAAGAAATGTAATGCTCTGCATAGTACTGAAAGATCCATCATGGAGATAAATGCAATGCTTTATCCAAAGAAGTCAAGTAACTCACCTTTTATTTCTATAGCGCTTTATACAATAGATATTGTTTCAAAGCAGCTTTACAGGGATAAACAAGAAGTAAGGAATAATAATAATGAATCAATGCAAACAGAGATCAAACAGAGAGAGATTAAAAAGCCCTTAACTTTTATACAGCAATACAAAACATTATTATATGCACATATTACAATATTATGGGAGGGAGAAAGCAGAATTTTGAAATATATGAGAGCAGGTTTACATGTATGTTTAATGCTTAATAATGTGCTGTAAAGCCTTAAATTGTGTAATGAAAGCATGTCTGTGCAATGCATGAGTCATGGAGATGTGAGAGATGTAGATATTTCTGGTAACTTGATTGTTTTATCATTGTTTAAAGGTGGCTTTCTGAGCGAAAAGTTTTAAAACAGCTCGGAAACAGATTGTCCCATTATGTGTTTCTGACAATACTGTAGCCTATATGTAAAAAAGTGACTGTAGTTCTGTGCTTGTCTTTTTATTGCATATCAAAGTCTAAAGACCACATAATGTTTTGCATGTGTAATAGATCGAAATGACAGAGCAGAATTCGTGCCAAATTATGGTGGACAGCTGTGAAGAAGCCCATCTGAGTCACAATGTTGCATCATTAAACCTTATGGTGGAATGACACACCTCATGTCCCCTCACTACTGACCTACAAATACTAAAAAATTGTATATATGTGAGAATAATTAGTCAAATACAGTTGATTGATAATCTAAAGTTGGAAAAATATGAAAGCATCATATGACATCATATTTCTGACCTTGTGGAAACAAAAAGATTTTTTTTGTTACTAAATGAAATAGCTTAGAACAAATTTAGTTTGGCAGTCACTATTAAAATTACACTACTTAAAAATGAAGTTGATAGATATTTAAAAAGATTTAAATAATAATAATAATAATAATAATAGAATAATAATAAAAAACAATTGCACAATTAAAATAAGCTACATTTACAGTATATTGGACATTGACCATTTTTGACCATATTGACAACTGTAGGTGGATAAATATTGGTCAATAGCACAATTTAATATATACTTTTTTGAGACCCACAGAGTAACATTAGGTCTCTTTGTATTTTCCTTATTGAGAGTCCAAACAGCAGGTACAGTAGTGACTACAATTTATGACAAACATGGACAAACTCCATCCAACACCAGTTTGAACATCATCACACATTCCTTGAAAGGAAAGGTTTGAAAAGTAAGTCCTTATTAGTTCCAGATATTAATATTTCTGATTATTAGTATGTTCAAGTGGTGAAAAGGTTTCTGGTTTCAAAAAAAGTACAAACATAACAACATAAACAAATCTTGTCTGTGACATCTTAAATCATCAGTGTCGTAATTCACTCATATCATTAAAATTAATGGATTATGTTCATCCGTGGTTTATGACAATTTGTTTTGCCATTTTCCTTGAGTTTGTGCGGTTGGCAGTGCAGGTATGGTATTATCATGCTTATTCCCTCAGGTTTGCTGTCAGAGTCAAAGCTGAAATGCTCATCAAGATACATCTGCCAAACTGGTCTCAGTTCAAATCTCCTGTGGTTGGACTATCACAGCACATATTAGAGTTGAGTGTTGAGAATCAGCTATAAAAGACAACTTAAATTGTCTATCACGAAACTGAGTGTTTTCAAAACCTGAAACTTCCTTTTTGAGAGAGGGCAGAAATAGAGCTAGGAAACTGAAAGAGAGAGAAAGACAAGATGTCCATTGAACATTTTTTTTTTTTATTAAACATGAGAGATTGAGTAGTGAGCGCATTGACAGGCATAAGAAACGATCTCATGGGAAAGCTGGTGATGTTTTAATGAATTCTTCTGGGCATCAGCCCAAGCTGTATCATATGAGTTTAAACAGGTGGGGATATGTTTCTTTTGGCCTTAAACTTACCTGATAGTGAATGCCCTATAAACCCTTTTGCATCTCCTGATTAGATTCTGATTACTCTCTCAGAAGAAAATGTACAAAAGCTGTCAATGGGGAGGTATCCTTTCAAAAGTACTTTTTATTTACCCATGAAGGGTCAGGGTGCATATTAAAGGCCTACCTTAATAGTCCATAGTTCTTATTTGAAAGAGTATGGCCCCAGTGACAGCTTTTGTACTTTTATTTGATAGTGTATGATTTGATTAGATCTTGATTCATTTAGACATATTTCAGTTAATTAAAATTTTTATTTTCCTATAGTGATTCTGTGCTCAATATCGTAAATTGTAAAGGGCAGTGTTTCAAAGTGATTCAAACCAGTAACCGTCTTTTTGAACTGTCCATCGAGTCATTCATTAGGGAATCATGATACACTGGTCTTTCTGGATGCTTTTGATTCACTAAAAAGGACCAGCTCATAAAAGTCATTTTTGATGAATAGGGCTATACTGGTCGCACTGATGCTCGTGATTCACTAAAAAGAACCGGTTCATAAGAGTCATTTGTTTGTGAATAATGCAGGATGTTTTCGACTCACTACAAAAAACATTCCTTTTTTTCATGAAGAAAACGGTGGACAGAGGAACCATTTAAAATTTAAATTGACAGACTTTGAGTATTTAAAAACAAATAATTGTTTACTTGTTTTTCACTAATGACTATTGAAAGCAATTCACTGTAAAAAATGGTTGTGATTTTAACAGTAAAATACTGTAAAAATGCTGCAGTGAAAAACTGTTAATTGGTTAACAGAAAGTTTCCTTACTATATACGGTAAATAACTGATAGATCTAATGGTACATTGAATGTAATTCTACGGTAAAATAGTTAAATTTACAGTTTTTGAAAGTGAAAAAGAACTCATTGTACAATTTACCATGAAAAACTGTAAATTGACATTCCAAATATTCCCTGCATGACACTTCGCATTTGATGTATTTGTTGAAATAACTGTTTCTTCATAGTTTTATTAGTATTTTCTAATCAGTTATGTACATTAGGCTTTTATTTTACATTTCATGTTGTTAAATTCATGCTTATTGCATTTTTAAAATTTCATGTGTTACCCTGATGGTGTTTAATGTTTGTGTTACGTTTTCCTGATTGGTCTAGGGGAGGAAAGCAACAGCAAAAGAAAATGGATGGTGGTGAAATGAATGTGCAGCAGCATGAAGCCACCCCGTCTCCAGACCCAGAAACAATCAACACAATTCTCTCATCAAAGAAAGTAATTTTTATTTACAAATCAAATAAAAGAAAAAAAAGGGGGTATCAGATTCAGAAGGGGGTATTGCCAAAACAATAAAACTCCTTAATCAAAATACTTAAACTAAAAGAAAACAACAGTACAGCAAAATAAGCTAACTCCCTTGCTAGCATAAACAGGAGAAAAAGTCAAAGTCAAAATAAATGGCACCCACCTCCCTACTAACCCCAAAGAAAAAATAAAGAAATCATTATCAAATTGCAAGTAAGAGACAAAACAGATGAATTAAACTATACAATAAATCATGAAAATGAACACTTCTACCTTTGTGAATCTCAACCAAAGAGTGGTCAAAAAGGACGACCGAGAGAATACTACTACAATAAGTAGAACACCAAAATAAGTTAGAGATACACAACACTCTCAACTTGTTCCAACCACACATCAGGTCTGGGGTTGGAGATAGGACCTCAAAGCTGCTGCACACAACCAAGCCACCACCAACACAGCTCTGATGATGGTTGCAGTTTAAATAGTCTCCTTCCCCTCCTAGCATCCAATCACAGCAGAGCATTGATTATTGACCTCAGGTGGAAACCATTCTCCTACGAAGAGCGAGACAGGGAGAGAGAGAAAAACACAGCACAGCTTGGGCACCCACAAACAAAACCTTACGGCTTTGGACGTAACATTTGTGTGAATGACACTTTGCAGCTTCTATATATTAGTATAAACTTTCTTGTGAAAGAGCTGTTTGTGATGAGCTTTGATTGATCATGTGTCTCTCATCACTGCTGCAAATGTTGGTTGTCAGTGTATTACAATGGTACAAAACAGATATTAATACGTCAATAGATCAGTATTAACATTATATCAGATAATGAAATATAGTTTATTACTGTAAATTTTAAGTCAAGTCTGTAAAACCTAATATGTTGCTACCATATTTTATACGGTACATTTCTGGCAACCACAGCTGCCGGTATTTTACCGTAAATTGAACAGATTTTTTTTTATAACCACAGAAAACCACACTTATATACATTTTACAGATATTTGTAATCGTAATTCATCATCACTCATGATAAGCTTCACAATATTTGTAAATGTTTTAAGTGACATAAAAAATCATGATAAAAAAAATCTGTTTCATGATGCATTTATCTTGCAGTATGTTTTGTGAACACAGCCTCAGGTAGTGATGCATGATTCAACCGAGGCTCAATTCCCACTGATGCTGCTTATAGTAAAACACACGGTCGTTCTCATCGTTAAAGCTTCATTTTCAAGGAGCGCTAATTAACTGAAATTGCCTGTGTCTGCTTGGCAGTGACTACTGTGTACGGTAATGGGGCACTTTGACTGCTTTCTTATTGGGTATTGTGTGCTATTAGCGTAGATTTGAATATGACAGAGGAGTGTGTGGGGAATTTACTGCAGAGATGGAAAAGCCCAGTTTTGAAGTCTGATTTGGCAGCTTAACAGATTATAATACAATTAAAACATGTGTCAACAGGCCTAAATTGGTCCTTCAAATTAATAATTCTCTGAAGTGTTAGATCATGCTCCATTTTCATAATATAATCTGTAGAGAATGTCCTAATATTCAATAGGGTCTAAAAGTCTGAGATTACATTAACAATAATGGATTCAAACTCTAATTTATACATGGAAATAATCAGAATATTTAGGTTTTGAAAAATGTAAGACAAATAAAAGCTGGTGAATATGAAATATTTCACATGCTTCACTATTTTGGGTCACTAATCAAAATAAGCAAATTTGTGATACTGATTATGTGAACTTTGTACAGATGGTCAGATGTTCTTGCTCTTGAAGCACAATATGCTCTTTGAATCATTCTCAAATCATGCTAGAAAACATGATCATCAGCTTTTACATAAATTGTTCATGCAGCTTGAATTCTACTGTCATAATGTATTCAAAGCATTGGCATTTCAATTTAAATTTGCAGTTTTAAAGCATTTGCATTTAAAATCAAAGTATGGTAACATTTGCTCTCTTATTTCAATTAGCAACCTAGCAGGTTAAATTCTTCACTAATATTGCAAGTATTTTTAAAACAAAGAGAGTGGTGTAACAGATGGTGCTGTGGAACAATATCACACAGTATGCCTCAGAGCACCTTACCCATGAGATCTTATTTTAGTAACAAATCCCCTGTTATAATCAAAAAAGCTGTCTGACTGGCATACTGTGTATATGTATATACAGTATATATATGTATATATATATATATATATATATATATATATATATATATATATATATATATATATATAGTGTAACAAATATTCAGTCATTTTTGTTTAAGGATGTATTCACACCAGACAAAAGATTTGTCAACAAAATCACTCGTGTGCTAATGTCATCCAATTATTGGACATACATCTGAACTGTACCAAAGTTTGTTTGAAACCGGCCCAAGCACCTCTTCAGCTGGGACTGTACGGTTGATTGGTCCGCACCCGAGTATGATTGCTGTATTCACACCTGCCCAAAAGATCCGCACCAAGGGGGGAAATGAACTTGAGTTCGATTCAAGCGAACTAAATAAGACAGATGTGAATTCACCCTTAGGTTTATTTTCACAGACTTGTAGTTTGTTTCTGTTTTCCTTTGTCCTTGTTCCCTCCAGTCTTTAGTTGTCGTAGTAACCAATTTGATTTGTCTTTCTGTTCAGCTGTGATCACCTCTGTAGTGAATTCAGTGTAGTTGGAGGAAGAAGAAGACGAGGTCGGCGAAGTTTGGGACTCGCACTTTATTAAATCCTTCAGCAAAGAGGAAATTCAAAGGGTGCGCTCGTGCGCGGCCGCCATGACACATTCACGGCAAACAGGAAACAAACAGTCAAAGAACAAACACTCAGTCTACGATTACTGCTCAACACGTCCACAATTGTAGTGCGAGTCCCAGGTCTCTCTCATCTTCACTCTCACCGCCGGCAGCTTATATGCAGTCTCCACGCCAATTACTGCAATCAGACACAGGTGTTCGTTATCTGCACTTGACCCACTTACTCATCGCGCGGCTCGCTGACTTCTCTCCCGCTACAGACTTCGCGAAACCACGCCCCCCTCGCCACATACCCCCACCGCCCGTCTCAGGCCGGGGAGCCGTCCGGCCTGCAGCCTCCCCCCCCCCCCCTCCTGGGGAGGAAGTCAGCCACAACCATTTGTGCACCCGGCCTGTGGATCACCTGGAACTTAAAAGGCTGTAAAGCAAGATACCAACGAGTGATCCGCGCGTTGGTATCCTTCATGCGGTGGAGCCACTGCAGGGGAGCGTGGTCCGAACAGAGGGTGAACTCCCGCCCCAGGAGGTAGTAGCGGAGGGTGAGAACGGCCCACCTGATGGCCAGGCACTCTTTTTCAATGGTGCTGTACATCGTCTCTCTCTTAGAGAGCTTGCGACTGATGTACAGCACCGGCCGCTCTACACCCTCCACCTCCTGGGACAGGACCGCGCCCAGCCCCCTGTCCGATGCGTCAGTCTGCAGGATAAAAGGAAGAGAGAAGTCAGGAGCATGCAAAAGCGGGCCGCCACACAGAGCAGCCTTTATCTGGGTAAAGGCCTGCTGGCAGTGCTCCGTCCACTGGACCGTATCTGGCGCTTCCTTTTTAGTTAGATCAGTCAGCGGGCTAGCGAGGTCCGAATAATTAGGCACAAACCTCCTGTAATATCCCGCTAGCCCCAGGAACTGTCTAACTTCCTTCTTGGTCTTAGGTCTCGGGCAGGTCGCAACTGCTGCCGTCTTATCAATTTGGGGACGCACCTGTCCGTGACCCAAGTGGAAACCCAGATACCTTACTTCCACGCGCCCAACTGCACACTTCTTCGGGTTGGCCGTGAGGCCCGCCCTTCTCAGCGTCTTCAGGACAGCCCGCAAATGCTGCATATGACGCTGCCAATCGGTACTATAGATGATAATATCATCCAAGTAGGCAGCGGCATATGCAGCATGCGGCCGGAGAATCTTGTCCATCAGACGCTGGAAGGTCGCTGGAGCCCCGAACAACCCGAAAGGAAGGGTAACAAATTGGTGTAATCCAAACGGCGTCGTGAAAGCTGTTTTCTCTTTGGACATTGGAGACAAGGGGATCTGCCAATAACCCTTTGTTAAGTCCAATGTCGAATAAAAACGAGCCGTGCCCAGCCGATCAAGCAATTCGTCAACCCTCGGCATTGGATAAGCATCAAATTTGGCCACCGCGTTCACCTTTCTATAGTCGACACAGAAGCGGATCGAGCCGTCCGTTTTAGGAACTAAGACTATCGGGCTCGCCCAGTCACTGCTCGACTCTTCTATTACCCCCATCTCCAACATAGATTCTAATTCAGTCTGAACTACCTTTTTCTTGTGTTCAGGCAAACGATACGGGCGGCAACGTACCACTACCCCAGGTTCCGTCTCAACGTGGTGCTGAATGAGGTTCGTCCGACCAGGCAGAGGAGAAAACACATCCGCAAACTCGGCTTGAATATTTTTCACGTCAGTGAGCTGGGAGGGCGAGAGGTGATCTCCACCAAGAGCCAGCGCGAGAGATTGCGATTTTGAGCTCGCCTCAGGCCCGAGATCCTCCTCTCCACTCACCACCGTCGCCAGCATCACTGACTCTGCCTCAACCCACTTTTTGAGGAGGTTGAGGTGATAGATTTGATGTGCTCCACCTCTGTCTGTACGGGCTACCTCATAGTTAAGATCATTAACTCGCCGTGTGACCTCAAAGGGCCCTTGCCACTTTGCGAGTAATTTAGAGCTGGACGTAGGGAATAATACAAGTACCTTATCTCCCGGTGCAAATTGGCGGAGTCTAGTTCCCCTGTTGTAAAGCTGACTCTGTCTGCCCTGGGCCTGTAACAAATTCTCCATTGATAGCCGCCCCAAAGTGTGGAGTTTTGTTCGCAGGTCCAGGACATACTGAATTTCGTTCTTAGCAGCGGTCGGTCCGTCCTCCCAAGTCTCTCTAAGAACGTCAAGCACCCCGCGGGGTTGCCGTCCGTAGAGGAGCTCGAAGGGGGAAAACCCCGTGGAGGCTTGTGGGACCTCGCGTACAGCGAACAAGAGGGGTTCTAGCCATTTATCCCAATTTTTGGCGTCCTCGTGAACGAACTTACGAATCATGGCCTTCAAAGTGCGATTAAATCTTTCCACTAAGCCGTCTGTCTGTGGGTGGTAGACGCTAGTGCGAATCGATTTAATGCCCAACAATTCGTAGAGTTCGCGAATCGTTCGTGACATGAACGCCGTGCCCTGATCAGTGAGAATCTCCTTGGGGATTCCCACTCGGGAGATTAGCGAGAAGAGTGCGCTCGCAACACTTTTAGCCGAAATGTTGCGAAGCGGAACTGCTTCTGGGTATCGCGTTGCGTAGTCTACCATAACCAACGCAAAGCGATGCCCTCGTGCCGACCGCTCTAATGGCCCGATGAGGTCCATACCAATTCTCTCGAAGGGGACCTGCATTAACGGAAGGGGGCACAAAGGTGCTTTTGGATTGGCCGGTGGATTCACCAACTGACATTCACGACAAGACGCGCACCACCTGCGCACGTTCTCGTGAATGCCCGGCCAGAAGAACCGGGCCATGAGACGGTTTAGTGTCGCCGCCTGCCCTAAATGCCCGGCCATTGGGTTAGAGTGAGCCGCCTGAAAAAGCATTTCCCGGCGGCTTTTAGGAACCAACAACTGTGTTGTATCTTCTTTTGTCTGGGCGTCTTGGGTCACCCGATACAACCTATCTTTTAAAACAGCAAAATAGGGATAAGAGAGCGGTTGGTCTGGGTGGAGGAGCTGGCCGTCGATGGAGTGGACCTGATTGAAGGCGTTCTTTAGAGTCTCATCCTGGGACTGCTCCAGGGGAAAATCATCGCGCTCGGAGAGAACCGTTCTCTCCAGAGCCCTCTGTTCCCCTGCAGCAGGACCCGTTGGTCCCGGCTCAGCATCCCCCAGCTGAACAACAGCTGTCTTTCCCCTGTTTTGTTTTTTCCAAGAGGCACCCGCTGATAATACCCCCAATAATTCGTTAAAGGCCGGCCAATTCGTTCCCAGAATGAGCGGATGCCGGAGGTGCGGGTTAACGGCCACCTCCACACTATGCTTTTGCCCCCTGAATTGAACTACGACCGACATTAACGGGTATCTCACCACCACCCCGTGCACACACCGCACCTTAACCATGCGGCTGCTATCCAATGCCCCCGGTTGTATCAGACTTTGATGTATAGAGGTTTGGTTACAGCCTGAATCCACCAAAGCCTGATAAGTACCCCCCTTGATACTCACTGGTATCTGGTACAGGCCAGTTTGATCGGGGGCAGCCTGCGGCGCGTCGGGGACTCGGATCAGCGTCCCCACCTCCATAACCGGACACCGATCTACAAAGTGACCCGGGTCCCCGCAGCGCCAACAGGCCGGCCCAGGCCTCCCCGCCGCTCCAGTGGCGGGAAGCGGGTCAAGGAATTGGCGTGGAGAGTGCAGGGCTGCCGGACTCGGGACGGGGTAGTCGGTTGAAGCGGGCCCCCTGGGTGGGGCCCGGGACGCAGGGACGGGCTCCGCCGGTGTCCCTGTCCTCCACCTTGGCGCCGGCCGGGGCACCAGCCCCCCGCGAGACCTGGGAAGGGGCACAGGTTTGGGGAGAGAAGGGGTAGAGAGAGAGTGAGAGAGAGATGGAGAGAGAGAAGCCGATGGAAGGGGCTCGCCGACCCCTGAGCACGCCACCATGTGGTCTTCCGCCAGGTGGATGGCCTGGTCCAGCGACGTCGGGCGGTGGCACTGGACCCACTGAGCAGTTTTCCTCGGTAGCGTGGTGACGAACTGCTCCAGTACCACCTTGTTGATGACATCCTCGACGTCGCCTCCGTCGGCCATCAGCCATCTGCGGCAGGAGTCCCGGAGCTGTTGCGCCAGCACGAAGGGCCGGCCAGACTCCCCCAGGCTCAAGGACCGGAACCGCTGGCGATGTTGTTCGGGGGTCCGGCCGACCCGCTGCAGAATGGCGCGCCTCAGGTCTTCGTAGACCAGGAGGTTCTGGACTGGCAGCTGGTTGGCGGCGATCTGGGACTCACCCGACAACAGTGGGATGAGTCGCATGGGCCAGTCCGCTTGGGGCCATCCCCGGGCCTCGGCCGACCTCTCAAAGAGGTCCAGGAACGCCTCCGGATCGTCCTGGGGACCCATTTTGTTGAGAGGCAGGGGCGGGGCCGAGGCCGTAGCTGTTGGGGGGACGGCCCGAACCTCCCGGTCGAGCCAGCTCCGGAACAGCTCGCGGTCTTCTTGCTGGCCTTGGAGGAGCATCTGGAACCGCTGATCCTGCTCCTCCTTTACGGCCAGCAGGGCGTGGTGTTGCTCCCGGTGAAGACCCGCGAGCGTCTGGATGAGCTCCGCAAATGGCGTTCCCGGCGGGGTCTGCATGGCGGCGGCAGTCTTCTTCTTCCCGGGTTTCGGCACCAGTGTAGTGAATTCAGTGTAGTTGGAGGAAGAAGAAGACGAGGTCGGCGAAGTTTGGGACTCGCACTTTATTAAATCCTTCAGCAAAGAGGAAATTCAAAGGGTGCGCTCGTGCGCGGCCGCAGTGACACATTCACGGCAAACAGGAAACAAACAGTCAAAGAACAAACACTCAGTCTACGATTACTGCTCAACACGTCCACAATTGTAGTGCGAGTCCCAGGTCTCTCTCATCTTCACTCTCACCGCCGGCAGCTTATATGCAGTCTCCACGCCAATTACTGCAATCAGACACAGGTGTTCGTTATCTGCACTTGACCCACTTACTCACCGCGCGGCTCGCTGACTTCTCTCCCGCTACAGACTTCGCGAAACCACGCCCCCCTCGCCACAACCTCATTATCTTTTTTATTTTTGTTAAATTATTTATTATGAATGACTTTCTGAATCTGATTTTCTTCTTCATTGTGTGTTCTCTGCAATCGTGCAAGACAATGGAAGCGAGCCCCGCCAACCACCCCACCACGGAGAGGGTGTGAGCTGGACTTAATGGACAGTTTGTATGAGTGTCGAGATATGAATTCCTTGTGCCCCTTGATCTTGCCTGAATGTGTTTCATCTCCTTCAGTCCTGCTAAGTATAACCCCGCCCAGCCTCCCTCTCCCACCACCTCTCCAAACTGCTATTCGGAACGCTTTGTGTTTTGTTGGGTTTTCTACTGCTCTCTATTCCCTTCCTCAGTCCTAAGCCAATTCTGCCACCCAGTCTTCATTGTCCCCCATCAGTCCCTCAATGTCACCTCTACTTTCTCTCAGTGGTGTGGTGACACCATGGACCTGCTGGGAGCCAATTCTTCCTGGGCGTGAGGAGCGCTTGGCTCCACCTCGGAGTGCTCTGTCCCACCTCGACTCATTGTCATGCCATGGCGTGGACCATCGGGCCGTCGACATTCACCTGGGTCGGACATTGCCACGCCTTCGCTGCAGACTTGCTGGCCATTCGCTACTCTCCAGCCCTCCAATCCTTGCGGCTAGCTCCTCCCTCCTTCAGGCACCACCTCTACCCCTGGTCACTCCAGCTCAACCTCAGTCCTCTGCGTCCCATCGCTTCCTCGGCTCTACATCTGTACGAGAGCTCCTCTTGTCATGCTACTTCTCCGATTGGTCATCCCCAGGATGTCCCCTTCCTCCATCAACTCCGCCATAGGCTATAGTCAATATAGACCGGTTGAGAAATCTGTTTTGTCAATATTCTATTAATCCAGTTTCAACTGTACTGGGCCTGTCACTATTCTACTTCAGAAGTTCAGCTCTTTGATGGATAATTTATTTTGGACTGGCAAAACTTTGAACTTTCCGGTTGCAATTCATTGTTGTGGTTGTTACTTATTCATTTGTCTCTGATTCAGATGCACCACAATACAACACAACACAACATATACTATTACACTTCCATAAAAGTTGTTAGGAAAACTCTTTGTATGAATTAATCAACACTCTACATGCAGCAGGAAAATAAATGTGTGAAGCTGAGCCGAGTCCTCTGAGATCATTGTCACTGTGTGACAGGAAAGAGTGGTGTATCACCATAGCAGATTAATTTTCACAAAGCTACAGTTAGAGATTGAGAGTACGTTTTACTTAACATTACTTGTGCAATTTAACAAACTTTACATTAATCGTAATTAAAAGCTTTACTAAAAGCTTTCGAAAAAACTCTCTAAAATCTGAAAGAGCCATTGACCGATAACATATGGTCTTTCTTTGTATATTTCTGCTTGCTTATAGTGAATACGAGTAGCATGTTATGAAGCACAGCTCACACTTTCAAATGAAGTAGCTTTCTGTTGATAATCTGCAAATATGTGCGACCAACTTTGCAACCATTGCAAAATATTTTGCTCATATGCAAAATTACTGATCATGTTGAGTTATATTGAAATCACTGGATTCCTAGTGAAAATAAATTTGTCAATTATGATCATTTAGTGAAGCGATGTCCAGCATATAAACACAACTGGCGCCTCAATTATCAACAATTTTGCGTTTCAGTTATCGATTGTAGTGAAAACGACATCAGAGGACCTCAGTAGGATTTTAATAGCTGGGGCATACTGTTTTGTAGACTGCATTGTAAATGGACTTTTTTTTTCATACAGGTAAAATAATAAAATAAATAACTCAAATACATATTTAAAGTTCACATAATTATTTATTCTGAGAGCGCTTGTAGTGGGATAATAAATCAAATCAAATTTTCTTTCAAATTCAAATTAACAACTAGAAAATACTGGAAAACAAGTCTGTCTGGTTATTTTTATGGTTCACACAGATTTACAGCATAACGAAATGCAAGGTGACAAAAGACCACTTGTATTCTGACTCTCTTTGTCATTTTAACTCCCTGTGAGAACTGCATGGCTGGGTCTTGTAGATCTGACTTTTGATGGATTATGTGGAACGTAAATACAAAATGTCAAGAGCTCTTCATTGTGTGTGTTTGAGGGGACATTTCCAGCGCTAGTCTGGTGATTGTATGCAGAAATGTCAGAGCTCCCCAAGTGGGTTTCACCTTGTCAATGGCAACAATGGCTTCAGGAATATGGAGACAAGATCAGCTCAGAACTGTCAGGCCAATGACGTGGCCTTTGGAACGGCCAGTACAGATATTCATTCCACTCTTCCTGTTCTGTACACAGCATGTGCCGCCAATCTCAACCTGTTTTCTTTTCTTTGCCTTTTTTTAAGTGGAAGATGTGGGTAAAAAGACAAAATAATAGAATAAAAAAGATGGCAAGAGGAATAGAAATGGGGAAAAGAGAGGAGATCAGTTTCCATAGCAACTCACAGAGCAGTTGAGTAGGAGAACAGTGCTGGCAGTCGGCCAACAGAAAGTTTTAACTCAAATTTAATTGCTGCTCCTGCAGTTCAGCCTAATTTCAAAAAGTCTCAATTAATCTCAAATACGATGTTTTTACGATTCTCACAGTAGATGAACAGCTAGGATGAACAGTGTACTCTTTGCTGCTTCACACATACAGGACCATAAACATTCCATAAGAACTGTATATCATTTTAGCCAAAAGTTGACTAAACCGGTTTAGTAATATGTTTACTTCCTTATTAGTATCCAAATAGGGAATATATGCTGTATTTATGATACAGTAAATAAATAATTCCAGATGACCCAATGCATCTGCTGAAATTCTGAAAACAATAGACACTTTGCCATCCCATAATGCCAGTGCCACAGGAGCTGAGAAGCTCAAACTAAAAAGTTCATACACAACCTGAAGAACACGCTTCGTCGAGGGTTGAGAAATAAGTTTTCGTCAAATTTAGTACATAATCAGAAAGTAGAGATGTACGATATATCAGCCATCATATCGGTATCAGCCGATATATGTTCATTTTCAATGTTATCATTATCGGCACAAAAAGAAATTTTGGCCGATGTATTAAAGCCGATAAATAATGTATTATTTCCTTCAACTAAGACACTTCAGATGCTCACTGATCACCATGATGGTTTAGAATTGCTTGAAATATCAGTAGAATCACTTAAAAAAGCAAAATACAGTTAAATACAACATGTGCAGCACAGGTCTGTGATATAGGCTACATAAAATTATATTGAGAACATTATCATTTTGTGCTTGTGACATGGATGTAATGGAGAGACTTTTGTTTTTGTGATCAGGCTCTCAAAAATTATTTAAAAATTTTGATTTAGATATATCGGCCTATATATCAGTTATCCAAGGAATTATCGGTTATCGGTATCGGCCAAATATTTCATATCAGTGCATCCTTATCAGAAAGTACACAATTTTGGATGGATGGAGTGGATGAAGTGAGTCTTAGATTTAATGTTTAATGGAATGTAAATTAACTTAGTTTCATCATGTACTCACCCTCATTTTTCAAAAGGATTTTTTTTGTGTGCAAAATGCACAAGCTGCTTTTTTCTCCAAACAAAAGCAGACTTTCAAGCTCCAAAAAGGACACAAAATACCATAAAAGCTGTCCATACAACTTGTGCTTTCTATTCCAAGTACTCTCACCAGTAGTGTCACCAGTAAAAGACCTCGTCACAGTTAATTGCACCATGAGTTAAGGCAGAGAACTTGAGACTTTGAAAACCGAAAATGACTTAATGGTCCACACACAGCAGATCCACACATGCTTTCGCTGCTGACATTTCACACCTGCAACTATAATCAGTTCTAGCACAATGGCACCTGCAAATACATTATACTTAAACTGCCCATATAATTATTCTCAACCTCACAGCAAACTGAAGATTGCAAACTGAAGATTGCTGAATTAGACAGCTGTAATCTGTCTTCTTAGTTGTAATTTGCTGGAGAAGTAATGTGTTATTAGTGAATATAGTGAGGTGAGAAGAATTGTTATAAGAGAATTTATAGTTCTATTGTTGGTAACCTGAGTAAGATTGATTATCATAAGGCAAATACCATTATCATGAAGCCAGGACAACAGCTTGTGTTAAAGGGCCTTTTATATCATCTAGAGTGAAACTAACTAACAAGAGTATAGCCAACTACACTGAAACTAACTAAGCTATTAAATGAATCTGATGGCTTTTAACTAAATACAATTTAAAAATAGGAATGGAGGCCCATTTAACTAATATTTTATTTACTTTATTTTAAAATGTATAAACACTTTGTTATACTGGTTGAAACTTTTCACATCCTTATAGCAGTCAGTAATAGAAGTGGTCGGACCGAATGCAATGATACGTTGTTCAACCTGCCTGTCAACATATGTATTTTCATACCTCTACGCGCAAATATCTGTCACAACAGTTAAGAGTTAACAGAATCATGACGATGAAGAGCAAATACTAACATGTTAAATAAACACGAAGAGAATACATATGAAGGCACAGATAATCATAGCTATTCATGTCCTCAGACTTATGCGTTTCTCTGTCAACACTATCAACGCCGAAATAGATCTGCAGCAGTCAGGTGGTACAAGAAAGAGCTCTGTAAGTTGTTTATGTTCATTATTATTGTAATGTTATTGTAATGAGGTCATTTAACACCGTCTCGTGACACTTTGCAGACTCTGCTGTGTGGATTGATGTGTTTTCAAAGAGTCGTTGCTTTGGAAAGTGCTGTGAAAGGAGGGTGGGATCTAATGCTTTCAAATATAGCTTGCTATTGTTAGCCCCCCCCCCGAAATTGCCTACCCTACCTTTAAAAAGACATGCTGCGTAAGAGTCGAAAAAGAAAACCCTAGTGGTCAGGAGCCAGGGTTGATCATTTAAAAAAACTGCTAAACGATTCAGTCTGGACCTGTAGCTACTTGACTGACCCTCAAGTTGTAATTTTGACTCGAGTAATAAAAAAACGTAAGGATTAAGAACAGTGTGCACATGAAATATGGACTCTTCTGGGTGAAAAGAAAAACAAACAAACAAAAAAAAATTGCTCATCCACTTACAACAATAATCCTCCAATCTCTTGCAGAGCAAGAGAACAGTTGGTGAGGCTGTGGAGATTTCCTCTAGTCACTGAGCTGTGACTGAACTCAAGATTCAGAACCCAGCATGAAGACACCAACTGTCCTGGAACTGTGTGAAATGCAGAGCTGTAGTCAACAGTCATTTGGGTATATTTCATTACATTACAAAACTCCTCTTTTTGGATTTCATAACAGAGAGGCTACCTTCACCTTAGTGACATTTAAATAGGCAGAAAGCTAAATGAAGTACTTTATATTACACACTCTAAAGATTATTTTTATTTCTAAAAAGTATATTTTTATTTTACTAATTTATTTTTATTTATTAATAATACACTATGTTATTTACATTTATTTTGATAGGGGGGAAAGGTTGAACTTTAAGCATGCATTTCTTCCTAATGATCAAAAAACTAAATAAATAAATAAAACAAACATAGACATGCTAGGCTGTTCATGTGGGAGAAAGATTTAATAACATTACCTTTCTGATATGTTCTGAATCAAAACCGTCATTGGAAGCGAGCAATGATTACCATTGTACATTAAGTACAAGACAGCTGAAATCATGTTCTCTGGCACTCCAGGGAATGATTTAGAACATTTATGCGACATGGTGATTTTTTTTATATAATATAAGGTCAGATGTAAATATACAGTAATATATAGTACAATATATGTGGCAGCTCTATTCTATTATTATTAATAGCCTTTATTATTATTATTATTATTATTATGAATAGCTTAAAATACTATTAAGTATGATGAGTATAAAATAGTAATATAGTAACTAACAATAATAGCAAATAGTACATATAGTATAAATTGTAGAATAATATAGTCAATAAAATTGTGATTCCTGTCTTGTGTCCCCCTTGTCTTGTGTGGACTTTTATTTCCTGTTCTGTGGCATGTTTTGTAGTCCTTTGTAGTTTTTCTTGTTGATTTGTTCATGACTGTTCCCAGATGTGTCTTGTTCGCCAATCTCCCATTGAGTGTATACCCAAGTGTTTCTCATGTTCTTTGTCTGATTTTGTCCTTCTATGGATGTTGTGCGTGCACTTGTCAGTTCTGCTGGCCTTCCTTCCCTTCCTTGCCTTCCTTGCCTGTGTCTGCATTTATCAGTTTTGCCTGAATTTACTTTTATTATGTTTGTTTGAATAAATGTTTGCTGCATCTGGATCCCACTCTCGTTCCTCTGAAACAGCCACCGTAACAGAAATAAAAATTGTAAATAAAACAGTTAGTAGTGAATAGTAGCCTACAATAATATATCTTGAGACTTATTCAGCATTTAAGAATCACTTGCAATTTAGATTAATTATAGATTAGTTAATACTATAAACTATAATATAAGCTGATACTTTATAAGAATCATGCAAACTTTATATTATTTCTTATAAAGTCTCAGCTTTCAAAGCTAATTAATGTTACTGCTAGTGCTAGCTATAAATAGTCTGACTTTGGTGGCCAAGTAGATGCCAACATAATGCAATAATGACCCAATACAACCAGAAACAACTGTTCGGTCTCACATAAAGGTAATTGCTGAGACTTGGTTTGCATTGTAGCCTACGATGGTTTGTAAAACCTCAAACTAGTCAGGAATCTTTTCTTCAGTCCACATTTGAGAGTTATGGCCACTTGCCTGGTCAAATATAGCGGTGACGTTGACTTACGATCCAGTGGCCAATGAGGCGTCTATATATTTATTACGTCAATGGTCATAACACGACATGACTCAAGATTTTGAGTGCTTGTTATGCTTGTTAGCTTGTTATGGTTTGCCTTGTGGAACCTGTGGAATTTGTCATGTAACATACGATTAGCTGTTTTTGGTGTGGGTGGTTCTACCAAACGCAGCAGAAACAGAAAGCAAGGATTTTATTGCTCATCACGGTCACTGCTGACATTTTTATAGACAGGAGAAGGGATATTATTCATTTTACTGTGTGCAGAATTTTCCAAACTCATCCGAACATAACATAAATATTTTAATCATTCCGTGTCATTTTTTATTGTCAATCTTTTTATTATTTACATTTTTATGCCCAAAATGCTTCATTAATATTCAAAGTACTTGACTGTCATTCTCCTCTACGCTGTGTGCATTACTATTTAAGATGAATTAAATAGCCTAGCCCATTTAACATTGTTACAGGCACCAGCATAGACTTATAAACTTATTGAGCCATTGTAGTCACTTGGACTATTTTAAACATTGTCTTTACTAACTTTCTGGCCCGGCAAGTTTCGATCCCATAGAAGCCTATGGAGCAGTGATCCAGCTCTCAGATTTAATCAAAAATATCTTAATTTGTGTTCTGAGGATGAAAGAAAGTCTTACGGGGTTGGAACAACGTGAGGGTAAGTATACTGACAGAATTTTCATTTTTGGGTGAACTAACCCTTTAAGTCAGGATAGGCAAGTGACAGATGCTTGGCAACGTTTGATGGTTCTCCTTTCTTCTCTGCTTGTCTGATTGGTCTCTTTATTAATTAGTTTTGGGCATGTTGAGTGAGATTCAACTTCTTTATGTTGTCACGTTTCCTGGTTTCGCATCAGTTTGGGTAGCACACTGCCATCTAGCAGTAAACTTGGCAGCATATACTGATATTAGCAAAATCATGATATTATACCGTTTGAAATAAAATATATACCGGTATTTTCTCAGTAACAGTTACCGGTAGGCTACATCGCACATCCCTAGTGCAATGTAGTGTTGTCAAAAATATAGATTTTTTGATACATATCGATACTGAAATATCTGAAGTGCTTTCAATTCTGTGCGTGCATAAAGCCACCTCTCAGTACTAAATTGAGTTCTTTTTCGCTGCTTATTGTGCTTAAACAGTCAAATCCACACAAAATAATGTCAAAATGCCGGTCTTGGCGAGTAGCCTATTCACGTAAACTAGCCTATATGTTTTAAATGAGCGCAAACAGTTGAGAAAGAAAACGTGTAACAGTATAATGGATCCATGCGTCAGGTCTTAAATTGACAGTTAACTGACAAATTAGGAGATAATGTTAAAATGTATATATGGCAGTTTTTCCCCATGGCATCGATGTCAAAATTGTGGCCAGTGAAAATGCTGAGAGTGGCTAGTAACTTTTGAAAACCACAAGCCACAGTGGCTGGTAAACAAAAAAGTTAATGTCAAGCCCTGTATTTCATAGCCACAGTGCTATAGTAGAATAAAAACACTATGGCATGGGAGATCATAGAAAATAACACAAATTAATTAGCAAATAAATAAGGCAAACCTCAACAGATTACGCCCTGAAAATTGCATTTACATTTACATGTATTCAGCATTTAAAATTCCTTTTAAAAAAGCTTAAATTCTTCAAAAGTACTAGTCCACATAAAGTCATTGTATAATTGACACACTAAAAGCACACCTAGAAAAATAGAAACCTGACCTGTTCAAACAGAGAAAGTACATTTTCTTGTGGCAATTTGGCAATGAACATCACTCTGTAATATCAATGAATTGTGCTCTTCTGTTTGTCCTTTGACATAGAAACCCATCAGCAGAAAACCAATTATCCACCCACTGATATCCTGATGCTAATGACTGAGAAGTAAATGAGACAGTATGACACATAACCCACACTGATTGATGTTGATCATTTTTCTCTGATGATCAGAAGGGTCTCACCAACTGCTATATCTAATTTAGGCTAAAAACATCTGACTAATGGAGCGGGACGTAATTGCTTCCAAATGAAAAGCACTGCAACAACAGGCCATTCACATTAGAAGTCAAAAGACCTGAAATAGTTTATTAAGACAATGTTTTATGGCTAATGATATGCATATATAAATAGTTACAGTTGTATGTTCTTCCGTTTTGCACTGCATGGTGTTTTACATGTTTTAGGACTTTTTTCACTGCTCTTCTCTTTCACTTTCAATGTTTCGGGCCTCTGCTACTCTACTTTATTGTTTGTTGCATGGAGATTGCTATTTTCCTCCTGAGCATTTCTGTTTCTCCAGCTCCCTTTTCACCTTGATTACTTCTGTTTCTCTGTGCATCTGCATCGTTCAGAACAATCCAATCCCTTAAGTAATGTCACGATTTTTTTTTATTTAGATTCATCTACTCTATTTCAAAAATGTTCTTTATTTTCAGGACGCTTGACCCTTCGTGAGTTTTCTGTTGGATGCTGCAGTGAAGCAGTTTCAGTTCATCCTGTGGATATCCCTGGAATGGTTTAACAGAGACTGCAGATCAAATTTCATTTCACTCTCTTTCCTGAGGGCGCACAACACGTTTTAAATGAGATTTGTTCTGTGGAAGCATTCTGCTCTCTTCTGGGCTCCCCTCAAAGAGATGAAAACAATGCAATGTTCCTTTCCTGAGAGGAGCTTTTAGCATGAAATTGTCACAGTTGTCAGACAGCAGAGGGCAGAAAGTGGCATGGTCTGGGTGCTGTACCCTTTTGCATGAGCCCTGACTGGAGCTGGAAATAAATTATTTCATGACTGATTGAGAAACAAATGATCAACGTCATGTTTCATGGGAATGGAATGGCAGACCTTAGAAGGCCTATATGATATGATACAAAGTGCAATATCCAAGGTCACCTTGTTTGCTTTTTGTGAATTAAACCACAAACTGTTTAGTGATAAGCAAGCTACTACACACCAAGAAATGTATTTCAGATTGAATGCTGTCTGTACCTGCAGACAGTTTGTGGTTTAGTTCACACAAAAAGCAAGCCAGCTAGCTGACCTTGGATATTGAAGTTGATAACTTGATGTAGGCCTTCTGCAAGATGCTGGAAACATTCCTCCGAGTGTTTGGTTCATATTGACATGATAGGATGACAAAGTTGCTGCAGATTTGTCAGCTGTAGGCCATTTGAGCATAGTCAACTCATTGTCATGTTCTGGAAACCAGTTTGAGACCATTTGAACTTTGGGACATGCATATTATCCTGCTGTAAGTAGCCATCAGAAGATGGGTTCACTGTGGTCATTAAGGGATGGACATGGTCAGCAGCAATACTCAGGAAAACTGTGGTGTTTAAACAATGCTCAGTTCGAAGTGTACCAAGAAAATATCTCCCACTCCACTACACCTCCCCCAGCAGCCTGACAGCATGGATCCATGCTTTTATGTTGTTTACTCCCAATTCTGACCCTACCATCTGAATGCCGCAGCAGAAATCGACACTCATCAGACCAGGCAGCACTTTTCCAATCTCCTATTGTCCAATTTTACTGAGCCTGTGCTAAATGTAGCCTCAGTTTCCTGTTCTTAGTTGACAGGAGTGACACCCGGTGTGTTTGTCTGCTGCTGTAGCCCATCTGTTTCATGGTTAGACGTGTTGTGAGTTCAGAGATCCTCTTCTGCAACTCGGTTGTAACGAGTGTTTATTTTTAGTTACTATTGCCTTTCTATCAGCTTGAACCAGTGTGGCCATTCTCTTCTGACCTCTGGCATCAACAAGCCATTTTTGCCCACAGAATCTCAGAGAATTTTTCTCTTTTTCGGACCATTCTCTGTAAACCCTAGATATGGTAATGCGTGAAAATCCCAGCAGATCAGTAGTTTTCAAAATACTCAGACCAACCCGTCTGGCACCAACTAACATCCCATGTTTAAAGTCACGTAAATCACTTTTCTTACCCATTCTGATGCTCAGTTTGAACCTTGACCATGGGTGCGTCTCAATCAGCTCCCTAGTTCAATAGGGCACTGTTGAGGGAGTCGGACGTTTTAAGGCCTGTCTCAATCTCAAAATCCTTCCAGGGCACTGAAGCGTTCTCTCCCTAAAAAGTCCCAGAATGCATCGTGAAAACCCGGGAGCATCGATGCGCACTATGTTCCCTTAACAGAAGTTCTGAAGCGCTAAACATTAATCACACGAGCCAACTCACTACACATAATGACACACAATAGATGTTTTGAAAAAAGAAACCGTTATTTAATAATATTTCAACATTAACATACATCGCTAGACAGGTACTGAGCATAGCTAATCTAGCTACCAAGTAATTAATTTACAGCTGAAATGTTGCTGGTATATGTAACAATCAAAGTATTTGTTCATAAAATGCCAGTTGTGATGTGGTACAATGAGGATGTTGTCATGTCATCATAAGTGTTCCAATGTGTAGTGATATGTTATTATTGGGTGATTAAGGGTCCTTACCGCTGCCCAAATTCATATACTGATTCACGACTTAGGGAGCTGATTGAGATGCATGTCTGCATGCCTAAATGCATTAAGTTGCTGCCATGTGATTGGCTGATTAGATATTTGCGGTAGCAAGCTGATATTGGTGTCTTTGCTTTTAATCTGATTGCAATGTGAACGTGATCTTTTGTGTGTATTTTCAGTTTCCTAATGGCCTGCTGGTTTGACAAATTCTGGCAACATCTCTATTCATTTAGTTGAACACTCAGAATGGCAGTCCAGGAAAGATTTGAGGATCCCCCCTGCAGCCACTGACTGAATATTCAGCTGTCTGCTTCACACTGCGCTTGTGATGAACTCCTCACTGGTGCTGTGTTCACACATCTCTATCTGTCTTGTCTCGTCTAAACTCCCAGTCATGGCTCTCATCTGTCTGTGAGCCACTTAAGACTTGCTCAAACATTTGTGTAACGGATACACAGTGAATGGCTGCCCCAGTTTTGTGGACATGTTCAAATCCAGGAGCTAGCGCTTTTCATTAGGAAATGACCCACTTTTTAAACCTTTATTTATATAGCGCTTTATACAATTCAGATTGTTTCTTTTCAGCTGTTGTTCAACTGAAGTCAATGTTGATTCAGTTCGGCTGTAAAGTCCATCAATTATTAAATTAGTTAATTTCATCTATAAAGCAGTTCTGCAAAAATCGATGTCATTGTCCAGCTCAG